>CM076579.1:1009669427-1010154485 GCA_034641835.2 Pinus albicaulis
TGCAACTTTTTAAATATTTAGCAAAATTAGACGATTCTCAGCGCGTGATAGCGATCTCGGCTCGTCGCCCGCCGATTCGGTCTCGGTACCTTTGGGTCGATCTTCTTGTCGTGGCGAAAAGCGCTCAAAATGAGTGCATTGATCAGAGGTTTTGGATCTCTACAAAGTTGTTGTCTGCGCTTCGCGGTGCAAGATATGATCTGCTAGGATACGACGGTCAAAGTAAGTATAAACACGAATAAATATTGGAGATATCGATAAGTTACAAAGAGTGATTAAAAGTAAGAAATCATGTTATGAATAATTAGTTAATGCTAAGTTGAGTTAAAAATATGAAAAATAAATTTTATACGAAATATGTCACCGTGCTTGGACTGGTGCAAGATGAGGGTGCATAAAAAAGGTAAAACAGTCGTAAATGGTTATGATTTAGGAAGGGGAAAATGGCAAAAAGAGAGAAAATTAGGGGGCTAACAATAGGTACAAGCTTCCTATAATATCTTCCTTAATCAGTCGCAATACTCTTTTCTTCTCATTGGATATTTCCTTTGGGGCTTCTCCAAGTAATTTAACACTTAGATAAAGAAGAGAAACGGTTAATAAATTGGGTATAGGTGTATGGGGCATGTCCCAGATATATCAAGTTTGTCCAATGGTAAATCTCCACTTCTTTTTCATTTTCATTTTTAATAGTTTGAAGGAGATTAGAGGGTAGGAAATAGGTGGGATAATTGAATAAAATTGAATGCACTAGATAGGAGCAATGACAACAAGATTTAAAGGGGATAGCGGTATTAAGGTCAACCACGATAGCACTAGCTAAATATCTTGGAAAATTAATAACCATTTTATCACGGTTCGTGATTATGAGGTGAGTGACCAGGAAAATTACTTCATCTAGTTTTGAATCATCTGATAAACCAAACATAATGGCAAGTAACGAAGTCAAAGTCTAAGGGAAAGGCTTAAGTGAAATAGTGGGCAAAGGGAACTCCAGCTTCTTATTAGGGTTAGGGCTTTTAAGTAGGCCTTTAAAAACCTCAGCTTTATCCACTTCCACCCATGTAATGAATTCTTGGTCAAGACCCTTATCAGTGATATCGATTCCAGAATCTGGCATACATAAAATTTTGGAAATGATGTTCTCATTAATTTCAAGGAATACTCGGTTGTCTATGGGAGAAACAATTGTTTGGGACACAGGATTGAAATACTTGGCTAAACTAAGGACGAAGTCAAGGTGAAAATGTGTAGGATGAAATGCAACAGCTAAAACTCTAGACTGCCTCAAACACTCATCATCTTCGGAACTTCAAGAAGGGGAATTTAAGGTTTGTTTCAAGGTTAACACATTTGTGAGGTGAATTTGGGTGTCTCTGACAGCGACTAAATCGTTAATAAGTGTTTCCCTCAATCATTCTTCCAACATTTCAGTTTTGTAGAATTAGGTCGACCTAAATATATAAATCAAGGTAATGGCAGGCATACAAGTACTTACCTGGTACTAATGGAAATGGTTCAAGATTGGCTTCTTGGTTTGCGCATAGATGGCACCCTCTACATTGCTCACATACACAATGGCATGCAGAAAGAGTGAACGCAAAAGGTGAATGGAGTGAAAAGTTGGCTGAGGATGAGGATTAATTAGCGAAGGGTCGCATTTAATTACGACTGGACACTCGTCAAATCCTCATGTATTCACTCTAAAATTGAGGTTGGGTCCCATCCATCAGGCACAGTGGAGAGGTTAATCCCCTTGCAAATTTGTGCTTGATGATTATTCTAATCGTTGATTTCACGGGCATTGGATGGCTTGGATCTCGTCAAGTGGAAAGCAGCACGTTAACATGCTTGCAACTCTGGGCCAGACACAAAGGTTGGTCATTAGATGGATGTGAGATGGGCAACCGATATGCATCAAAAACAAGTGAAATGTTTATCACTCGATCACATTGGCACTCAATGACGCATCCGGGTGATCAGTTTAAAAATGAGCGGTTGAACTATTGCAGATAGGATGGTAGGCTAATTTCATCGGAAAAATAGGCCCAACTAAATTATACGCAATTTTTAGCTCGATAGATGAGCTTCAATCATTGATCATTATAAAGGATCATGATTAAACTCAAAATTCCTCATCTGATAATCTGACTAGACTATTATATTGACTATCATTAACAAAAATATTACAAACACATAAGATTTATTTTGAAGGCTACCTTAGGGTATTACAACTTAAGAGTAGGGGAGGATTAGGCTATAAACAAGCTCCAATTGGGGATGATGCTCCATTGTGGAGGATCAAGAACAGCATACTATGTGTCTTCCTATTGGGTAATAGAGTCATGTGATAAATGGTGGCATCTAACGATCAGATGGGAACGTCCTACACCGGGGAAAGCTCTCATACTAGTTACAATACGAACGTATGTGCGAAGGGACTAAATGAAATAATTAAGCATTGATTACAAAAAATACAAGGGGTGATAAGATCCATTATAGGTAAATCCATCAACATTTAGTGTAAAGCATTTTGCGTACAAAAAAATTCAATGCCAACTCTTCTTAGATCTGGGAGCGATGGGGGATGCACCTAGGGCTAGGAATATCAAACATGATACCAAACATGAGAAATTGGACAAGTTATTAAACAAAATGGAGGTTGTGGTGGCCAGAGTGACTAGGATTGAGGATAAGTTGGCTCTTCTTCCAAGGATTTATAATATTTTCCATGAGGCGCGTGCGGGATAAGGTGTTGGGAGTACTCATTCTACAGACTCAGATAACCTATTAGGAGGGAGTGATTGAACCATCAAATTAAGTAGTTCAGGATGATAGGTCAAGGATGATCTCCCTAGTTCAGAATTATTCAAATAAATGTAAACAAGAGATAGTCAAGTTTTGAGATATTTTTTTTTATGAGACTCGTAAATATTAAATATTTTACAAACATTCGTTATATTGTAAAAAATTCTGTAGATTTATGTAGGGTTTTATACTACTTGTATTTTGTGGACATAATGCATATTACACGAATTAAAGATATTTTGATATTATTATATGATCTTGAAACACATTTTTTATTTTCATATTTTATCATTCCAATAATGCATGTTTATTTAAAATTGATTCATAGTTAACCAAAGTGAGTAATAAATTTGTTTTGGAGATTATCTATTTTTTAGATATATGACTATTGAAGAGTCAATAGATAAGTTCATATTAAACTTTGTAATGGGTTAGTTGAGACCTTGTCATTTTGTATCATTTTCATATAATATGGAATTTAGTGTCACATCAAAGGCCAATATCGTTCATATAATTATGGTATCCTTAAGCAACCATCATGTTGTGTGAATTAGATTTAGAATCATGAATGGGGGAAGACAAGAACTCCCTTTAGAACAACCCTTCATGAGATTTGACATTGAACATCATTCCGCTACGAGCGAGCGTCCATAGCCCCGAGGAAGTCATTCACTACTTCTCAATAAAGGTTTGTTGTCTCTTTTATTTGACCTTGCGTCAGTGACTCTCCATTGTTCCTTGTTTAAATATTTGACTTTAGCTTGCTTAAATACTTTAAAATGGTTACATTTTAGCTTCACGATAAGCACAGTGGCAAGATAACACACTGATATTACTCAATGCCACTAGCGTTGCTCCCCTACCAGCGAGCCTATTCAATACCCCGACGGAGTCACTAGCATACACTACAATAGGTCACTGTATAAGGGAGTGGGTAGGTAACACACTTGGAAGACCAGTACCACTGACATTGCTCTGTTTCCAGCAAGCATCCATAGCCCCGACAGATATATCAGTATACCCATAACCCCACTCTAAGAGGGACAGTATATATATGAGGTACAGTATGGTGGTGGAAATTGATTCATGAAGGAGGAAAGAAATTCATTCACTGCCCAAATTCAAAGCATTCGACAACAAGAGGTACCACGTAAGCATTTAATAACACAGAATTGTATTGGAGTTTCTTGATGAACCAAATATGAGGTTAGTACTAGCTTAATATTTAGGAGAGTCTCAAGTACTGAATGAAAAAATTATGGACATGAATTTCTTATGAAAAAAACAGTCATTTATATTACAACTTTAACTATATTTATTTCTTTGCTATGTACACATGCCTATGCCTACAATCATTCATTATTATTATATATAGTATGCACAATATGTGTATGTGTGTGTGTGTGTTTCTATATAAATATATATATATATATATATATATATATATATATATATATATATATATATATATATATATATATATATATAGTTTGGAAGTGTAAAACATTCAGTGTGTAAGTTAGTGCTTGAGAAATTGACCATTAACTGTTGGGCCAACTTCCTCGCCTTCAAATTTCCTAAGGAAAAAGGTATTTTACCCCTCAACACGATCTATAATGAAAGGACCGAGCCACAAATTTTCAAATTTCCCATGCTTTCCAGGCTCTTCGTTCCTTTTATCACACTTCAGAACCCAGTCTCTAGGAAGAAAGGTTGTCTCTAGAATGCTTGTCAAGCAATTTTTTGACCCTATCTTGGTGCCTAGCTATCTTATCGTAAGCTTGTTCTCTTTCCTGACGTAGGTGAATCATCTGATAAATTATTCATTGTAAATCATTGGGTTCTTCATTCATTTTGAAATTTTTTTATAATTTTATAACAAATATAAGATGGGAATATGGTATCTAAACCATAGACTAGCTGGAAGGGGGGAGTACCAATGGATTTCTTTGTGCTAAGCCTATTTTCCTATACAGATTATTTCAACATTACGTGCAAGTTCCCTTTCTTTGAGTTTAAATATTTCTTAAGGATTTTTATAATAATTTTATTGGTAGATTTAGCTAGGTTTTTTCCTTATGGGTAATAGGTTGTTGAATGACCTAGCTTAATTTCACAGTTGTCACAAAAAAATTGAAATGTTGTTGAGTATAATGGCTTGGCATTGTCAGAAAATATTTTATTAGGACAACCAAATCGTGCAAATATACTTTCCATTAGGAAATCCATGACTACCTTATCGCTAATATTATTTAATGGTATAGATTAAACCCACTTAGTAAATTAGTCAGTAGCAGTAATAATACAATGGTGTTGACTACTAGAGGGAGGGTGAATTTCAACAATGAATTCCATCCCCCATTGTTGAAAGGGTGCTTCAGCTATGATTGGTTTTAAGGGCATGGAAACCAACTTTTTCTTTCCGGCGAAAATTTGGCATTGGTGGCAAGCTCTGACATTTTTGTTCACATTGGAAAAAAAGGTAGGCCAATATAAACCACTCCTTAAAATTATATGTGCGAAGGATTTCTAGGCATAATTTCTGCTACACACACCTTTGTCGTGTTGAGTGATTAGGTAGTCAATTCGGTCAGGTAAAATGCAGTTAAGTAGAATACATATTGGGTCTTTCCAATATAAATTTACATTTATACTAATATTTTACAAACTTTGATTTTATCGAATGTTTCTCCGACTTATTAAAGTAGCTTGGAAATTAGAGGGTCTAGACATAGCTTATTATGTTCTTGTACCACTCAAAAGAAGCAAATGATGGATTGATTGTGGCAAGGTCTGACAAAGATAGAAATAACCTTGAATACTTATCTATAGAAATTTTAATACAAATTATGTATTTCCTGGAATCTCTTGATCTAAAAATTATATGCCATTGTTAAATACATAATCGCTTCTACAAAATCTTTGCGGAATTTAAAACACAATCACCAATTGCAATATCATGAAGAAAGATTAATCACACATAACACAGATGTTTTTACAGGGAAAGCATAAAGCTAAAAACCCCACTATCATATATTATGTATATATCATGGATCATGAAAGAATCTTATACAAAGCTCTACTCCAAGAGCTCTCTGTACAATATACAATCATCTCACACTGTCATACAAAAATTGGAAAATTCATGTGCCAATTTACTGCCTCCACTACGCAATCCCAGCTGATAGAAATCCCTGAATGAATGGAATATTGCTTGCCTTGACTACACAATCCTCATGGGCACATCCAATGTGTGTGTAGTTGCATGAGTGCACCCACTAATGTCACAAATGATATTCAAACTGTCCCTTTCACCTAAATCTCAACTGGGTCTCCACTGGATCTGACATGCATGCAGTTAACAGTAGTAAATCTTCAGTTGCATGTGAGACCACTGATTGTGAATTAATTAATAATTAATTAATTGATCTCTCGCTAGTGTATCTGCAGTTACAACTAGCACAACTAATTTTAACTCACTTAACTGAGTTACACTACTTTACAACTCACATAACTACACATCCAACTCTGTTACAACTTCGAATCACTCAATTACAACTAAGTCCACTTGCATGTCCCACCAACCAACCTTTGAACTCTAATTTCCTATAGCTAATTGATTTTCCACTTCAGTTAACTATTTCCAAGCGCTCATTGAGAATATATTATTATTTATTGTCCAACTATTATTAAGGGATAATAATATCCAACATGCATCTATAAATAGACATGTGATCTATAAATAGAACTCACACATACATCTATAAACAGACCATCATATATAAATAGAATTTGCTCATTCATATATAAATAGACATAATCTATAAATAGAATTTTCTCATGCATCTATAAATATATCTCCACCTAAAAATAGCCTGAGGCTCCATCCTAGTGTAGGTGCTTAATTTTCACTAGCATCTTCTTGTTGAATCTCAAAACTCCCTCTCAACAAGAAAGGGACCATCCTTCACCCCGATCATGTCTCTATGGTATTTTAATTTGCTCCTGGTGAGCGCCTTCGTCAGAATATCTTCATCCTAATCTTCCATAGGAATGTACTGAAGCAACATGACCTTCTTTTGCACACAATCTCTGATATGATGATACCGAATATCTATATGCTTAGATCTATCATGAAACACGGGATTGATCAAGATTTTAATGCAACTCTAATTATCACAATGAATCAATGTTGGATCTAAATGAGAACCAAACAAACAAACTAGGATCTTTCTCATCCAGATAGCCTCACATGCAACTTTACTTGCTACCATCTATTCCTCCTCCGTTGAACTAAGTTCCATGGATCTCTGCTTCCTGTTGTACCAAGAAACAACTGTAAATCTGATACTAAAGATCCCCCCTGATGTGCTCTTTCTGTCCGTTGGGCTGCCTGCCTAATCTGCATCTGTGAAGCCATGCAACTTCACCTCATCCTTCTGTCTGTACCATAATCCATACTCAGATGTGCCCCTCGGGTATCTCAGGACATGCTTTCCCACCTTCCAAAAGAGCTTGGTAGGCTTAACCATCGTTTGACTTAGCTAGTTAACCGCATAGCAAATGTCTGGTCTCGTGTTTACTAGATACATTAGTGAACCCAATAATTTTTTATAGACAGTAGCATCCACTACCTCTCCAGATGTAGCATCCTCTTTCCTTCAGTTTCATGGAAGAGGAGTATCCATGGGTTTGCAACCCTCCATGTGAAACTTACCCAATATCTCCCTTGCATACTTGCCTTGAGACACAAAACTTTCACCATCTTGCTGCCATATTTCAAATCCAAGGAAATAATAAAGGAGGCCCATGCCCTTCATCTCGAACTCCTTTGCAAGGTCCTCGTTGCATGAGTGTATTAGTTGCTCATCACCAATCAATATTAAATCATCAACATAAAGAACAATGATTAAAAGCTTACCCTCCACCACAATTTGGTATAGGTTTGCATCCACTTCACTTTTGGTGAAGCCCAGTCCAGTGAAATAGTTGTCTATCCAAGTGTACCAAGCATGGGGTGCTTGCTTCAGCCATATAGTGCTCTTTTGAGTCGACACACATGTGACTCGTTGCTGAAGATCTCAAATCCTTCAAGCTGCTCTGTGTACACATCTTCCTTAATGATCCCATTGAGAAATGCAGTCTTCACATCCATCTGATGAATGCACCAGCCCATCTACACTGAGAGAGCAAGGATGGTCCTTATGGAAGAATACCTTACAACAAGTGCAAAGGTTTCTTCATAATCAATCCCCTCGATCTGTGAGAAACCCCGAGCCATAAATCTGGCCTTGTATTTCTCAACACTCCCATCAGTAACTTGCTTTACCTTGTAGATCCATCTCGAACCTACCACTGATTTATCAACCGGCCTTGGAACAATTTCCCAAGCACTGTTTTTGACAATGGAGTCATACTCCTCCACCATTGCATCTACCCATGTGGGCTCTTGCACTTATTCCTGAAAGGAATATGGCTCAGTCACAATACATTTTCTCATAAGATCCATGTGTCCAGTAAATCGCTCAGGATATTGTCTTTGTCTGGGGTGTGAAGTAAGGGCTCCTACATTTTGTGCAGCATCAAGTCTCAGCATATCAGCTTATGCAGTGTGCCTTCTTCTAGTTCTCATGTTTGGCTCTAAGTGAGGGGACTCATCCACTCCTTGAACCTCCTCCTATGGTTGATCCACATCTAGAGACTCATATTTGGGAACCAGCAATTCCTCCTCCGCATGCAAGTCTAGCTCCCTCTCAAGAGATGACCGCATGGCTTTCCCCTCATCTAATTTTATATCCCATCGCATAACAGTCATATTACTGTTAGGAAAATACACACAATAATTATGGGGTGTTTATGTGTACCCCACAAATATCCCAACTTCAGCAGTTGGCACCAGCTTCTTCCTGGCGTTCTTGATCACATGCACATAAACAGATGAGCCAAAAATCTTAAAGTGTGAAACATCTGATTTCTTACCAATGAAAGCTTATTCAGGTGTACTCATGCCAAGTACTCTATGAGGACAATATTTTTTCACATAAACCATAGTATTGCATTCTTCCACCCACAAATGCATTGGTAGGCCCTGATCATGCAACATCGCTCGTGTTGCACCCATGATCGTTCTGTTCTTCCTCTCCGCGACCCCATTTTGATGTGGGTTATGAGGCGCTATGAGTTCTCTTCGAATTCCTTCTTTGCTGCAGAATTATTTGAATTCATTAGAGATGTATTCTCCAAAATTATCGCTCCTCAGAGCCTTCACTTGCTTCCCCGACTCTTTCTCCACCAATTCCTTAAACTCACAGAATTTTGATAATGTTTGATCCTTCTTTTGCATGAAGAAGATCCAGCATTTACGAGAAAAGTCATCAACAAAAATAACATAATACTTATGTTTTGTTGTTGAAGCAACTGATAATGGTCCACACACGTCTGTGTGAACTCTCTCAAGTATCACTGAAGCATGGTTCTCCTTTTCATGAAATGTGGACTTTACAAACTTCCCCATGGTGCAACCCTTGCACTGATCTAACTAAGCAAGTGTTCCCATTGGGAAGTCCAGTAGATATTTTCTTCATGACTTTCAAGGCTCCATGATGAAGATGGCCCAATCGCATGTGCCATAATTTACCCTCATCCTAGCTCACCACTTTTTCTACCTTTCCCATCATGGCAGCACAGCCATCTACCTCCAACTTGTAGATATTATTAACTCGAATCCTTATCCTCTTGGCTTGACCTATTTTTTTATTTCGTAGGAAAGCTTTTCCATTGCTGAAAACAATGTCATAGCCTCTGTCCTCCAACATTGCGACCGAGACCAATTTTTTCTTCAGACCTGGAACATGCATAACATCTTTCAATGGAAATGGTTTAACTAACTCCCTCTGAAAGGTAATGGTACCAATTCCATTTGCACTGTATCTTCCATCGTCATCCATCTCTATATAAATTTGCAGATCTTTCTCCTCCAAGTCACTGAAAATCTCCTTATCTCCCGTCATGTGGAAGGAAGCGCCACTATCCAAATACCACACTGATCCCAATGCACTTGACACCATGCATGCAATCAAGGAGAAGTCAAGTTCAAATTGCGAGGCAAGGGCCTCACCAGCTGCAACTCGAGCAGCCTTCTTCTTATTCTTCTTCTGCGGACAGTTAGTAGCGAGATGCCCATGTTCGTGACAGTGAAAAGACTTCACCTTGGACAAATCCAGCTTCTTTCCTTTAGACTCAGATTTAGAATGGAATTTCTTCCCCTTCCCATTCCTTTCCTCGGCAACCAAAGCACAATCCTCTTCATCATCATGCTTTGATGAAGAGCCATCTCTAGTGTTCTGCCTGAAATCCTCCTGCACTAAATCCGACCAAAGTCGTTCCCAATCCAGTAGTTTTTCTCGTTCGTTGACAAATTCTTCATAACTGTGCCAAATATTAGGAAATCCCAAGAGATCCAAGCTCACCAAATCATCATCAACAATATTTATTCCTACACTCCCCATTTAAACTTGACATTGGACAAACTTCGTGAGATACTTTGGAATGTTGTCGCCCTTTTCCATCTTGATCTTCCTGAGTTTATCTTTGAGCACCAATTTCCTATGGTCATCGTTTCTTTTGAAAAGATCTGCCAAAGCCTTCCACATAGCATATGGTGTGGCTTTCCCATGAAGGCTTGAGACAATGTGGTCTCGTACACCTTCCAATAGAATCCTCCTCGCCTTTGCCACTTTATTTTTCCATGCATCAAGTAATGTAGCATCTGTCGAAGTGGGATTAGGAACATTACTGTCAATGAATTCCTTCAAGCCATTATCTTCAAGCACCACCCCCATCCTGTCCTTCCACGAAATGTAGTTCAAGCTGCCCTCGAGTGCATACTCTAGCCGCAAGATATTGAAAGCCATTTATATGTTTACTCAACTGTAGCACCAAGAAAATCTTTCTACAAATTCAAATTATTTCCACCAACAAAATAAGCTCCTGCTTCAAAATTGAAATCTTTTGTGCTCTTATACCATGTATAAATTTTAATACAATTTATGTATCACCTGGATTCTCTTGATCTAAAAATTATATGCCACTGTTAAATACAAAATCTCTTCTATAAAAATCCTTGTGGAATTTAAAATACAATCTCCAATTGCAATATCATGAAGAAATATCAATCACACATAACACAGATGTTTTTACTAGGAAAGAATAAAGATAAAAACCCCACTATCATATATTATGTACATATCATGGATCATGAAACAATCTCATACAAATCTCTTCTCCAAGAGCTCTCAGTACAATATATAATCGTCTCACACTGTCATGCAAAAATTGGCAAATTCATGTGCCAATTTACTGCCTCCAGACAGCTTGCCTCCACTGCGCAATCCCGGCTGATAGCAATCCTTGAATGAATGGAATATTTCTTGCCTTGACTGCGCAATCCTCATGGGCACATCCAATGTGTGTGTGGTTGCATGAGTGCACCCACTAATGTCACAACCGATAGTCAAAGTGTCCCTTTCACCTACATCTCAACTGGAACTCCATTGGATCTGACATGCATGTAATTAACAGTAGTAAATCTTCAGTTGCATGTAAGACCACTGATTGTGAATTAATTAATATTTAATTCATTGATCTCTCACTAGTGTATCTTCATTTACAACTAGCACAACTAATTTTAACTCACTTAACTGAGTTAAACTACTTTACAACTCACATAACTACACATCCAACTCTATTACAACTTCGAATAACTCAGTTACAACTAAGTCCACTTGCATGTCCCACCAACCAACCTTTGAACTCTAATTTCCTATAGCTAACTGATTTTCCACTTCAGTTAAATATTTCCAAGTGCTCATTGAGAATAGATTAGTATTTATTGTCCAACTATTATTAAGGGATAATAATAGCCGACATGCATCTATAAATAGACATGCGATGTATAAATAGAACTCGCACATACATCTATAAATAGACCATCGTCTATAAATAGAATTTTCTCATGCATCTATAAATAGACATCATCTATAAATAGAATTTTCTCATGCATCTATAAATAGATCTCCACCTAAAAATAGCCTGAGGCTCCATCCTAGTGTAGGTGCTTAATTTTCACTAGAATCTTCTTGTTGAATCTCAACATTATCCTGCTCATCCCCAAACACTCCAGATGATTCAACAAGAGTATATTGGTTAACACCTAATGCTTCAAAATTAGCATCAGTTAACAGTTTCTCTAGCCCTTAACCTTTTATAATTTTAATAGGTTTTAGCTTGATTTCATACTCTGGAATCTTAGAAATCGATTTGCCACACCTACCCTCGGTATCATGTTGTAGAAAAATATCTTTCATTGTTGGATGGGGAGATAAACAACGGATTTGGATTGTAGTATGCATTCCCTAAATGACTTCAATGTTTTTACCAAGACAGAAGCTTTCTTTGCAATGATATTATATTTAAGCTCGATTTCTTACAGGGCCTTACTAAAAAAAGCGACAGGTTTTTCATAACCCTGTTTATTTCTCTATATAAGTACTGCAGTTATCGTATGGTCAGAAGCAAAAGGGAAAATAATAAAAAACTTAGTATAGCTTGGACTGACTAAAATTGGGTCCTCCATTATTTCTTTATTGATCCTCTTAAAACAAAGTTTTTCTTCCTCATACCACTTAATATCTTTCCCTTTCTTGAGCATATTGTTTATGTTTTTAACTATTTCTGCAAAGTTTTGGATAAACCTGCAGAGGAAGTTTATTTTTCCCAAGAAAGCTTGTACTTCTTTTTTGGTGCACAGAAGAGGGATAGTTTGGATGTCTTGGACCGTTTCAAGGTCAATCATGGCAAAGAATGACTTATTAGGGTTTAAGTACAAACCATACCTTCTCCACTTCTAGAAAAAAAAAATTCTAAATGCTTTAGATGTTGCTCATTTGTTTGGAAAAATACATTCATGTCATCTAAATAGACAACTATGAAATGATATTTTTTATTAGCAAATGCAATTTCTATGGCTCTTTGGAATGTGGCCCCTGCATTCATTATCCTGGAGGGCATCTTTTGATACATAAAATTCCCCCAGGGGGAGGTCAAATTCGTTTTGAACATATCTTCCTTGTGTACAACAATCTGGTTGTAACCAGAAAAAACGTCCATCATGGAGATACGAGTGGCTCACACTACTCTCTACAGGATAGTATCCATCTTGGGAAATGGATAATTTTCCTTTATCGAATATCAGTTGAGATTATTTAAGTATATTCATAGTCTAATTTCTCCATTTTTCTTTCTAACTGGGACTAAATTGGCAACCCAATCAGAATATGGTAGAGGGACTATTATCTTAGAATCTAGAAGTTTCTTAATTTATTTTTCAATCAGAGGTAACATAATAGGGTTAATATGTTTGATCATATGCCTAAAATTCTTGACGCTTTCATTTAAGAGTATTTGATGTTCAATTATTTTCCGATCATATGTCTTGAATTCATCATAAGTCCAAGAGAATACATCAGAATATTTCGATAGGATATTAATACATCTCTCTTTGACTTCTGGTGGAAGAATTCTGGACAGGTTAACCAGTTTGGTTTCCCCTCCATGGGAAACATTTACTGGTTCTACTTCTAAACTAAGGGGTCTAAGATTTGGATTCACGACTACATCATTATGATCGAAAATATTTTCTAAAGGGATAATTCCCCTAAGAATATATTCGTTCTTCAATTGAACAATGTCATGCCTGCCTATTTTAGTCATGGCCTGAGGGGTATTGATATCCATTTGGTTTTCCTTAAGCTCATCATCTACAAATTGTTATAAAAATTCACTCATTAGCTCAATAAATATTTTAATCTCTTGTTCACTTTCAAACACTTCCCAATGTTTTACATTGTCGGGAATTAAAGTTCGATATAGGTCTCATATTTCAACTTTAACTCAGCAGGAGGGGTGAACGTAACGGCAGCAATAGATAGGGAATTAGCTAGCTAATTTCTCTCTCTCATGATCGTAGTAAATTTAATATCTAAGAAAAAATTATCAATAATATCCCATACCTGGTTTCTATGTGCCCTCAGCCAAAGATGTTTCGTTCGAAATATATTAGTCACCTACTTAATTACTAACTCAGAGTCACCGAAAATAGCTATATTTTGGATTTTGATTTTACGTGTTGTCTCCAATACTAATATGAGGGCTTCGTATTCAGTGGCTTAATTAGTCATTTCAAAACTTAGCAAGGGGAACGTTACATTCTATTGATTGGGTGGAATTAAAATCATCCATGCACCTACTCTTGCTTTAGAAGATGCACTATCAAAAAACATTTTCCAAACATCATTTGAGTTTTTCTGCATGTTGAGGACACATTGATTTTCATGTATCATGGATTTTTCTTTATCAGAGATGGTCAGGATGAAATTTCCCAAATTATCGTCACAAGCGTAGACTGGGGCATTTTCAGGATATTTTTTTAACTAATAGAATAAGTCAGTTTAGATTCCCTATATAATTAGTGAGTACCTCATCCGAAAATATGAATGGTGGCGTAATATAAATCTAATTTCAAAGAGCCACACAATTTAGCCCCCCAACTTCTGGAAAGAAGCATTCCATATTTTTGTGGCATGTTGGCCACCACTACATCCATCACTATACTCTTGATAGGGACGTGAGCAAGGACAACTACTAGATATTTTATCATTCCAAGACATTTTACCCTTCAGGAGTTGAAAGAGCATAGGTCTTTTTTCTCTCGGGTAATATCTAACCCAATCTTGTCCATGATCTCTTTGGGCATATGATTATGAGAAGCCCCAGAATCTAACATATAGTTATGCAAAGTCTAATCATGGATTTTTAGACTAATGTAGAAGGGTGGAACCAAAATTTCATCCTTTTCTAAATGCAGTCCAATAGTGATTTTGGGGACATCATCTTAAATGTTAATGGTATCTATGAATTCCTCCTCAGCCAGAGCTTTAATATTTTTTAATAAGGTATTGATTTATTGTTTGTAAGTAGGAAATTTAATTATTTCAGTTAGGAGCTTGCTATTTTTTAATTTATTTAACTCATTTTGTAAACTAAACTTAGACATAGGGTGTGGATTGGAGTCCTTGGGGTCGGATTCTTTAGGTATATTTTGAATTTTATCATGTTGGGGAGGATATTTGTTAGGTATCTCATTTCAAATCTCTCACTCCTTTTTGGGTCTCAAGTTGTACTTGTGTTGGAATTGTGCCTCCAATTTCTCAATGAAACACTAGAGCTAGGGAGTGTAGAATTTTTGTTCAATATAGTCATCAAGCTCTCATGAACAATCATCTAATGAATCAAAATCATTTATCTGAGGATATTCTTCCTCCCTGTGGTTCATAATTTGACTACAAACTTCATCATCATAATGTTCAAGGAGGTTACCCTTGTTTTGTAATGGGGGCTAGATAGGAAGTTCCTCTGCTCGTTGCCCTCTCTATAAGATCTTAGGGTTGTTTTGGCAGCGGTAAGGAGGTTTATTATTAGGAGGATAATTGGGATTTATATAAGGAAAATTTTTAACATTAGGGCGATAATTCTATTGAACTAGAGGGTTTTAAGTGGTGGGGGGAGGTGCCTTGTTCCCTACTTCTAATCTCTACATTTTTTAATGAGATATTTGATGAGATTTTCCATATATTCAATCTTATGTTCATGTGAATTCAAGGATCTTCGAAGATGACGGGGAGGTTCGATAGATATTTTCATCCCCTCGGATAGACTATCTCTGATGCCACGCCTTCCAGTGGAAATTATGTTTCCCTTGCATGAGCAAGACTTAGCTTGTGCATTGGCTATAGTGGAGGGTTCTCTTTCTCTTAATGCATAAGAAAGATCATCATTAAGAGCAGTGAAGTATGCGACAATAGCTGCAATATTTCCGCAATATTGGATGGGTGAATTCCAACCTATAGCTGATTATAACATTTCATAAATATTTTAACGAAATCAGAAACAGACTCGTCGGGTTTCATCTTTAAGGTTGAAAATTTGGTTAACCAAAGTTTATTACTCTTTTTAAATATGAATTGTTTAAGAAACACATAAAATAATTTTTCCATCGTATCGATGGTGTTTTCCCCAAGGGTCCTAAACCACTTCCTAGCTTCTCCTTTGATACTTTGAACAAAAATCCTCATACATATATCATAATATTTTGTGCCAAGGTTTTCTCAATAGTCTTGAAATTTGACTACATTCTCTTCGGCGGTGTCTCTCCCCTCATTGTAAAATTTAGGAAGGTTTTTATCATACTTCTGAGGGATTTCATGTAATTTTCCCTAAAGGTTAAGGGGGCGGTAACAGGAATTTACCCAACTATTCATGGCTAGTGGAGAAGGAGGAGAAGGTGCGATGAACTCTTAGCTAAACAGAGAGGGGGGGTCAATCAATTTAGTACATTTATGGACATTTAAAACTCTTTTCATTCAACTCAATTACACCTTAAGTTCATAAGTAGATTAATACATAATGAATCAACAAACTTAATGTGTGTAGAGCAAGTAATTAAGTAGATTAAAACATCACATCAACACATAATCATCAAGCACATAGACAGCAGAGATAAGTGGAAATCCATAAGGGAGAAAACCACATCTTATTATTGTTGTGATGCAAAGTCAAGCTCTAACTCCCTCTCACCACTAATTTTATGTAGGCTCCAACTTATAGGAAGTTAATACCTTAAATTTTCAAGCTACAACTTGCAAGGAATCTCCAACTCCTATCTATTTTCTGCAGGCTACAACCCACAGGAGGCTCCTACTTCAACCATCTCCAATTGGACATCTATAAAGCTACAACTTGAAACGGAAGCACCAACTCCCATGTATTTTTCTGCAGGCTACAACCCACAGGAGGCTCCTACCTCAACCGGCTCCAATTGGACATCTATCAAGCTACAACTTGAAACGGAAGCACCAAATCCCATGTATTTTTCTGCAGGCTACGACCCACAAGAGGCTCCTACCTAAACCAGCTACAAGTGGACATCTATCAAGCTACAACTTGATATGGAAGCACCAACTCCCTCACACTACAATAAAATCATATGATGATTTACCTGGATATCAGCTTTGTTTTACTCCTTCTTCACTGCTACCTTTTCAGCCTTCATATCTGCTTCATATCAACTCCTGATATGCACAGCATCTCTATCAATCCTCTCTTATTCTTTCACTCTCCAACCTTCTGTAGATTTCTTATATTCTTTTTCTCTCTTCCATTCTGTAGCTTTCTAACAATATTCAACTCTCTTCAATTTTGTTGCACTCTCTCTCTCTCTCTCTCTCTCTCTCTCTCTCTCTCTCTCTCTCTCTCTGTTTTCGTAACCTTATGCACATGGATATTACCTGTTTTACACAGATAGATTCATGACTATTTCCATTCTCTATGGGAATATGAAGTGAATAGCTTTGCCTTCCACCCATTCATTTCCTTACACTTTAGTTTAGGTTATTACATTAGAAATAATCATTACAGCATTCATGGAGTTTTTCCTATGCCTGTGGATACTTGCCTTTGCATCACAAACAATATAAAATAATCAATGAATTTACATTTACAGTTACAATAATATTTCAATTCATCCCTTTCAGCTTCTTTCTTTTATGTTCATCTTGTCTTCTATGCCTGTTGTCCCTTTGTCTTCCCTGCCTACTGTTATATTTCCAACTATGATGCAGCATTACCATTTTAGCCTAACTTAACCCAGTTATTACGTTTCAAACAGTGCTACTATACCCTTGTTTTTCCCGACTCTGACTACTGTATTTAACCGCAACGTTCAAAATTCTCTGTATGCATTGTCGGGTCTCTCTACCCGAGTCCATTCTCTTGTGTTCAGCCTTTCCATTTAACTCACAGCCACAACCGCATAACATTGTTCTACACGAGCTCTGAGTCCTTTTTCATGCGTTCAGGCCTTTCCTTTGTAACCCGAGTCGACCTCTGCTTCCATGGTTTTCCTCATAAAACCAACGCAAACACATTAAACCTTGGACCTAAAATATATTAATACTCACCTTTGAGCCACATCATGTCCGCTTCACAAATCGCACTTTGCACTTTGGCATTCCATATATTTTACATTATAATCTCCTTTTCCTCCTCCGATGCAATTTAACACAGAAAAAGGATTACATACGGATTTGAAATCCTTTGGATTTCACCTTTGAAAATACATCGCATCTAGGCCTCTTTATTGCACTTCACAACTTTACCAATTTACAGATTTCGCAATACTTGCGATTATGCGATTTCGCAAATCGCGGCGAACTCCTTATCACACGTCGCACCTTAAAACGTATAACTTGAGAAGTATTAACATATAACTGTAAGAATCGACGATTGTGATGTGCGGTATGCGAGTGGGTCCCACACCAGAATTTAAATTCTCTAGACTTTAGCTTTGAAGCTCCATCGTGTTCGCTCCTCTTTATCGCACCTCGCAAGTTTTAGATTTTAGTAATAACAAGTATCTCTTACCTTTTGCGATATGCGATGTGCGGTATGTGGACCAGATCCACGTCATCTCCATGTCATCATGCCATGTCACCCTGTCATGTCACTACCATGTCACCTTGCCATGTCATCATAAATTTCCTGCAATCTGTGGGGTCGGGGCCATGTTATCTACCATGTCAGCTTGCCACGTCACTGCCATATCACCATGTTGTCGCCTGCACTTTGCATCAAAACTTAAATAACTTATCACGAGAATTCTTAGCACTAAACACAAAAATCACCGATGTACGATATACCATTGGGTGCAATTTAAGTTCCACCATTGATCTCGCCCAGATCTAACAATCCTCACTGCTCCTTTGCTGATCTGCTTCACATCGCAAATAAAATAGCTTACCATGCGGTGTCTTTAAACATAAATAATAAAATCGTCGAAGTGCGAAATACCATTGGGTTTGCAATTTAATCTCCGTTGTTGATCTATGCTCAGATCCAACGGTCCTCGCTGTATCTTTACTCTGGTTTTCCGACTTTGTTTCTTTGGTTGTGCCCGTTCATTTCTTTCTTGTTGTTCGTAGAACACTTGACTCGTTCACGACTTTTCCCACGTTCACGACTTTCCCGGCTTACCGTTCACGACTCTTCCTTTTTTGTTTTGTTGCCTTTGCTCCTTTTCTGCCTTAACTTCCTTTGCTGCCTTTGCTACCTTTTCCTTTTTGTTGCCTTTGCTCCTTTGCTGCCTTTGTTCCTTTTCTGCCTTTTCTACTTTGATTCTGAAGTTGATCCTCTCTGCTCCTTTGCCTTTGTTGATGGTCTAATGTTTCTCCTTGCCTCTCTGGTGCTCCTTTGCCTCTCTTTTATGCTTTCTTATTGCATTATTTTATGATCTGCTTCTTTGCCTTATTGTTGTTGCTTCTCTTCTCCTTTGCCTTAATGATAGTTCAGGTGTTGCTCCTTTGTGCTCCTTTGCCATCAATGACAATATTTCCAATAGTCTCCCCCTTTCACATTGATCGCAATGCTTCCTCCAACACTCCAATACTTCCTCCAAGACTTCCTCCCCCTTTCATTCTGAGGGGTGTCTTTCTTCCTCTGCTTTCTTTTCAGAAGAGCCTTTCTTCTTATTCTTTCCTTTCCTCCCCATTTGACATCAATGGAAAATGGTTGCATATTTCCCAGTGTAGTTTCTATCCTTACATTACTTCTCTCTGAGTTGTGTATAGGCCTTCTTCTTCTAACTTTATACTTTTTTGCTCCAAGCTGGTGTTTAATAGTTTTTGGGAGAACACTTTGAAAATTATTGAGATTGCATGAATGGAGGGCATGTCACCATAGAATGTTCTGTACTTATATACCTTACTGCTTGATAGAGGTGATATGTGCTAGACTTTTGATGTACTTCTGTCATAATACTCTGATCCTGAGAATTTGTACCATACCACTGCTCCACTAATAACACTTGGTATTCTATTGATAAGCAGGCTGCTTGTTCCAAATACCAATTGATAATCCATGCAGTAGTTTCACTTCAGCTCGCACATACACCCATAGTTAAGACAACCTTCATAGTTTCTACTATTGAGCTCTCCAATGTTCTCAACAGCAATCATCAATATACAGAATCTTATTCTAGAATCATTAACCTTTTTCTTATACTGTCATTCAGTTTTTAAAAGAATGTCACTGCATATTCCTTTCTAGGACTGCTCTAGAATCATTGCTGCTCTATATACAATTCAATTGTTCTAACATAATGATCTTCAAGAATACATCTTCAATTTCTTTACTTGGAATCTAAAAGGGCAAACAGCTCATAGTTTTATCACTCATTAAAATGCTTTCCTCCAAGGGGACCTTCTATTGATGAATGATGTAATGATATAATTATGATAAACATTTTTCTTACTCATCCTTATTAAGTTTTCATCATTGTTAACACTTGCATTATAATGCACAATGTGATCATCCTCTATGGATCTTTCCAGTTCTATAGCTCGAAACATAATTTTTTGTGATTTTAACCATTCATCACTTAGTGTGTTATTGTCTTCTAAGCTTACATGTTCATGGTTGATGTTCCCTCTACCACCATGGTTGCTTGCTACCTTATCTCCTTCCATCAACATATTGTCTATTGAATGCTTCAAGTATCCTTCTTCCTCTAGAGTTCTATGTCAGAGGAATTGTCCTTTCCCTTCCTGAACTTTTAGTTGTTCTTATTCCAAGGAACTCTTCTTAGACTACTTTTATGGGGAATTTTTATGAACTACTCTCCCCCTAGGATGTTGCTTCTTATCTATTACTGGCTGGATATTTGTGTTTCAACTAGAGTAGCTCCACCTGAGACTATGATGGATTCATTATGTTATTGAAGTAATAGGCTCCCCCTTTCTCTTTTCCTTCCATACTTTATTGGGGTTCTTCATAATTTCTGCACTTCTTTTTTATTCACAGTTTTGTCTGATTTTATTAGATTTCATCATCTGTCTAGAGTTCTTTAATGTATATGGCATCATAAATTATTTTGCTTTGTGACCAAGCTTGTGGCATACATAACATCTTATTTTACCAAGGTACGTTTGAGTTGATGTATAATATTTTGTGCTCCCTTTTCAACATAATTTTCATTCAACAAGTTTATGTCCAAAATCATTGCATGCATAATAGTAGCCATGGAAATGATTTTTGTACTTGATGATAGATTGTCTTCTCCATTTTTTTTCTTGAGGTAGTCTTTTCATTAGTTGCATCTTTAGTTGGTTGGACTGGATTTGCTTTGTCTTATAGTATTTCGCAATATGTTCAGGTTTGTGGCAGTCAAAACAAGTGATACTTCTCACAGGAACAAGGAACCTCATTTAACATCTTCTGAATTTGTTCAATTCATCCTTAGGAGCGTATGAGCCTTTAGCAATTGATTGTTTCTTCCTCTCATTCTCTGTCCTTTCATGTTGCTGCTTGTTTCTGTTTGTTTCTTTGCAAATCATGTTCTTGTTGGCTTATACTTCTGTAGGAATCTTTTGAGCTACTTCATTATCCCTTACAACTTTTACAAAAATGATATTCTTGTTATCTTCTACCTTGGACTTACTGGTTTCTCCTTCATAGCCTATCCCATCCTTTATAAGAGGAGACCTTTCAGCATTTATAATTTTGTCCACCTGTCCAGAGCTTTTAATTTGTGGAATATTCATAGTTAGTTCAATTTGGGCCTTCTCTGATTTCATCCTCAGTCTTACCACCTCTTCTTCCAATCTTCCACATTCCATACTTTTCTCTCTTATTTTCTATAGCAAAGTGTCTTCTACTTTCCTTGCTTCTTCAAGTTGTGCCTTCAGGCCAAAAATTTCTTCCTTATCTTCATATTCTCTCTCATCACATATTTGCACTAGTGTCTTAAGGTTTTTGTTTTCATTCTTCAATATTTCTGTTTCAGTCAAGGCTCTGTCAAGTTTGGCTTTTTCCTCAACTATAATTTCTTCATGGTACTCACATCCATTCACCCTAGCAGGTATCTCATTTGATTGACCTTTTTACTTTTGAAAGGAATTTTTCTTCTTCTCCTTGTTTATCTTCTCCTTCTTGATAACTCACCCACTAGTGTCTCCTTCATGCATGAGATGCAATCTATTCCAAATTCCTTTTGCAGAAGTTAAATCCATTCTTGAATCAAGATCCTTGTTATGAAGACTGGTATATATCACACATTTTTCCTTGGCATTCCACTGTTGTTCTTGCAAAGAGGGAGAGTCTATGCAATAACCATCACATACAAGCTTCCATACCTCAGGTTCATAAGCCATTAAATTTGTTTTAACTTTATATCGCCATTAAAGAAAGTTTGTTGTATTCAACATGGGTACATTTTGATAGTCCATGACTCAACCAGATCTCCTTCAAGCTATTAGGCTCACACGAAAGGAACCGAATCTGATACCAATTGATGAAATCTTACCTAAACTAAGAGTGGGGGTGAATCAGTTTAGTACATTCATGGACATTTAAAACTCTTTTCATTCAACTCAATTACATCTTAAGTTCATAATAAGCTTAATACATAATGAATCAACAAAATTAATGTGTGTAGAGCAAATAATTAAGCAGATTAAAAAATCACATCAATATGTAATCATCAAGCACATAGACATCAGATATAAGTGGAAAGCCATAAGGGAGAAAACGACATCTTATTATTGTTGTGATGCAAATAAAAGCTCCAACTCCCTCTCACCATTGATTTCCTGTAGGCTCCAACCTACAGGAGGCTACTACCTCAAATTTTGCATGCTACAACTTGCAAGGAAGCTCCAACTCCCATCTATTTTCCTCAGGCCACAACCCACAGGAGGCTCCCACCTCAACCAACTCCAATTGTACATCTATCAAGCTACAACTTGAAACGGAAGCATGAACTCCCATGTATTTTTCTGCAGGCTACAACCCACAGGAGGCTCCTACCTCAACCAGCTCCAACTAGACATCTATCAAGCTACAACTTGAAACGGAAGCACCAAATCCCATATACTTTTCTGCAGGCTACAACCCATAAGAGGCTCCTACCTCAACCAGCTACAACTGGACATTTATCAAGCTACAACTTGATATGGAAGCACCAACTCCCTCACACTACAATAAAATCATATGTTGATTTACTTGGATATCAGCTTTGTTTTAATCCTTCTTCACTGCTGCCTTTTTAGCCTTCATATCTACTTCATATAAGCTCCTGATATGCACAGCATCTCTATCATTCCTCTCTTATTCTTTCACTCTCCAACCTTCTGCAGCTTTCTTATATTCTTCTGCTCTCTTCCATTATGCAACTTTCTAACAATCTTCAATTCTCTTCAATTTTGTTTCACTCTCTCTCTCTCTCTGTTTTCGTAATCTTCTACACATGGATATTACCTGTTTTATACAGATAACTTCATGACTTTTTGCATTCTCTATGTGAATATGAAGTGAATAGGCATGACTCTTTGCCTTCCACCCATTTGATTCCTTACACTTCAGTTTAGGTTATTACATTAGTAATAATCATTACAACACTCATGGAGTTTTGCCTATGCCTACAGAGACTTGCCTTTGCATCACAAACAATATAAAATAATCAATGAATTTACATTTACAGTTATAATAATATTTCAATTTAGCCTTTTCAGCTTCTTGCTTTTCTGTTCATCTTGTCTTCTCTGCCTACTGTCCCTTTGTCTTCTCTGCCTATTGTTATATTTCCAACTCTGTTGTAGCATTATTGTCTTAGCCCAACTTGACACAGTTATTACGTTTCAAACAGTGCTACTATACCCTTCTTTTTCCCGACTCTGTCTATTATATTTAACAACAACGTTCAACATTCTATGTACGCACTGTTGGGTCTCTCTACCCGAGTCCATTCTCTTGCATTCAGCCTTTCCGTTTAAATCACAGCCGCAACCGTATAACACTATTCTGCATGAGCTCGGGGTCCTTTTTCATGCGTTCATCCCTTTCCTTTGTAACCCGATTCGACCTCCGCTTCCATGGTTTTCTTCATAAAACCAATGCAAACACATTAAACCTTGGACCTGAAATATATTAATATTCACCTCTGAGCCGCATCGTGTCCGCTTCACAAATCGCACTTCGCACTTCGGTGTTCCATATATTTTACGTTATAATCTCATTTTCCTCCTCCGATGTGATTTAACACAAAAAAAGGTTTACATACGGATTTTAAATCCTTCGTATTTCTCCTTTGAAACTACATTGCATCTAGGCCTCTTTATTGCACTTCGCAACTTTACCAATTTACAAATTTCGCAATACTTGCGATTCTACGATTTCACAAATCACAGTGAACTCCTTATCACACGTCACACCTTAAAACATATAACTTGCGAAGTCTTAACATATAACTATAAGAATCTCCTATTTTGATATGCGGTATGCGAGTGGGTCCTACGTCAAACTTTAAATTCTCTAGACTTTAGCTTTGAAGCTCCATCACGTTCGCTCCTCTTTATCACACTTCGCAAGTTTTAGCTTTTAGCAATAACAAGTATCTCTTACTTTTTGTGATATGCCATGTGCGGTATGTGGGCCAGATCCATGTCATCATTCCATGTCACCCTGCCATGTCACCACCACATCACCTTTCCACATCATCATAAATTACCTGCTATCTGTGGGTTCGGGGCCACATCATCTTGTCATCGCCCACACTTCGCATCACAACTTAATTAACTTATCGTGCAAAGTCTTAGCACTAAACACAAAAATTGCCAATGTGTGATATACCAATAGGTGTGATTTAAGTTCCACCATTGATCTCACCCAGATCTAACGATCCTCACTGCTCCTTTGCAGATCTACTTTGCATCGCAAATGAAATAGCTTACCATGCGATGTCTTTAAATATAAACAATAAAATTTCCAAAGTGTGAAATACCACTGGGTTTGCGATTTAATCTCTGTCTTTGATCTATGCCCAGATCCAACGGTCCTCACTGTATCTTTATTCTGGTTTGCTGAATTTTCTTCTTTGGTTGTGCCCATTCATTTCTTTCTTGTTGTTCGTAGAACACTTGACTCGTTCATGACTTTTCCCACGTTTGTGACTTGCCCCGCTTATCGTTCACAACTCTGCCTTTGTTGTTTTGTTGCCTTTGCTCCTTTTCTGCCTTAACCTCATTTGCTGGCTTTTCCTTTTTGTTGCCTTTGCTCCTTTGTTGCCTTTGCTTCCTTTTTTCCTTTTTTCCTTTTCTTCCTTAACTTCCTTTGCTCCTTTGATTCTAAAGTTTCTCCTCTCTACTCCTTTGCCTTTGCTTATGGTGTAATGTTGCTCCTTGCCTCTTTGTTGCTCATTTTCCTATATTTTATGCTTTCTTACTGCATTATTTCCTAATCTGATTCTTTGCCTTATTGTTGTTGCTTCTCTGCTCCTTTACCTTAATGATAGTTCAAGTGTTTCTCCTTTGTTCTCCTTTGCCATCAATGACAATATTTCCAACAAGGTGAAAGAGATTAGTAAGGAGATGGAGGTGGACTAGTTCTAGGAGAAAAGGGGCCTAAAATATTTTGGGTCTGGGTCTGCGAAGATGATGATCTACCTATTGGTTTGGATTCACGAGTAGGAGTAAGAGGTCGTAGAATCTCCCATGTCCAGGGATTCGAAGACTTTGGGTGATTTTTTTTGAACTCTTCATGTTGCCTCCTTCTATTGGAGATGGTTACTAGAAATTTTGGGTTGTCTAAGGGCATATGGATTAATCAAAATTCGATCATGTTATACGTTTTGAGGCATCGAGGTTGGGGTTTCCAATAATATTTCAGGTCATTTTTTATATAAAGCTTTTAAAACCAAATGTAAAGTTGTTTATGATAAGAATATCTGGTCAGGTGTTGAATTTGCACCTTTTTCATGTGGTCAGAGCCTTAACTGTTTTTCTCGTCATGAAACAATAGGGTTTGGTTGTGTGCATTGGTCCTCCTAGGATAATACCTCCTGATTTCTTCAAACCTCTTAAGGGTGCGAGAAACCTCCGAGTCAAATTATGATAAACCATTCAAAATAATACATTGATCGGCTATCCAAAAAAGAATATGAGGCTGCAACGGATCAGGAATAGTCATGAAAGAAAAATAAAAATAAAAATTGTTCCCCGGCAACGACATCAAACGAATGTTGGTTCTTAAATTGTCCCTGATGGCCCTCCAAATTAGACATAAATTATGGCCCATCTAACCTTTCCTAGGCACATAAAGGCTATATTAAGTCTCTCCTTTTACATTTAATAATTTTTTTTAGCTTTAATATTTTATTAGGAAGGTTTAGAGGTAATTACATATTTTGTGCCTAATATTATTTAATTTTGCAGAATAATGAGGGAATATGGAGTAAATTATGAAGAGATAATATAGGGAATTTCTCCCTACTACAGGATGGATCAAGATTGGATAATGAATGAACAATATATTTTGAAATTATTGCACAAATTCTGGAGCCCCAATGATTGAGAAAATATAGGAATGTGTTCCTTGTCATTTAATGCAGATTCTTAGCGTTGGGAACCAAATCCACTATTTGAGGGATTTTGGAGGGGAAAGCTTCCCCCTTTCAAGGATAACGATTACTCGTCACTTTTTATAAGTACTGATTCGAAATGGCCTCTAGGGGCGTGTATTTCTTAGTCTTCTTGTGGAGAAAACTTGTAATTTAGTAGCTCCACTTTCATTTATAGCAGGGATGTACTTGAATTGATTCAAATAATGATGTTTAGTGTCATTTTTAGCTTCTAAAGGTTGGTTTAATTCATATGACTCTGATTTTCCTTGGGTTTTTCCATCCCAAGGGCCTCATAGCCCTCTTGAACAATTTCTTTATTTTTTTTGAATGTATTTTTCACTTCCACCTCTTATTTTTGCATTTATTATTCTTGCTTCTTTTGTTGTAGGTTACATTAGTTAAATGATTGAAGTGAATTTTTTTGCAGGTTATTTATAGAGTCACAAAAATTATTCATCCTTAGAACCGCTTTGAAAATTCATATTCATCATTGAGCTACTTGGATTGGTTTACTAGTTTACAAATTTATAATTTTTTGAAGTCCCTTGTAGCCAAATAGTAGTAATATTTTGTTATTTTTTAGAACGTGTTAATGAGATTCATTTGAGTTTATTCCACTTGTATTGGGTCATAAAAATATTCAAGTTAATAAATCAATTTACTCCATAGCATTTGTACTTGATTAGGTTAGGCATTTGGTAGGTTGACTAGCTCACTAGTTCTTGAAATTCTAGTTTTAGAGTAGTAATTTTTTGTTATTGTTTAGCATGTGTTAAAAAGGGTATTTTGGAGTGATTCCACTTGGAACGGAGTCCTAGGACATCCTACTTAATAATAAAAAAAATTCAATCTCATTTCCATTTGATTTACTTGGGCATTATGCAATTTATCTCACTCTCGTATCAAAATAGGGCCTCTTGTAGCACCTTTTGTAGCACTCCTGTAGCACGTGTAAACTTGACCAGATTTTCTCCAAAAGCTTCTTAGTTTTTCCCTTAGGATTGAATAATTACCCCTAGGCTCCAAAAAAATGATTGATTAATACCAAAAACCTCTTAAAAATTGCCTCTTCTCCATTGCAATTCACCCCTGCACTTATGGTTACTAGACAGATTCATGACTTATGAAGAGCATAATGATGATTTTCATGATTACTTTATGAAGCACCTTATTAATTTTGTTGAAAAAATCTATCTTGAATGCAGTGATTAAAGAATTGTTTCATTTTGTTTCATACATATTAAGCTATGGTTTCATTAATTGCATAAATCTTCGGATTATCCACAGTATCGTAAAACAATGGTCGATGTTTCAAATCCCAACAGGGATCCATATTCAGGACAAGAGGAGAATGAAGAATGAAATAAGGTTGCACAGGTCAAGGTTTTAAATAGTGAAAGAGAAATGAAAAATGAGAAGATCTAACAAGAATTGATTAATGTTTTATTAATTTATTTAATCTATTTAATCTAATAAATTTTAATAAATTTAATAAACTAATTCTAATTTTATTTCAATTTTAATAAATTTTAATAATTTTAATAGTATATAATATCCTTGTTCACTATTTAAAACCTTGACCTGTGCGACCTTCTTTCATTCTTCATTCTCATCTTGTCCTGAAGATGGATCCACGTTGGGATTCAAAACGTCGACCATTGTTTTACGATACTGTGGATAATCCGGAGATTTATGCAATTAAAGACAACCACATAAGCCTGAAAACCATAACTATGGTTTCATTTTCCAACATTGTTATTTCTATTGCATAGACTAAACTTCCTTTTGATGTACCATTTACACTCTGCAAATAGGTCAATGTTTACATTTTTGTAAATAGGATTAACATTTACATTCATGCAAAATAGAATAGCCTTTCCTTTCTACAAAATTAACAAGGATTTCCTCTCTGCAAAAGTAATTAGCTTTAATTTCTACAAATAGAGTAACATTTCCATTTCTACAATCAATTTAGGCTTGGATTTCATGGCATTCACTTCATTTCATTAGATCAATGAAACGACACATTGCATGTTGCACATATAGTGCCGACACCTCTTAAGTTTGTACGAAACCCGAGTTGATAAGTTAAGTTGGTAGCCTTGGGAGTTGCAACATTCTTGTTGCAATATTGAGGCTCATCACTTTTTGGCACCATTTTTGGGGAGGTCTAAAAGTATGTATTTTTTTCTTCCATAGTTGATTCATTTCATTAGAAATGTCATTTCAAAGACTGAAAAATTGCATTGCATTAAAATTATTATTCAAAAAAATTAATAAAAACAAAAAATACTTCTCCAACACCAAACCCCCCCACTTGATCACGTGGTTCAATGAACCACATCACCATCCACTTTTGCAGGTAGAAGAACAAGAGTTAGCAGAGAAGGTAGAAGAAATCGATGGAGATGATGACAATGAAGAATATCCTCTTGGATTTCCCATTTAAGGTATTGATACCAGTGTTCATATGAAGAACATCCCTTCATCTTTTCTTCCCAACTTCCATGGTATGAGGTCAGAGGATCCAGAAACCTTTCTCTTTGAATGTCAAATCCTTTGTATAACTTATGGTTACTAACTAAACACTCAAAAGTTGAGATTGGTTCTGGAAAATTTGAAGGATAGAGCTCTTAAATGGTTCATGATTTTAGGGACTAATTCAATAATATCATGGAATGATATGCAAAAGATATTTCTAGAAAAATATAGAGATAATGAGCTTAAAGAAGAAATATTTAGAATGGCTCAAAAAGGAGATGAGAGCCTTGAGGATCTAATAGAGAGATTTATGTATAAGGTTAAGAGGGAAAAATTACATCATTTAGGGTTTGACACACTAAAAACCATCTTACTTATAACAATTAGAGATGAGTGGATTGATCTCCTTGATCTCATGAGTAGAGATGATATATACCAATTATCATTTGAAGAAACTTTTGAAGCAAGCGCATATCAAGAGGAATGGAAAGGTCAACATCAAGATCGATAAGTCAAGCTGAACTTAGAATTTTGCTTGATAACTTTAAAACATAAATTGTTAGCAATCTAAGCGAACAAGTAGAAATGTTAAGAATGCAAGATGAGAAAAAAAAAGATGTTGATATTTGCATTGTATGTGCAGAATCACATGCTATTAAATATTTCCCATCATTACCAAGGTTGAAGGAATTTTACCAAGAGGAAAATGGAGTAAGTCAGTCACCAAAGTAGATATGTTATGTAGCTCCAAGAAGACCATGGCGGCCTAGTCAACCTGGTATGATGAAAGAACCTAATTCAAAATTTCAAGGTTATGCACATCCATCTCAAAGTAATTGGAACACACTCTTTCCTTGGCAACCTTGGCCATCTCAACCCCAAAACCAATCTTGGAAACAAGGTTGGTAAGGAACGTATGGGAGAAATCCACAATATCCTCAATATTTTTTTCAATATCCTCCATACCCAACTCCGTGTTATCCCTACCATCCATCTCCACCACAACCACATCCATCTTAAAAATTAACTCCCACTCAAATACCTATACCACCATTCCCAAACCCACATAAGGAAGTAACTCGGCCCACTTACAATGTTGAGGTACAGTAGTTCCAAAGAACTCCTCTTGATCTAAATGGTATGCATCCCAGCTCAAGAATAGTTTTGCAAAAAAAAATATTCTCTTGATGCCATTAAAGAACAACATTTAGAAGAAGGAGATTCAAATGAGGAGATCAAATAATCATGGGATGCACTGGATGGACAGAAGACATTAGAATCAGAGATTGAGGAAGTTCCATCATCAGATCATATATGTATTCAAGAGAAGAATTAACAAAAAGAGGAATATTTGAATTTCACGGAAAAAGAGGACACAGAAAGAGATCCAAATGTGTAAGAGGACCAGCGGTATCACAACTATATTGAAATATCGTTTCATACAAGAATTAAGTTGCAGCAACACACTCTTCTTCAACAATTCCTGATCTCATCTCTATCAAAGGAGTTGGTCACAAATATTTAGGTACATTTAAAGCATATCTTCCAATCCTACACATGATTTTGTATGTCATCTTGATCAGGGAAAATTTTAGGGGCTAATATTCGCAGGTGGGCTAATTTTCCATGTTTTTTCCAAAAAAAATATTCGCCAATTTCCATTTTTTTGAAAATTGATTCGCCAAAATTTTATAGTATAAAATTGTTTTACCCTAAAAATCGCCAAAATTTCATAAATACTAATATAAAATAATTAGAAACCTAAATATTTTTACAAAAATATCATCAAAATTTTTACAATTTACAAATTGGGCACAACTAAGATTCGCCAATATTTTAAACTTTAAGATAAACTTCCATCCTTAAAATTTTCCTTGATCTTGATGTGCACATGGCTCCATTGGAAGTATTCCTATACGTGAAAGAGATTTTTTTTCCAAGTAGAGTAGGATAGAAAAAAGAAATAAAAAATGGAAAAATAATAAATAAGAGGAAAATAATAAAATCTCAAGTGAAAACCTCTTTTGAGGTAGTTAGTGGGTTGGAAAGAAGAAATAAAATGGAAAATATCCTAGGTGAAAACCTCCTTTGAGGCGTCTAGGAAGACCTGTTAGTTGAAAACCTTATTGAGGCAGCTAGTAGGCTTAAGAAAAAAGAGAAAATTTTGAAAAAAAGAAAATAAAAATATTCTTTTCCCAGGTATCTCTCTATGATGAATGTAGGTGCTCTCCAACCTCTGCAAGCAATAATAACAAGTTAGCCATGAGAAAAAACTAATCAAAAACTTAGTCAAAGGAAGTCAAACTTGGGTTTTCTCCTCCTTTTCTCAGATGCTTCAATTCAACATTACCAAGGTCATGTTAATCCATCACCCTCATCCATTTCCAACATCCACCCATCATTTCCAATCCTTTCCCATTCATTTTCCTTGTTATCCTAAAATGCTACAGTAAGGTTCTATTTTGCTACAATGTAATATTCCTAAATTAGCATGCAGCTAATTTGAATATTAAAATCTAATTTTGCTTTCTTGTTTCATGAATAAGTGGGTAGGGAGACCCATAAATCTCTTTATTAGGAATAAAACCACTTCTCATGTGAAAGTGGATCATCTTTTCAGCTTAATAAAGCACCCTTAGGTGTGAAAATGGGCTAAAGCATGTGAACTGGGTCAACCTTGACCAAATCAACAACGTTGTCATGGAGGAGTGGCATTCAATGAGGGACAGCACAGTTTTAGATGGAGACACATTGCATGGAAGTAGTGTCATTAATGGATGGGACTTAGGGTTTGGAAGCTCATTTTTTGTATAAGGAAGAGGATGGTAGCCATATTATTCATGTTATGATATGTTATGTTTTAGATTATATGGTCTATTTAGATGTATATCTTTCTCTAGTTGTTTAGCTTAGATTCAGTGTTGTTTAGCACCGGGTGTTCCTGATCAGGAATCCCACCTCTTCCATTGAGGAGATCTCGGAGGATTTTGCACTACATTTCCACATTCAGGTTTTATACCAAGCTTCATTCTTGTGGTACAGCGCAGTTTCTATTAAGAAATGTGTTGAGTTGCAGGGTGCAGCAGTGGAAGATCTTATTGGGTGTTTTCTGAGCTAGTTTTGCAGTGGAGGAAGGTTTCCTTCCATTGGGAGGCCATTAAAGGAGCCCCTTGAGCTTATTTTACATATGTGGCATCAGGCCAAGTTTATTTTATCCCCTACAGTGCAGTTCCAGTCCAGATCTGTGTTATTTTGATGAGTTGTTGCAGGGGTAAGTTCAGTGCTCCATTTGAAGTGTTTCCTTTCCATTGAAGGGATCAACCCTTCATTGAGAGGGTTATTTGGAGGATTTATTTCAGATCTACATCAAATTCAACCACCTCCTTTTATGTGCTTTAGTTGTAGTGCATATTCAGCCCTAGGGCTTTAGATCCACCATTTGTATTTTGTGTATTTCTGGAAACCCTTCCTGGGTTGTCTAGGAAAAGTGTATGGGAGCATATATCTCCATTTTTGGCCTTTTATAAGCTTGATCTTTTCAGATCCATTTATTTATATGTCCCAGCTACAGTATTATTCATTAAAACTACGTTGTGCTTGCTTCATTACTTGTGTAGCAGTGTATTACATGTTTTGGGTGCATTTTGGCATTGGAGGCTTCTTTTGCCTATATTGAGGGCCTTGATCCCCAAGATCTTGTACTTATTAATTTTTTTTATACATAATACCATGGATCTATCATTTGGCTCACATGTAATGTGTTGATACTTTCTACTATTTCTATATTCATGCACTATATCCCTGCTTTTCCCATTTGGGAATATTACATACATGAGGCCAAAATACACAGGGCAGAAAATTGTTTTTACCATATCTCAAAAACTATGCATATTTTGATGATATGTTTCATGGGGAGATGCATATGGATGATGGTAACATGCTCAAGGAATTTCAGCAAATTCTAGTGCACACTTTTTGAGAAATTGGCCTCCATCACCTATAGTCATTTTTTATTTTTGATGAGATCTATGCATTTGTTGGCCAAGATTTTTGTAGGGAGATGCATAAGGATGATGGCAACATGCTCACTAAATTTAAGGTCAATAAAATATACCATTTGAGAGATATGGATAAAACAACTATGCTATAAGAGCATTCCAGAATTGCTATAAGAGTGACCAAAATTTCTATAGGAGCGTGATTGGCATGGAAAAGGGTTCAGATCTTATGTTTTTCATCTAGGAACGAGAGGAGGGGTCCACCATAGCCTCGTCATTCATTTTTCAGACCATGTGACCTCTTCTCCATTCTCATTTTCATATTTTTCCATGAAAAGAACCCATTTTCACCCCTTCTTCCATCCCTTCCACCACAAAAAAGGCATATGATCCTTGCCAACATATTACTCATGAATTATCAATATTTTTAAAGGCATCACCTGAAGGAAACAGTGATCCTAGGAGGGTCTATGTGACTGCTATAGGAAGACACACATTTTTGTAATAGTCTGCACAAGCCCTCCAGAACCACAATCAAAAGCACTTGGAAGCACCAGAATGAAGAATTAACCAACATGAAGCATTGAGGAATCATCTCCTTGATCATGGGAAGCCACAAAAATTATGTAGGGCTAATACAAGGTCACTGATCATCTCTAACAATAGCAACTTTATCCACCATAAACAAGACCTATAGTGACTACTTCGATCATTAAAGCACATTTCAAGAGAAAAAAATTCAAAGTAAATCCAATGCATGGAAAAATTAGCATAAGAATATGACACCTTAAGAAGGCAGCAAATCAACCATTACCTTTGTTCAGAAGCAGCATGCAACCATCAAAGGATCATCACTAGTAGCTTTAGAACCACCAAAGTCTCAACAGTCATATAAACAACCTCAATATAACCTGCAAAAATACATCAAGGGTAAGGCCCAAGTATGCAATCCTCAAAACCTCTTCTACAGGCTTAATTTAGCTCAAAAAAACTTATAAGTGTATGAAGGAAAAGGTTTTTATATCCAAACTTAGTAGCATATAATCCTCAGCTTATCTAGTAGTTAACTTTACTTTTCCACCAAGACACATGCACATGAGGGAGAGGACAAGACATAAGTGAAGAGGACTTGAGAAAGTGGGATGTAATCATTTAGTCGTGATGGAGGACAAGGAGTGCAAAGGGGTAGGTGAGGGCCAACTCAGTTAACTCAAAGCACTTTGATTTTATTTTGCATGCAATGAAAAAATAGAGAAAAAAAATTAAAAAATTAAAAACAATAAAATAAATAAAATGTGGACCCACCACCTCTTGGCATGCAAAGATTAGTTTTTACAGGATTCGAGTTGTGTGCTACATGAAGGAAAAAAACTGCTAAAGGAAGAACAGATTTGTTACAGGAAGAAGCATCACTACTACAGGAAGAAAAAAATTGCTACATGAAGCTAATAGAGTGCTACAGGAAGGAAAATTTCAGCCATATGGAGGCCCACCACTAGATTAGACACATTTAAGATGCTCAAGACACAAACTTCCATTTTACAAAAGGAAACAGAAGAGCTAAAGGAGAAAATAGGGACTGCTACAGGAGAAATAGGGGTCGCTATAGGAGCAACAAGATATGTTACAAGAAGATGCAACCACGCCAAAAGAAGAGGAAAAAGGTCTCCAGGAACTCTAGAAGCCTAATCCACAACCCAATCTAGAATCCTATTACAAATTTGTTGAGGGAGGTAGGAATATACCTGAGAAATTTTCTATACCACTCTTCTTTGAGCTGGATAAGGAAAGAGACAGAACACATAGATGGATGCAAATTGCAAAATTCAAAAAGGTAGAACATGTGGGCCTCATGAAGGAAAAAGTAAATAAAATGAGCCAATAATTAAACAACTTAAGGTTGAGAGAGTCAATCAAACTACAAGCAGAAAACATAAGGCTAAAAGAGCACCTGCAAGAAAAAGAGTTAAAATATGTCACTATGGCAAGTCTATCCATGGTAGCCATACAATGTAGGAAGCCATCCAAATCCTATTCCATTGAGATAAGGAAGGGAATTGCATTAAAATATATTTGAGGCATAAAATAAGAACAAAAAGGCAAGAAGTTGGATAGGTTGCTAAAAGGATGAGCAATAATTTCAGTAGGGGGTATGATGTGCCTACAAATTAGACATAAATTAAGGCCCATCTAACCCCTCCTATTCACATAAAGGTTATATTAAATCTCTCCTTATATACTTAATAATTTTTTTAGCGTTAATATGTTCTTAGGAAGGTTTAGAGGTAATTGCATATTATGTGCCTATTATTTATTTTTGCAGAATATTGAGAGAATATGGAGTAAATTCCGAATGAGATAATATAGGGACTTGCTCCTTACTACATTATGGATCAATATTGGGTAATAACTGAACAAGATATTATTAAATTATTGCACAAATTATGGAGCTCCAGTGATTGAGAAAATCCAGGAATGTGTTCCCTGTCAATTAATGCAGATTCATAGTGTTAAGAACCAGATCCACTATTTGAGGGAATTTGCAGGGGAAATCTTCCTCCTTTCAAGGAGAATGTTTCCTCATCACTTTGTGTAAGTAAAAATTCTAATTGGACTCTAGGGCATGTATCTTTTAGTCTTCTTTTGGAGAAAACTTGTTATGTGGCAACTCGACTTTCATTTCTAGCAGGGATGTACTTGGATTGATTCAAATAATGAAGTTTGATGCCATTTTTAGCTTCTAAGATTGGTTTCCTTCATAGGACTCTAATTTTCCTTGGCTTTAGCCATCTGAGGAGCCTCAGAGCCCTCTTGTACAATTTATTTATTTCCTTTGATTGTCTTTTTCACTTGCACCTCTTATTTATGCATTTACTATTCATGTTTATTTTGTTGTAGGTTACATTAGTTCAATTATTGAGGCGATTTGTTTTGCAGGTTATTTATAGAGTCACAAGAATGATGCATCCTTAGAACCACTTTGAAAATTCATATGCTTCATTGAGCTACTTGGATCGGTTTACTAGTTCACAAATCTAGAATTTGTGGAAGTCCCTTGTAGCAAAATAGTAGTAATTTTCTGCTATTTTTTTGAACATGTTAATGTGCTTCATATGAGTTGATTCGACTTGTATTGGGTCATAAAAACATTCAATTTAATAAAAAAAAAATTACCCCATAGAATTTTCACTTTCTTATGTTAGGCATTTGGTAGGTTGACTATCTCACTAGTTCTTGAATTTCCGATTTTTAGAGTAGTAACTTTCTGCTATTTTTTAGCACGTGTTAACACGGGCATTTTGGAGTGATTCCACCTGGAATGGAGTCTTAGGACATCCTAATTAATAACAAAAAATAACCTGTCTAATTTTTATTTGATTTACTTGGGAATTCGGTAAGTTATCTCGCTCCTATAGCAAAACAATGCCTCTTGTAACACCTCTTGTAGTACATGTAAACTTGACCAAATTTGCTCCAAAATGTTGGATTTTCTCCCTTAGGCTTGAATAATCACCCCTAGGCTCCAAAATAATGATTGAGTAAAACCAAAAACCTCTTAAAACTTGTCTCTTCTCCATTGCAATTCACCTCTGCAGTTATGATTAGTGAATAGATTCATGACTTGAAGAGCATAATGATGATTTTCATGATTAATTTATGAACTTTGTTGACAAAATCTATCTTGAATGTAATTATTAAAGAATTATTTCATTTTTTTTCATACACATTAATCTATGGTTTCAATTTCCAACGTTATTATTTCTATGGCAAAGACTAGGCTTCTATTTGATGTACCATTTACACTCTGCAAATAGGTTAATGTTTACATTTCTAAAAATAGGATTAACATTTACATTCATGCAAAGTAGAATAGTCTTTCCTTTATGCAAAACTAACTATGATTTCCTCTCTACAAAAGTAATTAGATTTCATTTTTGCAAATAGAGTAACATTTGCATTTCTGCAATCAGTTTACACTTGGATTTCATGGCATTCACTTCATTGCATTAGATCAACTAAAGAAGGACACATTGCATGTTACATATATAATGTCGACACCTCTCAAGTTTATACGAACCCTGGGTTGATAATTTTATTTCGTATTATTGAGGCTCATCAATCCCCAATTAGGAACTGCTTAAGAATGCATTCAATGAGGACCTCGTCCTCCCTCTCTTGGTGCTTCAGGCTGGTCTCTTGTACACCACAAGGGGTATTCCCTGGCTGTGAATATACATATTTTCAACAAGCGAATAGAATATGACCATTTATTGATAAAGAAGCGACATTATAGTAATTACATGTCGTAAATAAAAGGAAATAAGTTTTTTTTTTTAAGAAATGTATCATTCATTCAATGGCAGCTTTCATAAATCGATGATGAACACTAAAATATAACGATCAAATAAAATAACGGACATTTACACATGAAATAGACAACATAAGGTATAAGTGCTTAAGATTCAAGCTATATTTCGAATAAATAGAATGAAAAAGATGTCACAACAAGTGCGGTCATCCTTTATTCTTAGATTAATCTATCGATAAGTTATGAATCAATAGTATATATTAAAAAAATAATATCATAGTCAACCTACTTCAAATCAATGAGAACTAGTCTATTCAATTCAATGTGAAACTTTTTTCATAAACACAGAAATGATAATGAAACGGTAAAAGACAACAAAACGCAACTATTGAAATCTATTCAACAAATGATTGATCTTTGTTCCAGTGGCACGCTCGTGGAACTTCAATTTCAAATCCAAAAAATCAATACTTTAATCCAAAACCTCGATAACATATATATCAGAAAATAAGGAAACTAATTAAATGGATAATAGAGAATATAAAACAAGTCCATAATTCAAAACACCATGAACTATTGTAAACACATAGAAGGAAGAAATGATTCATCAATGATGCATGAATAAGTCACTCAATCAATAACATATTTGTGTATCAGGTACATGTAGATGAAATAATGTCAAAATAGTTCCTTATGTCATCAACCCCCTCTAAACAAGAAACAGGGCCTTAAATAAGAGTTTACAAAAAATAATTGTCAATGTAACTCTCTTCAAATTAACGACTCTGCAATTTAAAATACTTAATTAGAAGAAAGTAAATAAATAAAGCTCCTATGAGCTCCTTAGTGATTTAATGGTCAATTTGTATTCCTCCGGCTTCTTTTACATCGTGGCAGGCAATGAACTTTAAGATCCCTGCATTTTATCCGTAGGAATTTGAGTGTTGATGCCACTTCAACCTAATATTCTGGTTGGTCAGTAAGTAATTGCATAGGATGGACTAGTTGGACTACTTGTGTACTAGGAGTGGTTTGTACTAAAATTGTATTTCGACTCAAATGCCTCTTCCCCTTTGAAATTGTATCCCAATGAACTAATGACAACCAAGGTACATTTCGGTACTTGGTTACTACCACTACTAACTACGATCTGAGCTGGTAACGAGTTGTAGGGAGGCTTTGTATGAGTTTATCTATTCCCATCAACATATTAAAATCCCGTAATAAAGTGTTGATAACTAAATGTGGCGAAATAGCTTCTTCATTGATGATCGACAGGTAGCAAAGATCATGTTTAGTGGCCTTTAGTTTATCGTGGAACTCCACTTCTGATATCAGCCAATTATACTTTCCCCAAAAATAGGGAACTCTAAACCTACCCAGATAGTTCTATTCACTTCTAATTTTTTTAATTTCTTTATTACCCTTTTCAAACTCATATTTCATAAGCAACATAGAATTGTGCTTTTCTTTTACCATGCATAAGGAGAAAATACATTTGTCCCTTCTAGGGAGACTTGTGTGATCCAGGTCTCATCCTTGAGAGTGTTGACGATATCAATAAGTTGGTCTACATATTTTAACCTCTCCTCAAGTATGGAAGAACTATTTTTGACTCCCAAATTGGCATTCTTCATTAATCCCTTTTCACGCTCTGTCAGAATCAACAAGTAATATTGAACTATTGAAATCTCTTAATTTATTTCCCTCCATATTTATTTCTTTTCTTTGATGAGAACTTTCCTCCCAGTAGAGCTTACTCTGATTACCTCTTCCGGGTACTTGACTTCATTTAGTTTCTCCTTACGGTTATTCTATATTTTTTCAATCATCTCATTTCTTCGTTGCACCTGTATTGTTTCTCTTTTCTCAACTTGCTCTTTTTCTAGTTTCACCTCTTGCACCTCCTCTTCCAACTCCAAAATTTTCCGTTTTAGGAGGCTCCAAGTTTTAGTATTCGATGTTTGGGGAGCATCTAGAGCTTTATCAACAATATATTTGTAGTCTGCAATCATTTTAAGCTGTTTTTATTTTGCTGCGAATTCTTCTCTCATCCTTTCTATCTAGGCTTGATTTTCATTAAGTTCTTTATCCTTGGCTTGAAAGGAAATATGCATCACCTGTAGTTGATTTTCAATCTCTTCTCGCCTCTCAAAATATTGTATCAGGATGCTGGCATCATAATCCAAAATATTTGCAATTAATTTTAAGCTTTTTATTTCTTTCTCCTTCTCCTCCAATAACTTCTTGAAGGAGACTACTTCTTTGGGTTGTTTGGATTGTGCCACTATCCTATCTTCAAGTTCTTTAATTTTGTTGCCTCTGGCCCTTAAATCCACTCAATCAATGTGGATTTGTTCTGAAACTTTCTCCAACACAATCTACTTCTTTCCATTGTTAGTGATAGAATATAATAATCGTTGGGCCACTATTTCACCTGTTTGTCTTTGCCAATGTACCATGTCAAAATATGATGCTTTTCCTAGGTTAATAGCCACGGAAGAAGCGTAAGAACCCACTAGTTTTTTATTCTTAGTAACCTCAGGCTGCACTACTATGAGATTGAATGTGTTGGTTTAGAAGTCTATTGATGAAATGAATCTTGATCCAGTAGTGAGGGTCATCTAATTTAATATCGCCTTCTCCACGACCTTGGGTGTTGAGGCAATAGCATTAATTTTGTGCCCAGATTATGAACTGGATTTTCCCTGATAAAACTATGTCTAACATCCAAAGCTTGGGCTCTGGAATATTTAGGTTGGGTTTCATGGGTGACATGTTTCATTTCTTTGCTCAATTGTTCCACTGTTTGCTCAAAAACTTATGTGTCTATGTCTTGGCTCTCTTTAGTCTTTACACTACGTTGGGCCTCTTCTAACTCTAGGGACTCACTAAATCCTAAGAAATCTTTGTTTGCCTTAGAAGAAGGTAAATTATTGGGTCACATAGTTTCAAAACAAGGAGTGAAGATTGATACAGCAAGGGTGGGAGCAATTCAGACAATTCCTTTACCCAAAAGCAAGAAAGATATTCAGAGATTTTTGGGAAAAATAAACTTTCTAAGAAGATTTGTACCAAATTATGTTGAAATTGTGAAAAATATAACTGACATGTTGAAGACAAAAGAAGAAGTGAAATGGGATAAAGAAGCAAGAGAAGAACTTGCAAGAATAAAGGAAGCCCTCTAGGAAGCTCCTGTCCTAATAAGTCTTGATTATCAAAAGGTATTTCAAATATTTTCATTTGCTTCCACCATACTATCGTTGTTGTGTTATTGCAGAAAAATGAGGATAGTAAGGAGTAGCCAGTGGCATTCTTCAGCAAAGTTCTCAGAGATGTTGAGCTCAAATATAACATTTTAGAGAAACAAGTGTATTCATTGGTCAAAGCACTTAAATCCTTCAAGACTTATGAGTTACAGTCCCAAATAACTACTTATGTACCCAATTCTATTGTTAAAGACGTGTTGGTTCAAAGTGATGTTGAAGGAAAAAAAGGAAAATGGATAGCAAAAATCCAAGAGTATGATTTGGACATTAAACCTACCAAGTTAATCAAAGGAAAAGGTTTGGAAAGATTATTAACATAAACAAATTTTCAAACATTGGGAATAGATATGTTAGCACTAGTGAACGAAGTTGTCGATGAAGAAGGTCAGAATAAGCCCAGATCAGGTATTCAGTATAAATTTTGGTATTCAAATTCGTTTAAGGATATTTTTCATTATCTATGTTTCTTTTATTGTCCAACTTCATTGAATAGAACAAAATACAGAGCTATCAAGCTTAAGTCTCAGCCATATGTCATAGTAGAAGCAAATTTATATTGGAAAGATCTTGCTAATACCTTGTTGTTATGCTTAACTGAAGGTGAAATCATTGAAGTTACCAAGGAATATCATGAAAGTCTATGTGGAGGGAATTACAGTTGGAAATTTATAGCTCATAAAATCCTCAAGTCATGTTTCTATTGGCCTACCATGTTTGCATATGTATACAAACTGGTTAGAAGTTGTCAGAAATGTCAATTGTTTGCTGAGAAGAAAAGACTTGCTCCATTACCTCTTATCCATGTATTCGTAGAAGAACCCTTCAGAAATTGGGAGCTAGATTTAATTGGAGAGATAAATCCACCATCAAGTGGACAGTTCAAGTGGATTATAACTTCCATTGATTACTTCACAAAGTGGGTTGAAGCAATACCCACCAAAAAAGTGAATGATCAAATGGTGATGAAGTTCATGGAGGAGAATATTTTCAGCAGGTTTGGATGTCTAGTCAAGATTGTAACTGATAATGCTCAGGTATTTAATTCTGCTCGATTCATTAATTTTTGTCAATCATATAATGTAATTTTATCACATTCTACAACATACCATCCTCAAGGGATTGGATTGGCAGAATCTTCAAACAAGACATTGGTTAGGATTCTGAAGAAGACAATCACTGAAAATCAAAAGGATTGGGATTCAAAGTTGAAATTTTCCCTTTGGGCAGTTCGAGTATCTACCAGGAGGTCTATCGAAAAATCACCTTATGAGTTGGTTTATGGAACTTAGGCACTATTTCCCACTCAGTTGGCCAAACCAGTGATTGCTTACCTTCAAAAAGCTCAGGAAGAACCTAATGCTTTGGTGAGAAGAATGAACAAAGTGATTGAGTCAAGTGAGAAAATAAAAAAAGTTAGAGACAACTTGATTTCTTATCAGACAAATATGAAGTCTATATTTGACAGAAAAGCAAAAGAAATCCTCTTCCAAGCAGGAGATTTAGTATTAAGATGGGACACCAGAAGCGAAGATAAGGGGAAGCATGGCAAGTTTGACCCTCTGGTATGGTCCATACATAATTATTGAAGCCAGGTCAAATGACACTTTCATCCTAGAAGATTTAGATGGAGAATATTTGAAGCTACCTATGAATGGTCAGTATTTGAAGCATTATTTCCAGCACTAAAATTCAGCATTTCATGAAATCTGTGAATTGCTTGATCAAAATATACTTCAACTTCAACATATTCTCCTTCAGAATCTTCCTCTTCATCATCTTCTCTTGTGTACATAAAATATATTTGATCTTCAGCTTCTTTTTGGTCATCTTTTGCTGGTTGTCCAGGTGTTGCTTCTATATACAGTGGTGCTTGAACCTGATCTTGATCTCTTCTTTCCCTCTACAAAATTTGTTGGGGTTGTCTTCTGAATTAAGGATTAAATCCTCCTCTATTTTGTTGTACCAGTCTTTGGGAGTTTTTACTTTCCAATTCCATATTTATTAACTTATTTGACAAAAAAATTATCACCTTAGTCATATCTTCAATTCTTTGATCTTGAGGTGATTCTTGTTTTGCTTTCCCCTTCTCTTGGAATGACTGTTTTTCTTTTATCTTTCTAGCTACAGTCATATTGGCTTCAATCTCTAAAGCACCTGTTTGTATTTGTTCAAGAGTAGGGGATCTCCTCTCTCTAAGTGTAAAACTGAAATCATATTCAAAAGCCCCAACAAAAACTACCTTTGTTCCAAAAGGAGGGGGCTTCATCTCTATAGGTAAACTATTGTACAATTTATTGATCTCTTGACAAACTCAGAAATATTCTCATTAGGTTTTCTTTCAATCGCATTAAATTTTGTTAATGAATAACCATGATCTGTTTTCTCTCCCCATCTCTGAGTGAATTGATTTTCTAACTCTTCCCATGTATTAATGGAACCATTTGGCAAGCCTTTGAACCATGTTCTAGCCTCTCCATCTAGGGACTGAACAAAAAGTCTCATTACAACATCAAGATGTTCTACATTTAAATTTTCAGCAAAATTGCAAAACAGGGGTAGATGTTGTTCTGTAGTTACTTCATCTTCTCCATTGAAACAAGGAAGTAATTTAAGGTATTCTTGAGGCATGGCATTCATTGGTTGTGTAATATTAAGTGGTGTATATCTATTCATCAGGAAATATGGTGTTGCCATGTTTACGCCTTGATTAATTGCTCCTTGGGTGGATGAAGTTGATGAACCTGTTGTGAAAGTAAATGAAGGTGGAGATAAAATCGATATGGGATTGGCTTGATGAATAATGGCAGAGGAACCAACAACTATAGTTTGTGGAGCTTCTGTAAAAGTAAAGGATACATACTCAAAGGAATGTTCTTCCAACTTAGGTTCTTGAAAATGATTGTGTGTGAAAGGTGAATCTTGCTCCAAGAAAGGAAGCACTTTAGAAATATCTTCAAACCAAGGGTTATGGGAACTGCCACCAGGAGCAGACAATGTAGGACTAGGTGTTGAAGGGGTTTTGCCTCAGTATATTTTGAAGTTGAAGTTGAATACTGTAGAAAATTCATAGATTTCATGGAAGCTGAGTTACATAAAAAGTATGATTTAAGGTCTATAAAGAGATCTAGGGTGCAAGATAATGAAGGTGAACAATGGGATCCTACTCCTCCTGCAATGGCAACTCCACAACAAAATAACTTAGTAAAACAAGAAGATAAAGGGAAGAAACTTGTAAATCCAATAAATAGAACAGAAGTGCAGTAGGTTGGATCTTCCCAAAACAAATTTTTTGATACCAATATTTTGGAGAAATTTGTTCGTGTGCCTGAACAGACTTTAAATCCTATAAAGAATGAATATTAACCTGAGAAGAATGTTAAGAAAATTCAGGTTTTCAATTTATCAAAGGAGTTGGAGAAGGTCAAGATTCAGGTGCCTCTTCTTGAATTAGCTAAGACACGAGGTTATAAAAAAAAGAAATTTTAGAATTCATTAATCTCTCACAGATTGAAGATATAAGTGATATTGTGAACTTACAAGAAGAAAAAACAGTATTCACTTTTGATCCTCATGTGGAAGAAGTAGATTCTTCAATTCCTCCATTTTATATTTCACTGTTGCTTCATGATTTTATTCTTCATAACTGTATGTTTGATTCAGGGGCCTCTCATAATCTTATGTCATTGTCTGTCATAAAGGAGTTGAATTTACAGATTACTAAACCATACAGGGACCTGTACTCATTTGATTCCAAGAGGGTGAAATGAGTTTGGATAATTAAAGACATGGTAGTGTCTTTGGCACAGATTCCAGCAAAAAAAATTTGTTATGGACGTAGTTGTTGCTGACATTCCAGCCAGGTTTGGAATGCTTTTATCAAGATATAGGAGAGAAAATTTGGGAGGAGTTTTAAAATTAGATTTCACTTATGCTATCATTCCTATTTTCAATGGGGAAGAAAGGAGACTGTACAGAGAAACAAGGTCTGTGAAAACCACTACAAAGAAATATGCAGGTAATTCCCCTATTTATAGTCACGAAAAAGAAGACCTTTCATGTATCATGTTGCATGAAGATGCAGAATTTGCTGAAGACACATAGAAGCAGCTCTCTTCAGCAGTTGTACATAATGACCTACATTCAAATAAGATTTGGAAATGTTGCTTTGATGTTGCCTACTCCAAGGATGGCACAGGAGCAGGATTCTTGTTGCTATCAAAAGAAAGTTACCTCGTGCCTTTTTCTTTTAAGTTATAATTTGATTCAACAAATAATGTGGCCGAGTATGAAGACTTCATCTTAAGCCTTCAAGTTGCTAAACAGATGGGAATTCAGTGTATTCTGATTTTCGGTGATTCTGAATTGATAATAAGTCAGATTAAAAATCATTGTCAAACCAAGCATCCGAGATTAAGATCATATAGAAATGAATTTTGGGATTTGATAGAGAAAAATTTATGAAGCCTTCAATATCTATTTTATTCCAAGTGAGGAGAATAGGTTGGCAGATTAGTTAGCAGTTGCAACTAGCACCTTCAAGCTCCCAATGAATCCAAGGCTAAGGTATTAGATTGAAATTAGACATAGACCCTCTATTCCTGACAATGTGAAACGTTGGAAGGTGTTTGAATATGATGAGCAGATAAATCATTTCTTGACAATGATTGGAAATTTTGAAGATGCTGAGATAGATCAAGAAGAAGAGCAAACAGAGCCAAAAGTTGAGATAAGACACTTTAAGCAGTCAATAGGGGATCAGAATATTATCCAATTGAAATATAATGTGCTCCCTAAAGGTTTAGTTCCTCTTGAAATATTATTTGATTCTAATGATATTGATGTTGATTCAAAGAAAACACATCAGGAAGAAGAGATGGAAAACTCTAATTTGGGAACTCAACAAGAACCAAAAATGGTCAAATTGTTCAAAGGTGTTCCCTAAAATTCTAAAGAAAGATACATTGAACTTTTTAAGAAATATAAAGATGTGTTTTCCTGGTCATATGAAGACTTGAAGACATATGATAAAAGTATAATATAGCATAAGATTCCTCTAAAAGAAGGAATTAAACCACATAAACAGAAGCTCAGGAAAATTAATCCTTTATTGCTAGCTCCAATTGAGAAAGAAGTGAAGAAATTATTACAAGAAAAAATCATAGTTCCTATCAGATATTTTGATTGGGTTTCTAACCTGGTTCCTGTAAGGAAGAAAAATGAAGAGATAATATTGTGTGTGGAATTCAGGAATTTGAACAGAGCATCTCTAAAGGATAATTATCCTTTACCTAAAATGGATTATGTCTTACGAAAGGTGACAGGAGCTTACAGGATTTCTATGATTGATGGATTCTCTGGGTACAACCAGGTGGCAGTGGATAAGGAAGATCAGAAAAAAGACAACCTTCACAATCCCCTGGGGCACTTTCATGTATGCAAGGATGCCATTTGGATTTTGAATGCAGGAGCAACCTTTTAGGGAGCCATGGACATAGCATTTGTTGGTGACAAGTATGTGGTTATATATCTGGATGATGTAACTGTTTTCTCAGGGTGAGATGATGAACACCTGGAACATCTGCAAAAAACTTTTGAAAAATGTAAAAATTTTGGTCTGTCACTAAATCCCAAGAAATCTTTGTTTGCCTTAGAAGAAATCAGATTATTGGGTCACATGATTTCAAAACAAGGAGTAAATGTTGATATAGCAAGGGTGGGAGAAATTCAGACAATTCCTTTACCCAGAAGCAAGAAAGATACTCAGAGATTTTTGGGAAAAATAAACTTTCTAAGAATGTGTATCAAATTATGTTGAAATTGTGAAAAATATAACTGAAATGTTGAAGAAAAATGCAGAAGTGAAATGGGATAAAGAAGCAAGAGAAGAATTTTCCAAAATAAAGGAAGCACTCCAGGAAGATTTTGTCCTTATAAGTCCTGATTATCAAAAGGTATTTCAAATATTTTCATTTGCTTCCCCCACCACTATTATTGTTGTGTTATTGCAGAAAAATGAGGATAGTAAGGAGAAGCCAGTGGCATTCTTCAGCAAAGTTCTCAGAGATGTTGAGCTCAAATATAACATTTTGGAGAAACAAGTGTATGCATTGGTCAAAGCACTTAAAGCCTTCAGGATTTATGTGTTGCAGCCCCAAATAACTGCTTATGTACCTAATTTTGTTACTAAAGACATGTTGGTTCAAAGTGATGTTGAAGGAAAAAGAGGAAAATGGATAGCGAAAATCCAGGAGTATGATTTGGACATTAAACCTACCAAGTTAATCAAAGGACAGGGTTTGGAAAAATTATTAACATAATCATATTTTCAAGCATTGGGAATAAATCTGCTAGCACCAGTGGACGAAGTTGTCGATGAAGAAGGTCAGAATAAGCCCGGATCAGGTATTCAATATAATTTTTATGTTTCGATTGGTATAAGGATATTTTTCATTATCTGTGTTTCTTTTCTTGTCCAACTTCATTGAATAGAACAAAATACAGAGCTCTCAAGCTTAAGTCTCAACCATATTTCATAGTAGAAGCAAAGCTATATTGGAAAGATCTTGATGGTATCTTTTTGTTATGCTTAACTAAAGGTGAATCCATTGAAGTTACCAAGGAATATCATGAAATTCTATGTGGAGGGAATTACAGTTGGAAAGTTACAGCTCATAAAATCCTCAAGTCAGGTTTCTAGTGGCCTACCCTGTTTGCAGATGTATACAGACTGGTTAGAAGTTGTCAGAAATGTCAATTGTTTGCTGAGAAGAAAAGACTTGCTCCATTACCTCTTATCCCTGTATTCATAGAAGAACCCCTCAGACAGTGGGGGATAGATTTTATTGGAGATATCAATCCACCATCAATTGGAGTGTAACTGCCACTGGTTACTTCACAAAGTGGGTCGAAGCAATACCCACCAAAAAATCGAATGATCAAGTGGTGATGAAGTTCATGGAGGAGAATATTTTCAGCAGGTTTGGATGTCTAGTCAAGATTGTAACTGATAATTCTCAGCTATTTAATTCTGCTCGATTCATTAATTTTTGTCAAACATATAATGTAATTTTATCGCATTCCACAGCATACCATCCTCAAGGGAATGGATTGGCAGAATCTTCAAACAAGACATTGGTTAGGATTCTGAAGAAGACAATCACTGACAATCAAAAGGATTGGGATTCAAAGTTGAAGATTTCCCTTTGGGCAGTTCAAGTAAATACCAGGAGGTCTACTGGTAAATCACCTTATGAGTTGGTTTATGGAACTCAGGCACTATTTTCCACTCAGTTGGCAAACCAATGATTGATTACTTTCAAGAAGCTCGGGACGAACCTAATGCTTTGGTGAGAAGAATGAACAAAGTAATTGAGTCAAGTGAGAACATAAACAAAGTTAGAGACAACTTGATTTCTTATCAGACAAAGATGAAGTCTATATTTGACATAAAAGCAAAAGAAATCCTCTTCCAAGCAGGATATTTAGTATTAAGATGGGACACCATAAGAGAAGATAAGGGGAAGCAAGGAAAGTTTGACCCTCTCTGGTATGGTCCATATAGAATTACTGAAGCCATGTCAAACAACACTTTCATCCTAGAAGATTTAGATAGAGAATTTTTGCAGCTGCCTGTGAATGGGCAGTATTTGAAGCATTATTTCCAGCACTAAAGTTCAACATTTCATCATTGTAAATACCAAATTGTCCATTGTTTATATGTCACCAAACAGTATTTTACTCCATGCCCGAGGTGAAGGAACTAAACTGCGGTTCTTAGTGTTTCGTGGCAAAAACACTATCCCAAGGTGGAGCCAAATGTTGTGGCTCATTTGCATTCCCTTTTATTATATTTATAAAAAAAAACAAAAAAACAAAAACAAAAAACAAAAAAAACATATATATCAGAAAAAGGATAAATGTGAACCTTTCATATGTTGAAGAATATTTTTTCTTTTTTATGTATCGTTCAATTAACCTATTGTTCAAAAGTGTGAAGGTGGGACGAACAATTGGATTAACACTCATGCTAATCATCGGGCAGGATTTAAAAGAATTAAAGTTAGTTTGTATCAGCGGAAACCCGCGGGCACAAATAGCTCGCAGGTTAACAGTGATGGTGCCTCCGCAATTGACCCAACTGAAGGCCCGCTGACCAAGATCAATGGTTCACGATCACTGCGAGGGCAGACCTCTGATGAGGCTATCATACTATAGAGTGCTCCTGCAGTGACCTAGACAACCCATGACGCAAACAATAAATGTCGCCAACTAAGGAGCTAACTTATATGTCGCATCACATTTCTGTTATCTGTCTAGTCAAGCATTGAATTTCATTTATTTCCAAAATCCTATTCCATATATATAAGGTGTTGAAGTTTCTTCTTTTCTTCTTATTAATTTTCTGTCCAAATTGCTCAAGAAGTTCCCTTAGTTGCTTTTATTTCTTACCTCTGTGCTTATTCGGTTGCCACCCTGAATAAATTCATGGCTAAACAATTGTCCTTGTCTGGCTCTTCTAGCCATATCCCACTTATGGAAACTAAGCAAGACGTCAAAGACACTCTGAGCACTGTTGAACATCTACCCTTTTACCAGCAAGTATTACTTAATGAGAAGAGTTCTCTCATCTATTCTGCCATGGTCAAGTCTAGTGTTCTGTTTGCATGTGTCCCTAAAACTCATCTTTTTCCCGAATTTGTACATTGGCTAGTGCCTTCATTGTACCCTGGAAAATTTGTTGTGATGAATTATTTAGGAGAGAGTGTTCTTCAAGTCACATCTCAGTTAATCCATCAATCCCTTTGTTATCATGAGTCAGAAACTTATGTTCATTTTACTGAAGAATCATTGGTGGCATTATATGATAGTCTTGCAGGGCAAGAGTTTACACAGGTTGTCTTCTTTCTAAAGCCGGAAGCAAGATGTTATTCGCTAGATGATAAAGAGTTCCCATTGGAAATTTTTGATGCAGAAGTTAAGCCAATACTACAATTTCTGTCAAAGATACTTGGAAAGGAGGATGCCACTCAAATTGACTGGTCGGTGCTTGGGTTATTTGCCTTAATGATGAAGCCTAATGTGGTGTTAGATATTCCCTCCTACTGGCAAGAGAATGTTAACGCTCAGCTTATGAGCCTGCCCCTCACTGGGTCTTTCAGGTTTCCTTCATTTATTACTTATTTATTCTTATATCAAAATGTAGAATAATTTATACATTTGGGGCTAAATATTATGGATGCAAATAAGAAAATACAATCAGTGGTGTTTTGGACAGATGTAATAAGAAATGAACCAAATGAGGAAAGGATGTTTGATTTTTTTGCCTATTTCATGCCAATTTCCTATAAGGGTTTGAATGGAGCTACTCCTCCATGTTTTCTGCCGAAGGCTCAAGAATTTATTTAGCTTAGTGCCAATTGTAAATTTGGAGATTGTTTTGTGTATGATGATTATTCAGAAATTAGGTTTTATGGATTTGGAATTGAGCCTTATAGATTACCAATATTTGTTCCCATGAGAATGTTTGCCTTGGAATTTATTAGACAAAGCCTGAATGTAGATCAAATACATTTTGTCCCAATGAAGAAAGGCCATTTATTTAAGTTGCCTATGTCTGTGGGATCATTCACAGGGAATATGAGGCAAGCAGTAAATGAAGCTAACAGGATGTTAGAAAACATGCATTTTTTATTAGGTGAGAAATGGGCTTATGATCCACACAAGGTAATCTCTAATAGAAGAATTGAAAGTGGTTATTCTACCTTTGTTCATGACAGTAAGCCTGAAATTGAGAAGTTAGCTAACAAAGGTTTTGCAGACTCTAGTAGCACCAACATTCAGACTCCAATCATTTATGAATAAGCAAAAGAAGTAAAGAGAAAGTTGTTGATTCTAAAGATGAAGAACACAGTGGTCAATTTCTTGCATAGGCATTTTCAATTATTATGGATGGTTAAGACCTTGTTTCCTATAAGGTTTTTAATGGAGTTACTCCTCCATGTTTTCTACCGAAGTCTCAAGAACTTATTTAGCTTAGTGCCAATTGTAAATTTGGAGATTGGTTTGTGTATGATGATTATTCAGAAATTAGGTTATATGGAGTTGGAATTGAGCCTTATAGATTACGAATCTTTGTTCCCATGAGAATGTTTGCCTTGGAATTTATTAGACGAAGCTTGAATGTAGATCAAATACATTTTGTCCCAATGAAGAAAGGCCATTTATTTAAGTTGCCTATGTCTGTGGGACCATTCATAGTGAATATGAGGCAAGCAACGAATGAAGCTAACAAGATGTTAGAAAACATGCATTTGTTATTAGGTGAGAAATGGGCTTATGATCCACACAAGGTAATCTCTAATAGAATAATTGAAAATGGTTATTCTACCTTTGTTCATGACAGTAAGCCTGAAATCGAGAAGTTAGCTAACAAAGGTTTTGCAGACTCTAGTAGCACCATCATTCAGACTCCAATCATTTATGAAAGGATAAGCAAAAGAAGTAAAGAGAAAGTTGTTGGTTCTGAAGATGAAGAACACAGTGGTCAATTTATTTGACATACATTTTCAATTATTATGGATGGTTAAGACCTTGTTTCCTATAAGGTTTTGAATGGAGTTATTCCTCCATGTTTTATGCCGAAGGCTCGAGAATTTATTCAGCTTAATGCCAATTGTAAATTTGGAGATTGGTTTGTGTATGATGATTATTCAGAAATTAGATTATATGGAGTTGGAATTGAGCCTTATATATTACCAATCTTTGTTCCCATGAGAATGTTTGCCTTGGAATTTATTACACAAAGCCTGAATGTAGATCAAATACATTTCATCCCAATGAAGAAAGGCCATTTATTTAAGTTGCCTATGTCTGTGGGACAATTCATAGTGAATATGAGGCAAGTAGAAAATGAAGCTAACGGGATGTTAGAAAACATGCATTTGTTATTAGGTGAGAAATGGGCTTATGATCCACACAAGGTAATCTCTAATAGAAGAATTGAAAATGGTTATTCTGCATTTGTTCATGACAGTAAGCCTGAAATCGAGAAGTTAGCTAACAAAGGTTTTGCAGACTCTAGTAGCACCAGCATTCAGACTCCAATCATTTATGAAAGGATAAGCAAAAGAAGTAAAGAGAAAGTTGTTGATTCTGAAGATGAAGAACACAGTGGTCAATTTCTTGCACAGGCATTTTCAATTATTATGGATGGTTAAGACCTTATTTCCTATAAGGTTTTGAATGGAGTTACGCCTCCATGCTTTCTGCCGAAGGCTCTAGAATTTATTCAGCTTAGTGCCAATTGTAAATTTGGAGATTGGTTTGTGTATGATAATTATTCAAGAATTAGGTTATATGAAGTTGGAATTGAGCCTTATAGATTACCAATATTTGTTCCCATGAGAATGTTTGCCTTGGAATTTATTATACAAAGCCTAAATGTAGATCAAATACATTTTGTCCCAATGAAGAAAGGCCATTTATTTAAGTTGCCTATGTCTATGGGACCATTCATAGAGAATATGAGGCAAGCAGCAAATGAAGATAACAGGATGTTAGAAAACATGCATTTGTTATTAGGTGAGAAATGGGCTTATGATCCACACAAGGTAATCTCTAATAGAAGAATTGAAAATGGTTATTTTTCCTTTCTTCATGACAGTAAGCCTAAAATCGAGAAGTTAGCTAACAAAGGTTTTGCAGACTCTAGTAGCACCAACATTCAAACTCCAATCATTTATGAAAGGATAAGCAAAAGAAGTAAAGAGAAAGTTGTTGATTCTGAAGATGAAGAACACAGCAGTCAATTTCTTGCACAGGCATTTTCAATTATTATGGATGGTTAAGACCTTGTTTCCTATAAGGTTTTGAATGGAGTTACTCCTCCATGTTTTATGCCGAAGGCTCGAGAATTTATTCAGCTTAGTGCCAATTGTACATTTGGAGATTGGTTTTTGTGTGATGTTTATTCAGAAATTATGTTATATGGAGTTGGAATTGAGCCTTATAGATTACCAATCTTTGTTCCCATGAGAATGTTTTCCTTGGAATTTATTAGACAAAGCCTGAATGTAGATCAAATACATTTTGTCCCAATGAAGAAAGGCCATTTATTTAAGTTGCCTATGTCTGTGGGACCATTCATAGTGAATATGAGGCAAGCAGCAAATGAAGCTAAGAGGATATTAGAAAACATGCATTTGTTATTAGGTGAGAAATGGGCTTATGATCCACACAAGGTAATCTCTAATAGAATAATTTAAAATGGTTATTATGCCTTTGTTCATGACAGTAAGCCTGAAATCGAGAAGTTAGCTAACAAAGGTTTTGCAGACTCTAGTAGCACCAGCATTTAGACTCCAATCATTTATGAAAGGATAAGCAAAAGAAGCAAAGAGAAAGTTGTTGATTCTGAAGATGAAGAACACAGTGGTCAATTCATTGCACAGGAATTATCAATTATTATGGATGGTTAAACCCTTGTTTACAGAAAGGCCCACTCTTACCAGGATCACTGCTTTCAGGTTGAAGTATCACAAGTCGGTCAATTCTCCTAAAACCAACATTGAAATCTAGAAAAAGTGCAGGCCATGGATGACTGATTCATTGGGTGAAACATCAGCACCTCAAAAGGACACATCAGCACATCATGGGAACACAGCAGCTACCAATTAAATCCATATCCAAAAAATAGATTGATATCTCAAGTTTTATTCATCTTTCTTGTTAAAAGATCGATATTGTAATGATGTCTTTAATTGCAATGTAATAGGTAGTTTACACAGTTTTAATTAGTTTGAGTAGTTACAGGAAGTTCCAGCAGTTACAAACTACTTTTGTATGTATTTAAGCAAGATAGTAAGAAAGAGAGAGGTTTTGATTTTTGGACCTTTGGATGACTACAAATTTTGTACTTACTTTTCTGAAAAAATAATGAAAGAAGATCAATTTTCCTACATTTGTTGATGGTGATTTGTTTTTCTAGTATCATTTTGTGTTTCTTCTTCTTTGAATGAAGTGAAGTAAAGCAGTTGTCGGTCTCTTTATTACATCTGTGAGTAAGATTTAAATAACCTTCATATGTTTTCCTTCACTCCAACTATTCTTTATACATAAATTTCTTCTAAAATTTAAGGTGATAGATTCTATGTTTCAACATATCATTTTGAGTTTCCTCTAAAGTTCTTCTTTTCACTCAGATATCAACAGTTACTGGCATTGTGAAATCTTTCATTATATCAAATTATTAAGGGTATTAAAAAATTAGTTTCCAAAGGACTTAAACAAAGACCACCTGATATTATAAGATTTGTGACATATATTTCTAAGTGTCTTAGGCAGTGATTCCTTCCCAAAGCCAAGGGATTGTCTCTTAAGATACAACAAAACCTATGCCAGCTTGTGTTTTTATAATGAGGAAAGATACTTTTCTTTGTTTGTTCAAAAAAAATGTCAAAAACATCCTCTCTTTTGCGCCAACAATGCCCAGTAACTAAGCGACCAGATTGCTAATGTATATTTTTTATATATGTGAAAAATATTTTTATAATACATTCTATAATAACGTGTCACTAAAATGGATAGCGCTCTACTGAAAACCATAGCAAACCCTAGCTTCATTTTGATCTCGACCCGCCTTCTCCTTCAGCACTGGCTTCCCTGAAGGGGGCCCTTCCCCCTCCCCAAGATGAGGTCGTGACCTTCCAAACATTGATCTTGTCTCTCTCACAAAAGAAAAGACCTAAGGAAAAATTTTCGAAGTTCGTTAGAAGACTAGAGTCTATTCTCTCTATGTCAATTCCTCTGGTCTTCTACAGATCGTCCTTTGCATATTCAGATTTATCTCTTGTTGGGAATTTCACAAGAACGTGGCCTTCCCCTAAGTCGATGGAATTTTGGATAAAGAAAAAATGGAAAGACAAGATGAAAGGGAATTTGAGAATTTGTGCGACTAGAAATGGTTTTTTTACCTTATAGTTTGAGTTCAAGGAAGATAAAGAGATAATATTTCGAAACGGGCCATATGTCCTCGATGGCAAAGGAATTTATTTGAATAGATTGACCTTGGACTTCGATATTGTCAAGGACATCCCTACTACGATCATGGTTTGGGTGAAACTTCCTCGGCTCCCCCTATATTTCTAAAGTGACGATTGTCTTAGGGAAATCAAGAATGGAGTAGGAAAATACATAGAACGGCCAGAGCCCAAGGGTGTTCAGTTCTTCTACGCCAAAATCTATGTTGAAGTGGATCTAGAGAATGGTCTTCCTGACGAAATACTCCTAACAATCGGGAATTGAAATCACTGTCAGATCTTGGATTATGAAAAAATCCCTTTAAGTGTAGGATCTTCCATGAGTACGGTCATTTCGCCAGGGATTGCAATAAAGCACAGATGGAAGTTCCAGAAAATTCCTAGTTGGTCCAAGGAGATCAATCAGGTTAATGGTAAATGCAGAAAAAGGGAGGGAACAAGAGATACCAAGTAAACAACAAGAAATCTCAGAACATTGAAGTCCCTTTTAATTCATTGAACCCATTTGGGGTCCTCCAATATTCTGAAGCCTCCCTGTTGGACTCCCAGGAGAACCAAACCAGAAAACATAAAAAATTCCTGAAGGGGAACAATAAATGAAGGGGAAATACAAGAGCAAGTAGGAGAAATAAATGAGAATGAGAAGCACGTGACTCAGATTCTTAACCAATATGGGGGATCACTTTTATGTTAGTTGGCTCAACCAACTCCTTAAGCAAAGGGGCAAAAAGAGACTCTTGAGGGACCTCGAAAAATCGTCACCGGAACTATGAATCGGGCACAAAAATGTAGTGAGGAGAAAAAAAATCAAGATGCAAGGAGACATGTCAAAAAGAAAGGAATACATTCTAGGAAGGACCTCATGGAATCAGAGGCAGAGCAAAATAAGAAGTTCGGGAGCCAACCTGATATCTCGAACATTCTCAAGCCAACTGGATCAAAAGGAGCAGAAGGAACAATAGAGGGAGGATCAAAGTTAACTTTGACCCCTAAATGTTGAAGATCCTTTAGTGGAATATAAGGAGTATGGGAGGCCCCTCAAAATTCCTCTTAGTCAAGGATGTTGGACATTGGGTTCAACGCTCCCCATGTGTTTCGCGACGTGGACTAACCGCCTCTCGTGGATCCTAACTCTAGCAATTGTAACAGAGACTAATTCCTGTGGGTTTTCGTCTAACGACAATCTTTATTCCAACCAGTGGTATCAGATTGAAACGTCTCAAGTTCGAAACTCACCCGGATCGCGTTGGGGGGGAGATTTTTGGACATTGGGTTCAACGCTCCCCGTGTGTTTCGCGACATGGACTAACCGCCTCTCGTGGACCCTAAATCTGGCGATTGTAACGGGGACTAATGCCTGTGGGTTCTGGTCTAACGGAAATATTTATTCCAACAAAGGATATGGTCAAAAAGTAACAGTCGACGATTCTTTTGCTACAAGAAACGAAAATGGAAGAAGAAGAGTTAATAAAACTGTCAAAATCCTACTAGAATGGCAATGAAAGAATAGGACATAATTCAAGGGGCACCTCAGGGGGATTGGGGACCTTTTGGAGGAAAGATCAGTTCATCTTGATCTATAGTATCAAATTTCACAACTAGATAGGAGTGGAATTAGAGGAAATCGATACAAGTGAACGATTCAAGGTTATCAATGTATATGCACCCTCAACATATGCAGACAAACAAGAATATTGGGATAAATTATTAGCACTTCAAAGTAGAAATTGGAATCAAATGGGAATTGTAGGGGGATACTTCAACACAAAAAAGTACTCATCTAAACATAGGGGAGGAAATATAATCAGATATCCTTTTCGGGAAAAGTTGGAAGATCTACTCTCTAAATGGGATTTGATAGACGTCAAACCACACAATGGGAAGTATACATGGTCCAATCGAAGGTTTGGAGGTGATTACATAGCAGCTAGATTAGATCGCTTCCTTATTCATAGTTTTTTGTTGATTTTAGGCCTTGATCCTCAATCTTCAATTGCAGTTTCTAGTGAATCCGATCACAGACCAATAACCTTGATTTTGGAAAGGAAGGAAGATCAAGGTCTGATCCACTTCAGTTACGATCTAGTGGGTATCAGAGAAGGGAATCTGTGATTTAATATCCTCAACATGGAGACAATAATATGCTAGATCCCCAACCTTTTTTTGGGAATCCAAAATAAAATAAGTCAAACAAGTGTTGTGTACCCGGGCCAGAGAAGTGTATATTCCACCTGAGAGGAAAAAGAAGGGATTGGTTAAAGAACTATAACAACATATTAGAAGTATGGAGAAATAGGTGGAGGACTAACATCTAGAGCCTCAGTAAGTAGATATATCAGGAGAACATAAATGAGGAGGGGTTGTGGTGTCTAAAGTCAAGAAATATATGGCTGAAAGCGGGGGACCAAAACACCTTCTTATTCCACAAGAAAACTAAAGCTAGGGACTTGAAGAGTAGAGTAAAGGTAATAATTCCTAAAATAAGGCCTCCAATTTAAAAAAATTCAGAAATCAATGAGGAAGTGTACTCCCACTTCTTTAATTTATACTCAAAGAACAAGGTAATAGATGAAAGAGTGCAAGAGGCCTTTTTCACATCCTTAAACTCGGAAATCACGACTGAGGAAAATTCTCTCCTTATGCAAGAGATTAAGGAGGATGAAGTGATAGATGCAATTTGGGCTCTGGATCCGAGTAAGGCATCTGGCCCAGATGGTTTCTCCATAATATTTTATCATACCTTCTCGACCTTAATCAAGAAAGATCTAACTCGAATGATCATTTGGATCAGAATAAAAGGCAAAGTAGGAGGAGGCACAAATTCATCATTTTTAGCTTTATTACCTAAGGAATCGAATGAATCAAATTTTAGTAGGTTCAAGCCCATTTATTTGCGTAATGCATCGTATAAAATATTAACGAAAATAATTGTTGCTCGCCTCAAAAATATCATTCCAATACTTTTCTCTGAGAATGAGGGTGGGTTCCCTCAAAATTGATATATTCTAGATAATGTCATATTAGTTCATAAGGAAATTCATTCCAGTCAGGAAAATGGAGAATCAGTTATGGTCATTAAACTGGACATGGAAAATGCATTCGATTGGGTAAGACACTCCTTTTTGTATAACATCTTGATTAAACTTGGGTTTAGTAAAGAATTCATAAATTAGATATCTACATGTATTAGAAGGCCATGGATTGCACCGTCAGTTAAAAAGAGGTCAGATTCCTTTTTTTAAATATTCTCGTGGTCTACGTTAAGGTTTTCCACTCTCTCCATTGCTTTGCATTTTTGTGGCAGAGACCTTAAGAAGAAATCTAGAGGAAGCTCATAAGGAAGGGTCTCTCCCTAGCCTCACCATATCTTAGCAGGTTAAATCCATCAATTGTTCACAATTTGCAGATGACACCATTCTTATGGAAGGAGCTTCCAAAAGCATATCCTATAGATTCAAAAAAAATATTAGATGGTTATTGTAGGAATTTACAGGGTAAGTTCCGTAGATCAAGAACCAAAGGTCACCGCTCACAAACAGATCACAAATCAGTACACCAGTATAATCACATGGTTAAATACAAAAAAACATTCCGCCACAGACTGCTGGCCACTTGGAGATGACAATATAAAAATAAAAGTTACATATGTTTCTCTCATAAACGATTCTTGATCAAATGACCCTCCATGCTCTTCAGCGGATGTGGACCAATCGGGTGTTAAGCCACGGATCGAAGTGCCATTAATACGAGGTGAGAATGTGATCGTCACTTTAAATCGTGACTGTCGGATTATAAGTTACAAATGTACATGGTAAAGAAACACACTTTACCTAACTCTACACTAGACTAAGTTATTCTTAACTATTTCCTATGTGTCAGAATATCCTAACATCCCCCCTTAAGAACAATTTGGGATAGGATTGAAGGATTTACAAAGGTGACACAAAAGGAGCCTATTTCCTATGTGTCGAAATATCCTAACATCCCCCCTTAAGAACAAATTAGGATAGGATTGAAGGATTTACAAAAGTGACACAATAGGAGAAGGAAGGAGGCATTAGAGCCTATCCCCCCTTAATGACAAATTTCCTGAACTATAAGCCTGGATCGAAGTTTGGTAAACTTCACTTCTGTGAGAGCCTTTGTAAAGATATCGGCTACCTGATCATTGGTTGGACAGTACTGTACTTCAAGAACACGATCATGAATGATCTTTCTGATGAAGTGTATGTGGAGTTCAATTTGTTTCATATGTTGATGTTGAACTAGATCTTTACAAAGCTGAATGGCACTCTGATTATCACACCAAAGTGTAGTTGGATGCTGCTGATGAAGACCAAGTTCAGACAGGATCTGACGAAGCCACATGGCTTCCTTGTTGGCTTCAACTGCACCACGATACTCTACTTCTACTAAAGAAAGGGAGATGGCACTTTGTTTCTTACAAGACCAAGTAATAGGTCCTGAACCAATAGTGAATACATATCCTGCAGTGGACTTCTGATCATCAGGGTCACCAGCCCAATCAGAATCAATGAAACCAATCAACAAGGGAGATGCTCCTGCACTGTAATGAATCCCGAACTGAACTATACCTTGAATATATCAAAGTATTCTTTTAGCTACTTTCCAGTGACTTTCATGAGGTTGGTGCAAGCCATGCACAAGACCAACGGCAAAGAGAAGATTCGGGATGGGTATGGGTTAGATACAAAAGTTTGCAAAAATTTGTGTTATAAGGTAGCATCAATAACTTCGGGGGTAGTACGGTTATTTGAAAGCAGACTCCGGAGTAGAAGGAGAAGACGCCGACACAATCTTGCTGTCAGTGGTGTAGAAGATCACAGGCATACTTGGACTGAGAGAGGGTAATGCCTTCCTTGGATTGCAAGACTTGAAGACCAAGGAAATAATGCAAGTGTCCTCAGTCTGTCATTTCAAATTTCTTTTTGAGGCCACCGCCACATGGTTTATGGTTTGGATCACTCTCCCGGAAGGATAATATCATCGACATAAGGACAAGGATGATAAGAAGGAATTACCCCTTTTCTTGGGTATGAAGCCAGGTGTTCACAAAAATGACTGAAAGCCGTATCTAGGAATGTCCCTTTGGCTGCAAGCCAGGAGCCTGTTTGGGGATGGAAACACAGGTGACAATAGAGCTTGAGTCACTTCTGGATAAGCCTGAGGGTTGTTCCATGTAGATTTCTTCATGCAATCCCATGAAGGCGGATTTAACATCCATCTGATGGACTTCCCATTTAAAGGATGCAGCAAGGGAAAGAACAAGGCGGATAGAATTCATTTTGGCAACAGGGGAGAAGGCTTCAGTATAGTCAATGCCTTCAACTTGTGAAAAACCTTTAGTGACAAGACGAGCTTTATGTCTATCCACTTTTCCATCTGGTCCAAACTTTTTTTTGTAAACCCATCTGCATCTGACAATTTTTCTTCCTTTTGGAAGAGGAACAAGATCCCAAGTATTGTTTTCCAATAAGGAACGATACGCTTCATTCATAGCTTCATCCCAATCTGGATGACTGGAGGCTTCTTCAAAGGTTTCTAGATCAATTTTTTTCTGGAACTTGAGCCAATAAGGAAGAATCTCTTTCGAACTGAGAACGTGTACGTCATCGATCGGCAGGGTCAAATACAAGAGAACCTGTTGCATCCTGAGTAGAGCAGACCCATCTTGGAAGTAGTGGCGTATAAGGAACAATTTCACGACTTGGAGGAGGATTTTCATCCTCGCTGTCATCATCTGAACTAGAAGGAATGCTATTAAAAATAGAAGAGAGAGAGAGAGAGAGGTGGCACATATGCCGAATCTGGCTTGCAGGCTAAAGGTGGCACACCTGCCAAACTAGACTCGCAGGCCGATATATTTTCATCAAACTTTACATCTCTTCTAATGATTATATTTTTGGATTTTGGTTGAAGAAGTCTATATCCTTTGACATCTTCAGAATATCCAACAAAAATACATTTTTCACTCTTAGGTTCTAAGGCTTTATGTTTCGCATCTGGAATATGGGCCCAAGCATCATTTCCAAAAACACGAAAGTGACTTACATCTGGTTTGATTGAGCTCCAAGCTTCTTCTGGAGTTATATTCTTTAAAACCTTAGTAGGAGTGCGATTTACTATGTAATTTTCACAGTTAATGGCTTCTGCCCAAAAATTGAGACCAAGTCCTTTAGATTGAAACATACAATTAGCCATTTCTTTTAAGGTGCGATTCTTCCTTTCAGCTACACCATTTTGTTGTGGAGTATATGGAATAGTATGTTGCAATTGAAAGCCATGCTCAGTGCAGAAGTTGATAAATTTGTTGTTAACATATTCTCCGCCATTGTCTGATCTTAACTTAAGAATTTGATGTCCATATTGTTTCTCAACAAAGGCCTTAAAGGCCAAGAACATGTTAAAAACTTCACTCTTGAGTTTTAAGAAATATACCCAAGTGTGTCTGGAAAAATCATCAATGAAAGCTAAGAAGTAATTGCAACCAGAGAAAGAAACAATAGGAAGTGAACCACATAAATCACTGTGCACAAGTGCAAAGGGGCTGAAGCATGCCAAGAGGCACGTTTGTCAAAACTATCCTGATGATGTTTTCCGAGTACACATCCGGAGAAAACACCATCTTGGCAAGATACCATAGGAAGGCCCATCACCATATTTTCCTTACATAGAGTTTGAAGAGAGCGATAGTTTAAGTGACCAAATCGCTCATGCCAAATTTTGCTCACAGCATCACTATGAGCAACAAAAACAGGGGGAAGAGATGATGACCCAAAGTTGTCAAACTTATACAACCTTGTGGAATCATCAGTAATTCTAGTAGCTAAAATATGTTTAGGATCTTTGAGGTCCTTGATTACAACATCATGAGGTGAGAATTCTACTATTTTCCCTTCACCTGAATGAGTTATCTGATAAACAGATAGAAAGTTGCATGACAAGGTAGGAACACATAGTACATCATTAAACTGACCATTATCTAGATGAATGGTTCCAAATCCTACAACACTAAGAGATATATCATCACCAACATAAATATGTTTGGTGTTACAATTATTTAAAGAAGAAAACATCGATTTATTTTTAGCCATGTGGTAAGAAGCTTCAGAATCAATGAGCCACTCATGAGAAGGAGAAGAAGAAGATACATTTAATGCATAACTAGATCTTGATGCTTGACAACCACAAGCAGAAAGTGCCATGCCTGAAGATGAAGGTGACGAGTGCTCCAAATTGATGTTGTGCTTGTTCATTGCTGCTTCTAAGGCTTCCATCTTCTTAAAACATTTGGACTCTATATGGCCATCCCGATTGCAAAAGTTGCAATGTCTATTTGCCTTCTTCCATTTGTTTTGATTTGCCTTATTATGTTGGTGATTTGATTTTTCAGTTTGCGGCTGAAATTGCTTAGGGCCCTTGTTTGGTTTAGGACCATATTTTTTAGGATATTGCTTCTTGGGATTCTTTTGATATGGTTGTTGTTAGGTTGCTAAGGCTTTCTTAGAAGCGTTTCCAGTAGTGATAAGACCAAGGTGTAAAAAATTTTCTTGTTCTCTTATCAAAGAATCACAAAAGGCATCAAAAGAGGGATTCTTGTAGGTGGTTCCTGAATAAATTATGGCTTCTCTGGTGGAATGGAAGGCGGAAAAAAATATAGAGTATGCAGGACCAAGCTTAGCAAGAATGCAACATATGAGGCTACCATCTTCCTTTTTGACCTTACACCCTTCTAAAAGAAGTCTAAGGGTCTTGAATTTGGACAAAAATTCTTCAATAGAGGAGAAATTATTAGGGTCCAAATTAAGAACCTCATTTTCAAGCTGGTGGGTCCTGATTTGATTTTTAATGCCAAAAACATTATTTAGCTTTTATAGGGCTTTATCAGGAGTGTCAATGTCAAGGATGTGAAATCGGAGATCTTGAGCAATGGACATTCCTATCAACCCTCGTGCTTGATCTTGTCTATTTTCTCATTTAGGAACTTTATCATCATCGGAAGGTTTAATTTCATGTCCTGTAGCTATTCTATAAAGCTCTTTACTTCTAATTATATCTACCGTGTGAAGTAGCCATTGGAAATAATTGGTGCTGTTAAGAATAACCGGGCATGCACTTTCCATTTATTTTTTTAAATGAAGCTGAGAAAAACTGAAAATAACTATCCCAATGGAAAGATCTCGAAAAATTAGGCCGTTTAAAAAAAAAAGGCTCGAAAAACGGCCTCCAGATGAAAAAGTTATGCCTTTTGAAAAAACTGAGTTGTAGATGCCGAATAGTTACGGGAACGGGATGAAGTGCGGCTTTTAAAAAAAAAAATCTGCCCCTTTGAACAAAAACTTTTTACAAAAGAAGCTTGAGAAGGAGACTTGAACCCAAGACCTCTATTCTCATAACCTAACCACTCACCAAGGGAGATAGTAAAACGATCACACTATTGTATGAAAGGAGGAAGTTTAGGTTTTTCTTTTTTTTCTTTTTTTTCTTTTTTTTCTTTTTTCTTTTTTTTTTTCTTTTTTTTTTCGTGCGTGCCTTTTCCTACACAAAAAAAAACAAAAACCGAGCCAAAACAAAAACTCAATGCAAATCCTTACGGTAGAATGTTAGATTTTCGGTTACCCTTACCATCAACTATCACTTTTTTCACTATTTCTGATTTCCCGAGATCACACAAAGATGCGGGAAAAGAGCATACGTAGCAAAAAAAAATCTCTTTTCCTGCTTCTGATTTGTCGAGATCGCACGCAACGCACAGCAAAGAGCATACACAGAGAAGAGGATATAGATCCGGCAAATAAATAAAACCGAAAATAAAAAGACAGAACCGAAATAAGCATAACTATTAACAAATATAACTGCAAAACAGATGTTTTATACCTCCAGATCTAAATTGTCATAACTTGGGCAACCGAAAACCTTTTCGCATGAAATGAAAGGTGTTTCTCACTGTAACAGATGCTCCGGACACAACCGAGTAGTTATCCAAGCCCAAAAATGTTCAGAAATAGTAGATCTACAAAACGGCATTCGCATGCAGTCAAACTAGCTTCGGATTTTGATCAACAACGAACGCAGCCCTCAAAATAGCTCTGATACCATGTAGGAGTTTAAAGGGTAGGTTCCGTAGATCAAGAACCAAAGGTCACCACTCACAAACAGATCACAAATCAGTACACCAGTATAATCACGTGGTTAAAACCCTAAAAGAGGGAAACAGTCCACGCCCTGAGCCAACGCGGCCACTTCAGGGAATTTATTAATATAAAAATAAACGTTACATATGTTTCTCTCATAAACGGTTAGCGGAAAAATGACCCTCCATGCTCTTTAAATAGAGATCATGGACCAATCGGGTGTTAAGCCACAGATCAAGTGTCGTTAATACCGAGGTGAGAGATAACCATCGGATCACTACAAATCGTGACGGTCGGATTATAAGTTACAAATGTACATGGTAAAGAAACACAATTTACCTAACTCTACACTAGACTAAATTATTCTTAACTATTTCCTATGTGTCGGAATATCCTAACAGTTATCTCAAGCTTTCGAGAGGTATAGTGAATAAAAATAAAAGTTGTATCTATGGATGGAACAATCCAATCATTGCACTCCAGGAGATTGCATCCATTCTAGAGTTTTCGGTTCAAGCATAATGGAAATCCTTTAAATATCTTGGGATCCTAATTTCGTTGGGTAAATCTCACAAGGAAGATTGGGAGGAAGTCTTGCAAAAATTACAAAATAAGATTGTAGGATGGGGAGCTTATTGGTTGAATTTGGTCGGGAAAACAACCCTAATCAAGTTCGTGCTTTATTCTCTCCCAATTTATCTATGTTCAGGATTGTTAGCTCCAAAAGGTATACTAAACCACTTGAGCATTATGATTATGAACTTTTTGTGGAAATGTGGAAAGAATAATGACAAAATGTTTCATCTAATCAATTGGAATGTAGTAAGATTACCAAAGGAAAAGCAAGGGTTGGGAATTAGGGACCCGATACTGGTTTGTATAGGCCTGGGAGCTAAGTTAGTATGGAAGCTAATCTCTAAGTCCAGAGAATGGTGGAAGGATGATTTTACAAGGAAATACTTTCAGAAATCCTAAATCACAAGACTAGAGGAAGTACAATGGCCTATACGTGGATCTAAAATATGGAGGTTGTGTAGGAAAGCAGTACCTCTTATTATTGACAGCTTGGGATGGTAAGCGAGGAAAGTATCTCAGATAAATCTGTGGAAGGATAATATCTACCCAATCTCTTCTCCTCATCTGAGGACTTTTTACCTCTGATTGTTTGGAGGAATGATAGCAAGATTAAAAAATTAAGGGATATGATAGAATGGGATGCTTCGGGTTCCTGGAAAGGATGGGTTTGTCACAGTCTTCCTCCAAGGATACAAGCATCCTAGGAGAATATCATTCCTCTCTAGGTCTAGCTCTGGTGCATATAGATGAAAATTACATCAGGACCTGGACAACAAGTAAACAAGCCAAATATTCAATGAAATAAGGATATCAATTCTTATTGCGCAGATTACCAGCCTTTGGTTCCTCTAAATTATAGAAATATATTTGTAAAAATGATGGCATCCCAAAGGTAAAAGCCTTTTGTTGTACTTTGGTTCACGAAAGCATTCTTACAACTAAAAATCTAAAGTGCGGGAATATACAAGGCCCATCATGGTGTCTATTATGCAAACAGGAGGAGGATTCAATACATCATTTATTTCTTCAGTGTCAATTTACTCTATCTAGTGGAGATGTGTATTTGGTCAGATATATCATATTGAAACTATTTTGTTCAGTTAGAAATAAATATTTACATATTAGTCTTTCTCTGGCTCTTCACAGGGGATAATTATGAAGAGAGCATGGAAATCCCTTCCTATGTTCATATGTTTGGGAATCTAGATTACCATAAATCAATGCATATTTGAGGGAATTGCCCCCTCAATAAGTTGATTGGCCATGAAAGTTGTAGCAATGGTCTCTAAATCCTTAATGGTGAAAGGAATCACAAATATTGAGGTGGAGGAGTTGAGATATATATAAAAGAAATGGTTAGCCATTAGCATGCCACCAGATCATGTTGGAAGCATCAATCCTCATCCCCCTGCGAGGAAATTTCTATGTCTTTGGTTAAATCAAGAAGATTTCAACCACTGGAAAGAATATCAAGTGGTTCCCACCCTCTTCTTTGACAGTGTTGTGAAAGGAAATCTAGGGGAGGCAAGAGCGGGAGGGGTCCTTTATAGCCCCGAGGAACATTTGGATATCAAATATGTGTGGGGATTGGGAGTGGCCACCAATAAAAAGGTAGATCTCTTCGCCTTATGATGCCTAGATCTCGCTATCACTCTCGGAGGGAAGAGAATAAACATAGTTTGGGACTCAATGTTGGTCAAAAGAATGTTCTCAAATTTTCATTCTATGGACAACAATTCACCCATCGTTAAATGAATTAATCATCAGTTGTAAAAATTTGAGCAACACTCCTTATTCCATGTTTTTTGACACTTGAACATGGCTGCCGACGAAATGGAAAATCATGAGTTTCTTTTGGGAGTCGAAATATATGAGTTGGATGGGAGAAATGATGACTACCTTCCTATCCCGTAAATAATGTTGATTAGAGTTGTTATATTTAATAACAATTAGGTTGGTTAGGAGTTTCATTTTGAGTTAGTTCAAGTTGTTTTGGTCAAATAAAGTCATGAAATTGATCAAATTCATATTTTGTATATATTCCTAATGGGTTTAAGTGGTTATCAATCATGTGACTAAGGTCTTATCGTAGGTGAAATTTGAAAATCTAAATGCATGAGGTTAATTAAGTTATTTTTGACACTTGGCACATTTTACCTGAGTCCGCAACATTTTCTGTGAAAAACAGGTTGTTTTCGCTACAGAATCACCTGGAAGTTCCATAGAAAATATGTCATCCCACTAATTGAATTCACTATGAACACATATTTTTTTGCAAGCGGTGAGGGTATCGGTGAGCCGTCATTTTTTTAGTGGTTAGAGGTTAGTTTGTCATCACGTGCATATACATTATGAGTCATTATCTAATGTACTGCATGCTTGGAAATCATCACACCATCATCATTCTAATTTCCCTCCCACTTTCCTTTCATGATTTAGCCTTCATCCATTCGAGGAACGTCTCTTACCTTTCGATCCTTGTGAGCTACTTGATCCATTATGAGCATTTTTATCTTTTAGCTTTTGTCTAGCTGTTTTCATAGGTTAGTTTCCACCTCTGTCAAACAAGCAGCTTGTTGTCATTTACATTTTTTGCAGGTGTCAAGATTTCAAGTATGACAGCATTGTTTTGGAGGACATGGTGTTGAGGAGGTAAATCCCCTCTGTGGACAGAGGCGATCCCTACTAGCCCAGATCGGGTCTAGCAACAATCAATTCACGCAGTGACGCAGGTTCCTAGTTACAAAACGACAAAAATAATAACAAATTTCCTACCTCAAATCCTACGCAGTGGTCGTTGAAGAAAGGATGATGCTTCCCGTCCCTCGCTTGGAAAATCACGATCCTTCCGCTCGACACGTCCGAACACCTGCACACATGCAAGGAAACAACGACATGCAACGTAAAATCTAAAACATATAACCATACATCAGTCAGAGAGGATGTAATTCATTGCATAAAGAAATAGACACATGAATGGAACCATAATCAGAATCATTTATATTAAAATAACAAAGGAAATATTACAACCCAAACCTCTGATGCTTGATCTTCCTTCGGCGGCGCTGACAGCGGAGCACGTCTCAACAAAGCCTGTCGGGAATCTAGACAAAGCTCTCTCTCTTCATCTTGGCTCTCAATAGATGTCTGGCTATAGTTTCCTTCCTACAAGTTCGGCTAGCTTGCTAAGGGAGAAGGCAAGCTTTTAAGATGGAGGAAGGGGAATTGGGATCCCTATAATCATGGGATTGGTCCTATCTCTAAGGAAGCTTCCATGATAGGTGGAAAACTACTTCCCATACATGGAGATCCAGAGCCAAACCACCCAACTCCTTTTGGTGACTCGTTCAGGAGTTTGTTGGAATCAAACTTCTGCCATTTATTTTTTAAAAACATCCCTTATTAAGCTTGGTGCGAGTGAGACACAGGGACATAGCGCCAGCTGGCGCGGCCTCTATGGTGGATTTCCCCCATTGGCGCGAGGGCTGAACTGGCTAGTGGTGCCAAGGAAAAAAGATCTGTTTTTAGGGCTTTTCAGAGGAAACTTTCTTCAGGGTAATGCTTTTCCTTATGAAAGGGGATGCCATGAAAGTGGTTTCAAGTCATGGCACTACTCACAGGTCACGGGAATGGCCCTCCAATGTGCGGGACGAGGGATTGCAAGGACGGTGACAAAATACTGTGTAACAGATGCCCCCTAAAGCATGAGGACCGAGAGAGAGGGAGGGGTGAAATGCTTTATGAGAACATGCCCAACTGAAAACACTGCCGTCGGAAGACCTGCATACAAGTACAACTGATATCTCTGACACATGATATGTGGTATGGGCGCAGCCATCCATAATAGAGTGTACAAAAACTGGGATCCAAGGTATGGGCGCAGCCATCCAGTAAGAAGGATCAACAAGTAGACTCAGGTATGGTCGCAGCCATCCAATCAAATGAGTCATGTAACTAATCATGATAATCTACAAAAACCTGCAGCGTGGGTGTCATTAGACAAAACCCAGGGTCTTGTGCTCCATCTCGACTCGAACAGAGTACAAGTCCTAGCATGTGAATAAGTGAGCTGAAGTCAAACATGCAAGAACATTGTTTGATTACCAGCCAATAATGAAAGTCATTAACAGACGCGAGAGGAACCACCAATAATGAGGATGGACCTCAAGGTACTTAAGGTACAATCCACGGAATGTGAACAGTGAGCTGGCGTCGAACACCCGCAGAATCATTCGATTGAAGGCCAATGATGAAAACCTTGCATCGAATGCAAAGAACCTGCCATTGAGGCATGCAGGCTCCAAGGTACCAGAAAGGAGTCTCTAGACCAACTTCCTGGATAATGAGCTGAAGTCGACAGGAAGTGACCTTGATCGAAGGTGGGCCATAGTGTTTCCCACATCATCGACGCGAGAGAGAGGAATATAATGTTTGTGAATCAGGATCAGTAGAGAATCAGAGGAAGGTTGAGAACGGTAGAGGCCAACTTCTCTTGAACATATCAGTGGCACGACACTGGATTTGGCAGTATTTGACATCAAAGGATCTGAGGTCATCATGACGTGGCAAAGAGAAAATGAGCAGTCAAAAGAGATTACCCAAACCCACGGAGGCAACCAGAGAACGAGATGAGATGTCCCCAACCCGACACGAATGCAGACAAGTGCCATGTTCAAGAGCGACATGCTTCCAACACGACGGTGATACTGGTTCCATTTTTCCCCACCATTTATGGCAAGTACCCCAATTATTTTTGAAAACAAGCTTGAAAGGGATAGCATATGCTTGTAATATAAGTTTGTCCTTTGGACAAATCCAACCTAGTACATTTAACGAGCCCTAGGAAGGAGGAACTCGAGTATCGTCATTACGACGGAGTCCGATGTCATCAAGTTTTAACGAGTTTGACAAAGGAAGAACTCAGCATCTTTTCATGTTTAGAGAGTTTGAAAATACAGCGAAAAAGAAAACTCCAACTGTCCCTTTTCGTAGATAGTTCCTCAGATCCGAAAAGGTAGAAAATTGTGTCTGAGAAAAGCTCTTAGTCGCGATAGGCTAGGGTATTCATTTTTCGTAAATAATCTATCCCAGCCTGAAAAAGGGGTAAACGTATACTGGGTAGATATCGCTTCGCAGCCATTTAACGAGTTCAAAATGACAAGTGTCTCGGCAATCTTTTCAGTTTTAGAGAGTCAGAAAAGAATTGAAATTTGACTCCTCCTGGAGGAATGAGTGGTATAAAGGGTAGCAACTGGTTCCAGTAATGGTGGAACTGCTCTGAACAAATAAAGGTCGAGAGGCTGGCTAACAAGACCACTCATCACAGCGGTTCCTCAGGAATAGGTAAAACAACCAAGTGAAGGCATATGATCGGCCAAGCAGATAGTGACGATGGAGTGAGAAAAAAAAGGCTCATCTGGCAAAAATGGGCTGATAAAATGGAAATCACAAGAGGTAAAATGGGAATGGTTTCATTTTTACAAAAGCTTGAAATCAGGAAACTCTGCTTGAAGTTGGTTTCATTTTTACAGAAGCTTGAAACAAAGATAAATTATGCTTGAAACCGATTTCATTTTTACACAAGCTTGAAACAGAAACAAACTATGCTTGAAAAAGTAAGCATGCCCCTAGCATGGTGACTCAATTCGAGGTACATTCCCCCCAAGCTTCAATCCATACGAAAGGCAGATGGAGTGAAGGTTCAAATTACGAGATCAAGAGAAAGACTCGACTGGGATTTTACGAGATCTTATCAAAGACTCGAATTGAACAGGAAAGTGTTTCATTGTTTTAACGAGGTTGACACATTAAAAGAACTATCCTCAGATGACCTTGTTTTATTTTTTAACGAGGTTGATACAGAAGACAAACTATCCTCGGAACACCTTGTTTCATTTTTTAAAAAGATTGACACAAGAAAACGAACTATGCTCTGACAACCTTGTTTCATTTTTTAAGGAGCTTGACACAAGAAAACGAACTGTGCTCCGATAGACCTCATCATAATGAATAAGAATTCATCGCTTCCAAGGGTTGCCCGTCTGATGGAAGGAAAACATCTTGGAAGTTTGGACCCAATGCCCCCATCACACAATGTATAACGGCACTATCACTGAATACGGGCATAGGACAGGTAGCCACATAATTGACATGCGGCAGGTATGACACAACCGGCGGATAAAGATCCGGCAAGGATGATGGTGGACTAGCTACCATATTCGGACCAAAGAATGCAAGTTGATCGATGGTCACGATCCGACCTTGGTGCGGAAAACACATCACACAAAAGAGGGAGTAGACAAGCACTCCCATGGCATAAGTATAATTGCGGCCCAAGAGAAAATTAAATTCCAAGGGGCCAGGAACAACCATCATGTCCATATGGACAGTTTTCCCTCCCAAAGTAATAGGCAACTTTGGAAGGATCCCTTACAGTTGACTAGTTCCTCTGTTAAACGCCAACAGATTCTACGTAACAGGCATAAGCGGCAGTGAACCAAAATCTTGCCAAGTAGTTGAGGATAAAATACTAACAGACGCGCCTTCATCTATAATGGTGTTGGGTATGACCAGATGGGAGGCCTGTACCGTGATCTCAAAGGGCACATAAGAAGGAAGGCGATAACCTACGAATCGACTCCAATCGAAGGAAGCGACCAAAATACTTGGAGGGGCTACCATTGAACCGAGATGGTCTTCCCCTGGTGTTACGGGAAAAAAAAGGAGCATCCTCCGCCACCTCCATCATAGAGGCAGAAGGAGTATCCTCCGGGACCTCCATCATGGGAGGCAGAGGAGTAGCTTCCTGAGATATAGGGACAAGAGAATCTTTCTCCAAGTCCGAGGAATCTGAAGAAACAAGAAGAACCTGGGGGGAATGAGATCCAATCTCAATGAAAAAGACCTAGCGCACCGCAGACGGGGCCAGCTCAACCGATCCCACGACCAATGGTTGGTCGGGGATGGATTCATGATGGTGAATTTCCGGGTGAGCGGGATCAAGAAAGGATGACACTTGACTGATTGCTGAATCAACTGGTGAAGGACTCAAAGAAATTTGTTTGTAACCAGTCGGAAGGCAAGGTGCAGAAACAGTCGATTTATCCAAAACTCTCTTGGCTTCATCCATATACAAACAAAGGTGAATGGCATGATGTCCTTCACACAACTTACAGGGATTGGTGAGCTTACCCTGAATCTTAGGAGTTTTACCAGCACTCGCTGAAGATGTGCCCCCAACCTGACTCCCGGAAGCCAAAGGAAACGGCGGACGACCATTGGACCATACTTCGACCACCTTAGGAATGTCAGGGAAATCTCTAAGAAGATGGTTCCCCTGGCACAACATGCAAGGGAAATTAACTTTTCATGGAGGGTTGGAAGGTTTATCAAGAGCATATGTTTTAGAAGCAGTAGTTGCAACCTTAGCCTCTCTCTTATCAGACTTATTATTCTTAGTCTTCTTCTTCTTCTTCTTAGCCACCTGGTTACTCGAATCCAAACTTTCACCAGGTGAAGCAGAAGAGGAGGACGTAGAAACAGGCGAAGAAGGGGAGAGGTCCACTTTGGAATCAACATGGCGTTGTTCAAGCGGAGGAACTGATTGAACAGTAGTCGGGACATTCGGGACCACAGAGGTTGAAAACAACCAAACAGGCAACCCAACAGTTAACCCAGGAAGGGACAACGTTGCCATATAAGGAGCACCAACATTCCCAAAAGTAGTAAAAGGACCAAGATTCCCCTCGGAGGGGATTCCTTGGTTGGTGAACTCCGGAAAAGTGGCCATCGGAAACGACCTTGAAACAAAACACTAAGGACAAAAATTCTAACCAGGAATATTTCGTGGGCGATTAATTTTATGACATTGAAACCAGACTCTGTTGTTTCATATTTTAAGAGTCGAGAAACAAGCAAAAGGTGACTCTATCGCTTTCAGGTTGGACATGAGCTTGAAAGGACAAGAGCTTGATGATATTTTCAGTTAAAAGAGTCAGTAAAGATCAAAATGACTGCTCTGGTAATCTACGTAGATGGGTGTACCAGATATCTGTGAACTGCCATATACACCTTGGTTAAAAAATGAAAGAGAAATCAACCAAGGACTTGAAGTACGTGCAGGTATTCTCCCCGAATGTTGTGTCTGGTGTATCACGGGTAAAAGGCGGTAGACTCGGCTTCCTACGGATAAAGGATAGCAACCTAGTGGGGTCTCCATTTATATACGTGACGGTACAGGGAGCACAAGTCCATACTAGCGCTGTCTAAAGCTAGAAGGCGAACGACAGCTACTAGGTTTAACGACGCTGGAACACGTCACTAGCCTAGACCTCTAGATATTCAGTTAATGTTTCAATTTTGCCTTAGGTTAATTGAATAAATTTTATAGTTGATCTTCAATTTATGTTTCAATTTCAGGCCCTATCGAATGTTGGATCTCCAAAAAATCCTCTAAATGCACACTACATGCCACAATATATCACTTTGTTCGATGAAGAGCTAACTACGAGAGGGTTGAGAGCTTTTCAAATAACAACAAAATGATCACACAAACATACACTACTATCTCTAATGCATGCTAATGAAACTAAAAACTTTTCTCTTAGAGTTATATAACACTAATAATGCGGAAAAGCTTTCAATTTTCACTAAACTAATAAAAAATGCAAAGAGATTTGTTTTTGTATTTTTCAATGTTTAAGAGCAAATGCACCAAACAAATGAAAAAACTAATGAAGAAACCAATTCGAGAAATGACAGTGAGAGAGTCGAAACAAGCAAGTTCACTCAATGCAAACACACACAATCAGAACTCAAACTGATGGAGAAATCCCTCAAATCGAAGAAGAATCTCAAAAAGACTCATACACACCGTGTAATCTAGGCTCGAAATGAGACAAAGCGAAACTTGAATGAAAAAGAGAGAAATCACCCAAATAACGCAATGATACAATGAAATCCAACAAAACCAATGCAAAGAACCGAAAATGAAGTCGACCGGGAAAACAAGGACCCAAAAACACCCACGGGAGGCTCAGCACACTATAGCACCTAGAAACCCTAAGGCTCGAATGAAAAACTGATGGTAAAGGGCAACAACCGGAGGACAAGGGTCAAACACAGTCAAAAAAGACTTCAATGCACTCAATCACTCGTAAAAATGACACCAGGACCATAAATCAAGTTCAGAGAGCTCAAAATCAAGCAAACCCTAACACCAAATAGATTTGGCGCGACTGTTTGGCTGTAATCTGCGCCAAAATAGCGTTGGCGAGGGGCCTAACTAGCAACTAGCGCCAGTTGGCGCGACTGTCAAGCGATAAACTGTGCCAATCAAGTTTACTATGGGAAGAAATGAAAAAGGACAAACAGAGACTGGATCAGGTCTTCTAGGGGTTGAACAGGGGTTTGACACCAAAAGGAGGTGAACCATATGAGAAAATCAATCAATCAAAAGCCAAAAACAACCAAAAGAGAAAATACTAACTCCAACTGATTCCCCAACGGAGTCACCAGTTTGTTGAGGAGGTAAATACCCTCTGCAAATAGAGGCAATCCCTATTAGCCCAGATCGGGTCTAGCAAAAATCAAGTCACGCAGTGACGCAGGTTCCTAGTTACAAAACGACAAAAATCATAACAAATTGCCTACCTCAAATCCTACACAGTGGTTTTTGAAGAAAGGATGACGCTTCCCGTCCCTCGCTTGGCAGATCACGATCCTTCCGCTCAACACGTCTAAACACCTGCACACATGCAAGGAAACAACGACATACAACGTAAAATCTAAAACATATAACCATAAATCAGTCAGAGAGGATGTAATTCATTGCATAAAGAAATAGATGCATGAATGGAACCATAATCAGAGTCGTTTATATTAAAATAACAAAGGAAAGATTACAACCCAAAGCTCTGACACTTGATCTTCCTTCGGCGGGGCTGACAGCGGAGCACGTCTCAACAAAGCCTGTCCAGAATCTGGACAAAGCTCTCTCTCTTCAGCTTGGCTCTCAATAGTTGTCTGGCTATAGTTCCTTTCCTACAAGTTCAGCTAGCTTGCTAAGGGAGAAGGCAAGCTTTTATAGATGGAGGAAGGGGAGTTGGGATCCCTATAATCATGGGATAGGCCCTATCTCTAAGGAAGTTTCCATGATAGGTTGAAAACTACTTCCCATACATGGAGATCCAGAGCCAAACCACCCTACTCCTTTTGGTGACTCCTTCATGATTTTGTTGGAATCAAACTTCTGCCATTTATTTTTAAAAAACATCCCTTATTAAGCTTGGCATGAGTGAGACACAGGGACAGAGCGCCAGCTGGCGCGCCCTCTATGGTGGATTTCCCCCATTGGCGCGAGGGCTGAACTGGCTAGTCGCAGCAAGGCAAAAAGATCTGTTTTTAGGGTTTTTCAGAGGAAAATTTCTTGAGGGGAATGCTTGTCCTTATGAAAGGGGATGCCATGAAAGTGGTTTCAGGTCATGTCACTACTCACAGGTCATGGGAATAGCCCTCCAATGTGCGGGACGAGGGATTGCGGGGACGGTAACAAAATACTGTGTAACACATGGCTTCACATAAGAAGACCAACAAATGAGATTCAGTAGTTAGATATGCGACTATGGACCTGAAACTGGTTATGGAGGATCCAAGTTTTGCACAAGCCTTCACCAATGTTGGTTGCATGAGATTATGTCAAAAGCTGCAGGGGTACCATGCTCAAGTCTTCAAATATTTTGTTTTCAACTTTGTCAGCATAGCTTCAAAGGTTGGCATACTGAGTTTTACAGTTTCCCGTGAGACTATTTCTCAAGTAACAAAATTCTGAGGTCAGGAGAAGAATGGGTCAAGGCCACCAAGTTCAAAGTGCAGAATTGTGATGAATTTATGAAGCAGGAGCATGTAGGAGCTGATATGACCTCAAGCATACCTAGGAGTTGCCTTAAGGAGAATTACTCAAAGTTGTTGATGGTAATCCAAAAGTATTTTAAATGTGAGGGTAGATTTCACATGATCTACTAGTACCATTTCAGGCTCTTACTCCACTTCACAAGTAAACAACTCCTAGATCTTCCTTTTTTTTTCAGAAGCTTGGGTAATATGTCTGATAAAGTGCAAGGTAGACCTGAGAGTAGTGACACATCTATATTCCATCATGGCTTAATTAAGTTGTTGGTAATGGAAGAATTGGAGAAATTGAATAGGGACTGGGCTACCTTTCTATTTTTAAGTGGTTATGATGTGGATGTGCTTACTCCAAAGAAGACACCCAAGTCAAAGACAAGCACTCCTAAGAAGGATAAAAAGCCAATAGTTGAAGTAGAGGTTGGACCTGAAGAAGAAGTGCAACCTATAGTAGAACCCATGGAGGTATAAATTGAACATTTGCATGAAACAGTGGCACCTCAGTCAACATCTACAATCAGCAAGCTCAAATCTGACACAAGGGCTCATCTGAGAATTGCCAGGAGTCAAACAGAAGGAAAGGTTAAACTTGAAGACATTCTACAGGCTATTAACATTGAAGAAACCCCTATGGTTAAACCTGTACATATTAAAGGAACCAAAATGAAGAAGGGTCTCACTGCAAAAAATCTTGATTTCTCTAGTGAGGATTCAGGTTTTGTCTTCAAGCCTAGGAAACCTTTCACCAGGTCACAACTCACAAAGGGAGGTAAGTCTGATAAAAATCATAAGGAGACAGAAAAGAGGAAGCAGCCCATGGTGGAAGATATTATTGAGTTATCCCGAGTTGAAGCAGTAATCACCAAGTCACAGAAAGGCAAAGAGAAAGTCCAAGAGAAATATGAAGTAGACCTTCTTAGAGAGCAACTTAAAGAATCAAGAGATGAGGTATTAGAAACCAAGCTGGAGTTGGAGGATTTTAAATAAGAAAGGAAGGAGTTGTCAGATTTCAACAAGGAAGTCAGCAAGCAAATCAATTTTTATGATGAAGTGGCAGAAAGGTCTAAGAAAATGCTAAAAATAACACTACCCCTTCACAGGATGATGAAGCACACCATGAATAGAAACAGGTGGCTACAGGCAGAGAGGAGAAAGCTGCAAAATCAAATCAAAGAGCTAAAAATTCAGATGGAAATGGTGTTGACAGAGCTAAAGAAAAAAGGCTTGAAAATGATAGTTGTAGATGAACCTAATGTGGATGAACATGATGCCTCTTGAGGAGGTTAAGACATGTTTTTAACCAATTTTGTCTTAGGACGCTCCCTCTCATAATTTCATATAGCCTTGGACAGTTTTTGGAGGTGTTAAGTGGAAATTTTAAAATCTGGAAAATATCACGCAAGTTCGTAGCGTACTCCAAGTTTAAAGCCGAGTTTTCGCTACGAACTCGCTGAAGATTACTTTATGTTATATCTTCCAAATTTTCTCATAAGAGGAATGGGTAAAGGCATGCATTTAAGTCTTTTTTCCTAATGAAGACCCTCCAGTGAGCAGATAAGTCAAAATGGTTGCAGAAATTGACAAGTGGAGAACGTTGCAAACTCTTCGTTGCGGACTTGCCCAAAGTGCTTTGTTTTTGCAGTGAGGGAAAATTTTGATGTTTTTGAAGCATTGAATGTTTTTTGGGAGCACATCAGTAATCTAGATATGTTAAAGTGTATCAATGGAGACTCCAATTGGTAAGAACACTAAATAACAAAGGTGATTGGGCTACTAGCTCATCATTCTTGACACATCATTAAGTACAACAACACATCCTTAAAATCCGAGTATCAGGCCCTAGATTCCAGTGTGGTTGTTTATTACTTAGTCATGGTCAGTTCCACCTCAGGAAAAGTTGTCTTATTTGATAAACATCATCATGTATGGTTCATTTAAAAGTTTTTAGTGAAGTAAATGGTGTTAGAGTCATATTAGGTTTTAAACTCTTTGTAAAACAGAATATATCTATATTCTCTCCTTGTAATCAGTTCATTTTTGGATAAGGTGTCTCCAGCGTTTTCGAGGAACTAGCCCAGGTGGCAGACTTCACGTAAAGGTGTCTAATTCTATAATTAGGGAGATGAGAGAATTAGAGGGGGTTGATCGATGTTATGCCAAATGCTACTTTTGTAATATTTTTTAGTCAGTAACATACAGTTGCAGAAAGCTTCTCTCAGACCTGAGATTCTTCATGTACTCTTATGTGTGTTTGTCTGATCTACCTTTTTAATGTCCATTCAGTTTACTTTATGTATAATCACTTGGAATTCATGGTTTTAAACATGCTCCAACTTCCTTTATGCATCTATTTTACTATTCAAATTATGTTTTTGATGAGAGTACACATGCCTCAGCTTCCATGAAAGATGTTCACTATGTAATTGAGTTTCACACTCAATCCATGCCCAATGGTAGCCATTAATTCACATCCTTCACCTACTAAAAAATATTCAAAACACACTCAAGATTTAGTCATCTTTGTTCTAAGCATTGTTTATTAAAAATTATACATTTTTTTTTAGAGAGCCCTCTCAAGTTGGAAGGGCTAAGTTCCAGCCATAATTCATTTCAAATAGTTACACTGAATTGACTATTGATCAGCCCAATTAGCCTCAGTTTAGTGATAATTAGAGTGGTAAAAACTATTGGCATGGCTCATGAGGTTTGAGGGATGATGCAGAGGAGATATCTCAGAAAGTTGGATAGGTGGAGACTGCTCAGGACGCATGGCAATATCTCGAATCTCAAGGACAACTCATCGTATGGTTTCAAGTGGATACCAAAGTGGAGTTCGGAAGATGCGAAGATCCCGTCATTTCAGATAATTTTCAGGATTGTGAACAACAAGAGGGAATTAATGGCAAGGAGGAATTCCACTGCAAATTTCCAAAGGAAATGGTTCGCTAGATCCCTACGAAAGAACATGTATTTAATGGGACTACAACTTGAGGATCTATGATCTCTATGAGATCTATATGTAAATGTGCTTGAGGCAGCTTAAATTGAAAGTGTTAAAAATTGAGTTTTATGAGCTTTTATGTTAAATTTTTTAAACACATAAAGCATGAATTTAAACTCTGAAATAACAGAAACAGTAGACAAATACACCATAAAAATAACCACAACACAGCGAATGAAGAACGAGTTCACCCCTCCTGGGCTACGTCTCCTTGGTCCAACTTCCAATGGCTTGGCCCTATGTCATTATGCTCAAAATGGTAATTACATACATTTACAGTGCTCAAATGGCTTAAAAACCTATTCCATTAGCTTCAGAGCTATCAAAAATGCATGTCTAGCCTCTTTTTTCTCCCAAATTGGTCAAAAACTAAAGAATTTATGAGCCTCCCTATCTTTGTTGCTAGACTCTCTACAAATTCCCCAAATTTCGGAACCGTCCTACAATTCGCCCTGGTTTCAGCTAACTGAGCAACAAATTTGTGAATTTTTGACCGAAATTGTTGGACAGTTAATTTTCTTAATGCGACCTTAAACCCGAATTTTAAACCATGATGCACAAGGTTGAATCAATTTTTTTTTAATTACAAAAAAATCGATGGGACCGTTAGAAAGCGCCCACGGTTAGGGTGGTTGTCATATGTCGGGTTCCCCGCGGCTTATGGGTAACGTTTATCTGGCAGGGCTCGACTAAGGCCTAGCCCTTGGCCCCATGCCCGTGGTCGCATTGTGCTAGGGTGGCTGGGGTCTAGGCCTTAGCCTGGTCCCTCCCCCAAAGCGCCAACTTTGCAATTTTAAATAGAATCTGTCGCCCCTAAGGTTAAGAAACACCGTGTAACGCAGGCAGTCGGGCCCGACGCTTGTGCAGTGGAGGTCCTACGATCGATTCTTGCGGAGTTCAGTTTGGAACTTAACCATAATTTTGGTAGCCCCAATGCTACCACGTGGCGGCCTCTGGTTGGGCCACATGGCAGCATATGGTTGGCCACCAACCAAGCAACTAAAAAATGCTAAACCAACACCATTCAGGTCCTGCCATGTGTCAGGCACTGGTATGCCCAAAAAAAAACTAACTTTCAACCAATCAGAAGAGGCCACATTGCAACCCGCCACTGGCCCAAAATTTTGACCAGTCAGCTATCATTTTTTAAAAACTTGTATGTTTGGGAAAACAAACTGAACTCGTTTCCAGGAGAATACGATGTCGGTTTTCCGTGAAATGAGTTACGTCAGATTCAGAATGACGATATCTACACGGTCGTTCGGGTTCCACACCATTCTAAAAACTTTCATTTTTTAGCACATGATCACTCCTCACCACTGGAAGCTTTTGGAACCCAAAATATCTTTTATTACTAAACATTTGGATGAGGGTACATTCCCCTCACCCTTCTAGTCTCGATCCACTGGAATATTCTTGAATTCAACAATTTGATATTTTCATGAAAACTGATTTTTTCCCTTGATTTTGGAGACCTTGTCTTGTTGTTGTAGATATCATCTTATTGCAATTTCCAAGAATTTGCATATCAACAAATTGTCCTTGAATAAAAAAACATTTTCCCTCCTCAGTCTTCAATCAAAGGAAACTTAAACAACTTGAAATTCTTCTCACCTCGAACATTGTCGACATGACGACGTTTAGCTTGTCTTGCCTTGTGCTTGGCTCAACTCTTGACCAAATGTGATTGCCATCGCCAAGAAGCATCCCATTTCAAAGACAATACTTTATGAAACCCACAAGAAGAAATTTTGAACCCAATGCCATATTTTTCAAATAACTTTGATGCTTACTCTTTGACCTTTGCACTCTCTTGCACTAGCATCTTGTTCACATCGCTGCTCAACAATGATGCATGTTGCTGCAATTTTACCACATCTCGTTTACCTCTTTTTGGAGGAAACATGTTAGACTCCTCAAACATCTTATCACAAGCATTAGCAACCTCAATGACATCATAATTTCAATTTTATGCTTCACCTTGAAAGGCCTCTTTCACAACATCTTGATGCTTGAACATTAACAAAGCAAAATTTTGACTAGCATTAACAATTCTCTTCATTTGTCTAGCATGCATAAGAGATGAATTCATCTTCTTACTATGCACTCTAACAACTTACTCAATCCCATTCTTGAACAAGTGATACTTATTCTAATGGTGATGAGATATTTCTCTCCTATCATAAATATATGGGCTTCCCAAAACAATACCAGAAATATCAAGCGAAACAACATCAAGTTCAAATTCATCGAGAAAGTTTGTAGTACTTCTTCGTCACCTACAAATTTGCATTCTTACATATCCAACCTAAAGGATAAGGTCTTGGATGAGGAATGGTTTCTAAATTAAACTTATTGACTAAGTCTTCATATATAAGGTTTGCTTGTGAACCACTATCAAATAGGGTGTTAATCTTGGTATGCTTTGAAATAACTCTAACATGGAAAAGTCTAATTATTGTTTCATTGTCTTGAGTATTATTGAGAAAACTTGAAGAAATAGTACTTGCAATGTCCTTACCTTTCAAACCCATTGTTGTGATCTTTGTTTCATCTTCGGAATCAGAACCTAAATCATGTGTTATTGCTGCAATTGTCTTCTCCTTCTCCTTGTTTTTAATGTTGTTGGGTCTCATCTCTCGATGAAGTTTCCGGCAATGATCTTCATCATTCCCATCTTTGGAATAGTTTTTGAATGTGAGTTTTTATTTCTCCATCTTGATGGAATCATTCTTCGTACCTTTACCCTTGAACTTAACCTTTCCTTTTTCTTCAGACTCAAAGGTATCCTCACTTGTCTCCTTTGAAACATGTTTCCCTCTTGCCTCTAGATGTGTGGCATGTAACATACTTCATCTAAATTTTAAGGATTAAACATGAGATTAGTATGTCTTAGGTAACCATGCAAACCTCCAATGTAATTTAACAAAGTTTCTTGAGACGTCAAATCTACACCCAAAATTATTGCTCTTCTCCTAAACTCTTGAGTATAGTTTTGCACACCCTATCCTTTACCTTGCCTAAAGTTTTGCCAACCTTTTGCATGTATGCTAATGGATAAAATTGTCACCTTAAGGTAGAAACAAAATCATTCCAAGAGGTTAATACCTTACCATGTTTCTTCATGTCCTCTTGAGTTTTGGCTTCCCGCCAAATAAGTGTTGCACTTTCCAATCTTAGTGAAGCAAGTTGAATCTTTGTGACATCATCCTTGATTATTTGTATCCTGCAATACACTTCAAGTTGACGTACCCAATTGTGTAATCTTTCAACATCTACCTCTCCATCATACATAGGAAAATCAAACATAATGTAAAGCTTCAAAAATGCAGTTTCACCATGTCCTTTTGGAGAACGTGGAGGTGTTTGTGAAGGGCTTGTTGTAGAAGAAGATGTTGTTGAAGATGGTCGTGAGGATGGTGTTTAGGAGAATGGTGGTATCAATGGTGGTTTGTAATCATTCCCATTACCTTTTAAAGGCTTGTCTCCATCTCCTCCATATCCTTTTGAAGACTTATCTCCCTTTGGAATATTGGTGCTCTCACCTTGCATCCTTGTGCTTCTCTCCTCATAGAGAACTTTCACCATTATTTTAATATCAAAGAATGATTTCCTAAGGCTTTTTCATCCTTTGACACATTTTCAGGCTCTCCTACATGTGACATAATTGTTGAACATTAAACTACAATTTGAGGAAGAATTTGTGGTGGAGATTGTGGAAAACTTGCTCTCCTTGTCCTTGACATAACTTAAGGACTTGCCAATACAAGCTTTCCTTATCCTCTCTTGAGCTTCAACCTTGTAAGCGTCACTTACACTTGCAAACAATTAAACCCTCACAATGACAAATAAACCCCTAGCTCTAATACCAAACTTGATCTGTATGAGATATATATGTAAATGTGCTTGAGGTAGCTTAAATTGCAAGTGTTAAAAACTGAGTTTTATGAGCCTTTATGTTAAATTTTTAAACACATAAAGCATGAATTTAAACTCTCAAATAGTAGAAACAACAAACAAATACACCACAAAAATAACCACAACACGGCAAGTCATGAAGGAGTTCACCCCTCCTAACCTATGTCTCCTTGGTCCAGCTTCTAAGGGCTTGGCCCAATGTCATTATGCTAAAAATGGCGATTACATACATTTACAATCCTCAAATGGCTTCATAACATGTTTCATAAGCTTCAGAGCTATCAAAAATTCCTGCATAGCCTCTTTCCACTCCCAAATTGTTCAAAAACTAAAGAAGTTATGAGCCTCCCTATATTTGCTACTAGTCACTCTACAAATTCCCCAAATTTCAGAACCGTCCTACTCGCCCTAATTTCAGCTAACTAAGCAACAAATTTGTGGATTTTCGTTCGAAATTTTTGGACACTTAATTTTCCTAATGCGGCATTAAACCTGAATTTTAAACCATAATGCACGTGGTTGAATTATATATATATATATATATATATATATATATATATATATATATATTAGTTTAAAAAAAAAATCGGTGGGACTGTTAGAAAGTGTCAACAGTTAGGGTGGCTGCCACATGGCGAGTTCCCCGCAGCTTGTGGGTAACGGTTATCTGCAAGGGTTGGGCTAAGGCCTAGGCCCTGGCCCCCCACCTGTAGTCGTGTGGCACTAGGGTGGCCAGGGGCTAGGCCTTAGCCTGACCCCTCCCCCCAAAGCACCAACTTTGCAATTTTAAATAGAATCGGTTGCCCCTAAGGTTAAGAAACACTGTGTAGGGCGGGCGGTCGGGCCTGACGCTTGTGCAATGGAGGTCATGTGGTTAATACCTGTGGAGTTCAGTTTGTAACTTAACCATAATTTTGGTGGCCCCTGTGTTGCCACGTGGAAGCCTCCAGTTGGGCCACATGGCAACTTGTGGTTGGCCACCAACCAACCAACTAAAAATCATCAAACCAAAATGATTCAAGGCATGCCACATGTCAAGCAGTGGTAGGACCCAAAAAAAAAAAACTTTCAACCAATCAGAAGAGGCCACGTGGCATCCTGCCACGTGGCATCCTGCCACTGGCCCAAATTTTTTTCCAGTGAGCTGTCAATTTTGAAAAATTTCCCTGTTTGGGAAAACGAACAGAACTCGTTTTCGGGAGCATACAGTGTCAGCTTTCCATGAAATGATTTGCTCTGGATTTAGAATGAAGAGATCTACGTGGTCGTTCAGGTTCCACACCATTCCGGTAACTTTCATTTTTTAGCATATTTCTAAGCACCTGATCAATCTCCATGATATTATGGAATGATCAATAGAGTTTTGTGTGATAGAAGAGAGGGGTTTATATAAGGCACCACCACCCTCTGTTATGATGCCCACAGTTAAAGGCTTGGTGAGCATTGGTGATAGCAGTGACAATTGGTTGAGTATATAAATGAGTATGTCGAGAGGTCACGATGGGAATCCTTTTGATGAGGAGCTGACATGCTGGAAGCGGGCCACAGAATTATTGTTTAAGCTAATTATGGGGAGACTCGACCTCATCACCTATCGAGTGGAACTGCTAGAGAAGGATCAGGTCGCTAATGTCAAGAGAATCAATGCTAAATTTTAGGTCGTGGAAGTGACCTTAGAGTGAAAAATTGTGAAGATGGAGACAGAACTCCTCACTGCCAATTCAGATTTGGTTAGTGACCGCATATTCACTGAGGTCAAAGAGATAATTGCAGGACTCTCGAAGGAGGTTGTGGCCCAAATTTAAAGCGATGGAGGACTTGGCGACTCTGGTGCTAGACCGAGAAGCCAAGGCAACATTGTCGGCGAGGACGAGGGGAAGCTCAACCTAGGATAATATTTACTTATGCTTTGTCAATTTATTTTGTTATTAAGACTATACAGATTTCAATGTTTTCTAATAGTATATAAGGCTAGCAAGAGAAAGAAAATAGCTTTAAGGCTATACTGGGACATGGAAGCATATTCTAAGTTTGAAGCAAGTTTTGTTAATATGATGTAAAATGGTTTTGGCCCTAAAATATATATTTTGTATATATATATATATATATATATGATTCACTACTAATATTTTTTTATATTCACAAGAAAAAATAAAAAACAAAAAACATGCATTATGAGTATATAGACAACACATTATTGTAATTAGCATACTTTTTAAGTAGGGGAATGAAATTTTGATGTATTCCAAAGAAATAATTAAAAATATAAATCATGCATTATGAGTATATGGGCAATACATTATTATAATTAGCATACTTTTAAGTGGGTGAATGAAAATGTTAGTAATTTGCTATACATTTTTGTATAAATATATATCCTTATCAAGTAAATGGTTGAAATCTCATAAAACCGGATTCAAGGTGGGAGCTACTTCTTAAGAATAAATTTTTTGTTACTAGGTACCAACACTTTAACTCTTTGCAATTGATGATAGTGCTTAATCCAAGGGTTCCATTTATGAGAAAAAAAATCTTCTAATTGATATCCACACATTTTTAAGGAGGTTCCCCCTCATGAGTTGTTGAAGTTTACAAAGTGTGAAGGTTCTTGAATTCGTGTTTATAATCTCTATTTGATTCATATTTTTTATCAAAATATCTATACTTCCATACCCATAAATTCAATCATTGGGTATTATATATATACACAGATTCAAACCCACGACTTCAATCATACGGTATATTTACAACACCATCTACCTATCAAGTATGAGATCAATAACGAGGAATTATAACATCTCCAATGTAAACAGAAGGGTTTGTGTTCTTTGCAATTTCATGGTCAGCAACTCCTTTATGTTTGTAGGAACTCAACAACCACTTATTTGCAATTTCATGGTGAACGACTCCTTTATCTTTGTAGGAACTGAGTAGCCATTGATTTGTTATTGCAATTTCATAGTGAATGAATCCTTTCACTTTGTAGGAACTGAGTAGTCATTGATTTGTTATCATGAATTTAACTACACAAAACAAAATCCAATGCATTAAATATGTGCAAAAACATAGAATTTGTTGAAAAATGTAGCAATAAATTCTCAATTTGATTTTGCCTTGATTAAATTGAGAAAATTTGAATTTCCACATCAGCAGATAACTTGGATGTAGTTAACTGAGGTGACATGGATCTTGTCACTAAGTTAGCTCATTGACTTTGAGTTAGAGGAGTTAGATTTAAGTCATGTGTGATTGTTAATTTTTAGCAATCAAGGTCAGTTATTTCCAGTTGTTTTTAGTAAAACTAGTTCTAGTTGTTGGGGGAACTAGTGGAAGGTCAGTTGTGCAATGGGGCTTCATTCAGACTCAGTGATCATCTAGTTAACTGATCGATCAACCCAAAATAGCTAGTGCCTACAAAGAATTCGAGTTCCCCACTTGTGGTGGAGATTCCAAGGCAGTGTAACACCAGTTGTATACTAGTCTTGAGTGTACAGGTGTTGCATGCAGTCAAATGATCAACCTTAGGAATTGCGCAGTCAATTGGAGGAATTTTTTAAATAATATGGTGCTAATTTCTCAAGGAATTATGCGAGGAAATAGGGGCTCAAGAAGGGGTGGAAATTTACCAAGTCTGGGTCAGAGCTTCTCAGTGAGCAGAGATATAGGTTAATCATTTGTAGGTTGTGCTCAGAGCGAGCAAGCAATTGCAATACATCTCTATTCATCTAATTAATGCAAGCAGGCAAAGTGTTTTTTAGCAAATTGCTTTACCCTATAAAAATATTGTGTGCATGTGTGTTATTTCTCATTGCATGTTTTTTATTGATGTTTTAAATTGTGAATTGAATTCCGTAGAGCAATAGAGTAGGTTTGTGTCTTGTGATTTTGATTCAAATTTCAGTAGCAGTTGCAAATCTACATCATAATTTCTAGACAGTATTGAATCCAGAGGGATCGCTAGGTCAAGATTAAATCGCATCATGTAACAGAGGAAATAGTGCATCGGACACTTAAACTATGGAGGTCTACGAGAATTTGAATGCTCACGTAAAGAGACAACAAATGAAGTTGTAGTAATTGAGGTAGAGGACACATGGACAAGAAATTTATTGGCATTAATCTTATGGAGCATCGCGACAAAAAAAAAAATGAAATAGTGTCCCATCTTATAGAGCGTCATGAAAAAATGGCATAGGGATAGATGATCTACTTTCATTGGAGGTGAATCGATGACGAAGGCTAGTTGAGAGGCCTTTCTTTAACAAAAGAGATAGAGAGATGTTGTCCTATATATATATATATATCAACTTAATTAAATTTTTAATTAATAATAATAACAAGTACATATTTCAAGTCCCACTAGCACAATCGGTTGAGGATGGGCATCACCAGCAAGGTGACTCAAGATCAAACCTCACAGGGGGTGGTTGTGCCTTGTGCTAGGGGGAGGAGACATGCTTAAAAATCTAGTCAGCTAAGGGCTGGTGTGGCCCAGGCCGGGTGCAATCCTCGGGTGACTTTGACAGCTTAGAAGCCTCTCGACTGCGGCTCCTCAAGACACATGTCAAGCCTAGAGGATCACAGGAAAATTGACAAACAAACAAACTAAAACAAGTACATATAAATAAATAATAATAATAAAATATATGTGTATTCAATTAAATTTTTAACAATTACACATATAAAATAATATTGATTATCCATAGCAGAACATAAATTTGGAAGATAATAAAGGTAAATTCAATAGGATAAATACATAAGGAGGGTATCGACTAGTGTATCTTGTGCAAAAATGTAGAAGAAACAATCTCACATGTTTATTTCCTGCCCTTTTTCAATAAATATTCTGGATAAAACTAAACAACTATTGGGTTTCAATTTGGAATGGAGAAGTATTGATTGCGGGGAAGCTTGGGAACACTAGTGGGTTTCAACGCATGATGAAAATCAAAGGAATATCCCTCCTTTATTTAGCTGGGGGTCTGTCTAGCTCGAAATAAAGTTGTTTTTTTAGATCTTCCTTCTGCTCCAGACCCCATTACTTCTGAAATTGCTGCTAATTATGCCCTATTGCTGACAAAGGATCCTTCCTTTGTTCCTAGAGTTATCGTTGAGGAAGAAGTAAACCATCAACTTATGTGGTCATTCTTTGATGGGGTGTCATAGGAAAATGTTGTTTGTTGTGGAGGATTAATTTTGTATCTCAGTAGTCAACATTTTTTGAAATCAAAAGTTAGTCTCGGAAGAGGAACGAATAATTTTGCAGAGTTTCTATCCCTAAAACTTCTCTTATGTTGAGCCTTGGAAAAATATTGTCATTCTCTTCAAGTTTTTGGAGACTCTAAACATCATAAATTGGTTCAATTTTGTCACAAATGTCAAAACCACACTTTGCTTCCCATTCCTAATGAAATTTATTAGTTAAAATAGTCTTTTGATTTTATTTCTTGTTGCCATATATACAAGGAACGAAACTCAAATTCAGACACCCTATCTAAAGGAGGTGTTCGACAGGATATGGGAGTATGGAATATCAATGAGCACATAGAGGGGACAATTTGATCATATCAACATCAACCTTTCACTAAGTTATAACTTCTTTCATTATGATTTTGTTTATATGTTTTTATTTTTGGATACATGATGCCGATATAATTTTATCATCTTTGTTATTTATATAAACTTATGGCAGTAGTGGCTATAAGCTGCCATGGACATTTAAACTTTTATATAATCCTTTGATAGACTATACCTGAAGGCATTATATCCTTTTAGGAGGACTGGTTGGTTTTTAGCATCCCTTTTTTTAACACAGGGTTGTTTTTTGTTTCCATGTATGAGCCTAGTTTATATACTCATTTGGACATAAAGGTGGAATTTTTCGTGCATGTACTGATGTAACTTCTTAAAAAATAATAATAAAAGTTACGATTTTTCGGCCACAAAAAAAAAAAAAAAAAAAAAGTCAATAGGATAAAGTGAACACTAATGAAAAAACTAGGAGCAAATAAAGGGAAATTCAACAATATAAAGTGAAAACTAAAGAAGGAATATTAGTACCAACAAAAACTTCATTGCAGGTATATAGTTTATGTGTTCATCTTAGGAAATTTGTCATCACAAAAACCATGTTTTTCGTTGAATATTTCATTTTCAATCCATATGCAACCTCCTTTTCATACTCATTTTCAATCCATTTGTAACCTCCCTTTGATACTCATAATTCATGGTGAGTGTCATGATTTTGATTTCAATGTAAGAAATAAGTTAGCACCTACGCCTATTCTACTGCAACAAGAGACAATAACTCTATGATAGTCTTACCTCAACAGTTATTTGTGTGCCCTCAATTGTTGGTTTTGCAATATCGAGTACACCATTGCTATGCTCTACTAGCCCTTGTAAATGCAAATGAAGAAATAAATAACATAATAACAATTATAATCCCCTCCATCACAAAAATAATTTCCTTTATCATGAGGTTGAGAGTTATAATATCTAACATTATGAGGACCTCTGGCCCATAAAGTTTGACCTTGTGCTTCACCTCTTTCCTTATATTTTTTTGCATATCTTTATCATAACATTGAAGAATATGTCAGTACTTTGGAGGAAAATTTTCAATGTAATTAAAATTGAACACCATGAATTCTCGTTGAAGGATCACTGAGGAGACCATTCTTTCTCCAAGGGGTGATGCCCAAAATGATTAAAACACTTTGAACCTCATCAAAGCCCATAGTGAAATTTTGACATAACTTAATATCATTCATCATGTAATATGAAAAACTTCATATAATTATAATGTATAGCAAAAGTTGTAGGATATATTTTAATTTTGTATTGTTATATAAGATTAAATTAAAAAATAAAAAATAAAAATAAATATATATATATATATATATATATATATATATATATATATATATATATATATATATATATATTTTGTATTGTTATATAAGATTTAAAAATAATAATAATAATAATAATAATTATTGTATGATTATGTCATATATACTCTAATCATTAATCATATATAAGTTGAACCTACCAACTACAAAGCCTACATTTTAGGGCAAAGGCGTTTAAACTGTAATAACAATTTTCTTCAAACATATATATAAATAGGTTCCTCAAAACATAGACACTCGTTCTCTAGCACTGTGGATAATCCGGAAAGCTCCTTAAAAAATGATCACCACATGAGTTTAAAAACCAAAAATATAGAAAATATGTTTACAAAATAAAGGATATCTAATAACAATAATAACTAGCACTTGGTCATTTTAATAAATGACCCGACGGAACGCCGAAGGGGACGACGCGAAAGCAGCAAAATATGATTATATAATAAAACATATTATTACAAAATAGAAGATATCAAATAACAAATCTCCCATATATCTTTATTTAATAAGACTCGTATTTAATTAATAAACGTAATATAATTAATTAATAAATATAACATGGAATATGAACTCATATTCTTGAATTAAGAAAAATATATAAAATAAATATTTATATTTACACGATCCAATTTGAGGTACAAAAATTTGGTGCACTCAACAAAAATGAGATCAAATCATTCTTTAAAATTAAAATAATTGATTTTCACACAATTACCGTTGAATTTATATATTGATTTTCTTTTATTCATCTATGTACTTAGTCCCCAAATTCTGACAAAAGGTTGCCAATTATTAGGCAAAATTGTATTTCTAACATCATATAAATGATTTAGCATTATACAATTGAATAAAAGTAGTATAACAAGGTTGTTCCTTTAGAGAGAAGCTTTTAAACGAAATTGCAATGCACCCAAATAATATAAATGGTACTCTCCACAACCACATGTTAGAGATGTCTATGTGTGCCTATGTAACCAATAAAATAATATAATAACTGAAAAACATGGTGACTAAAGAATTATTATATATTAACATCATTTAATTTTAAATTTATATAGATTTATTTTAGTTTTTTATATTAATTATGTTTTTTCCAAATTTAAAAAAAAAAAAAAAGAAAGAAAGAAAGAAAGGAAAAGAAAATAAAAGAAAAGAAAGAAGAAAGAAAGAAAGATTAAATTTCAAAAAGAGTAATCTTTCTCAAATTTTTAAAAACAAAATGTATTTTAATATTATGTTTTATTTAAATATTATACATATACATATTTTATGTGGTTCATGAACTCTAGAGATTATTGGTTGCTATGTCCACGGAATATGTGTATCAAGTAGATCTACTTGAAGGGATCATTTCATGTCGATTCAACCACAGAGTCTGATCTTGAGAGTGTCGAGAGAATTTAACCTATAATCTATCGATAACAAAAATGCTTTTAACAATGAGGACTTGACCAATTTAGCTAACCCTTATATATATATATATATATATATATATATATTCTCCTCCATAAAATTTTGCTTCGTCTTTTTCCTTGTATTTTTTTCACATATATTTATTATAATATTGAAAAATATATCAATACTTTAGAGAAAAAAATTCAAAATAACTAAAATTGAACACCATGAAAATTCATGTGAAAAATCACCAAAAAAAATCATTATTTCTTCAAAAAATACATCCCTCATCAAAACCCGTAACAAAATCTTGACATAACTTAATAATCACTTATCCTATAATATAAAAAGCTTCATATAATTATAGTGTCTAGCAAAATTTATAAGATATATTTTAATTTTGTATTATTATATAAAATATATATAAATTTTATATGATTATAGCATATAAATCACATATAAATTTAACCTACCAACTAAAAAGCCTAACTTTATAATGCCAAAACACTTAAATTGTAATAACAATTTTCTTCAAACATACATCTATCCGCATTTGAATATGATTACATAGTTGATGATATGTTTACATAGTCGAGGATATCAAATAACAATGGTGAATGGTGAATGGTGAATGTGATTACATAGTAGAGGATATGATTACAAAATATTATATATTAAATAACAACGGTTTCACATATCTTTATTTTAAAAAAACTCGTATTTAATTAATAGATAATCTAATTAATTAATATAACTTGGAATATGAAGTCATATTTTTTAGTTAAGTAAAATATTTATAAGAGATATTTATATTTACACAATCCAATTCGAGATAAAAAAATTAGGTACACTCAACAAAAATGAGATCAAATTTGTTTTTTAAAATTAAAATAATTTATTTCAAAGTTGAATTTATATTTTATTTATCTATATACATATTCACCAAATTCTGACCCCAAAAAAACTAGTACATTAACATTTTAAATTGGAGGCATAACTTATCATTAACATTCACTTAGTAATCTTACAAAAATTAAATTAAAAACACAACTTATCATTAACATTAACTTAGTTATATTACAAAATTGGAGACACAATTGTATTGCCAACTTCATATATTTGATTTACCATTATTGAATAAAAGTAGTATGGCAAGGTTGGTCCTTTTGAGAGGAGCTCTTAAACGGAATTGCGAAGCACCCAAGTGATATAAATGATACTTTCCACATCCATATGTTAGAGATGTCTATGTTTGCCTATCTAACCTTTATGAAATAATAAGTGAAGAACATGACGACTTAAGAATTATTATATATATAATTATTTAGTTTTAAATTTGTAAAGATTTATTTTAGTTTTAAATTTGTATAGATTTATTTTAGTTTTTTATATTAATTATGTTTTTTTGCGAAATAATAGTTTAAGAGATTAAATTTCAAAAATGTATTTTTTTTTCAAATTTTGTATTTTATTTTAATAACATATATGTTTAGAGATTAAGTGATGTTATGTTCATTGAATATTTGTATTTGGTAGATTCACTTGAAGGGACCACTTCATGTTGGCTCAACCACGAAGCTTGACCTTGAGTGTATCGAGAGAATTGAACCTATGACCTCTTAATAACAAACATGCTTTTAACGACAGGGACTCGACTAATTGAGCTAACCCTTGGCGTTGTGTGTGTGTGTGTGTGTTCATAGGTTCATTTTTAATTGATGATAGCGCAATTATGATACCAAAAGACATTTTTATATGCGTCAATCACATACACTAAAATCAATGCATTGATTTTAGTGTACAATTTTATATCATTTATCAACCAATATATATTGAAATTGTTGCATTAAAAATTGAATAAAAATTGATATAGAAATCAACATGTAAATTAAAATAAATGCATTGATTTCAGTGCACATTTTTTACTATATATTGATCAATGTATACGAAAATCAATATATTAGAAATTGAATAGAAATTGAAATAGATATACAAATTAACATAGAATAGAAATGGAAAATGACATAGGAATTGAAATACAAATTAAATTACAAATTGACATTGACATTGAAACATAAATTGATAGGTGCATTAAAATCAACTTATTGATTTCAATATACATGATTTTTCAACATTATTACTTTATTTCTATTCAACTTATTCCTCTAATAACTCTTAAAATATACTTATGAATAATAGTTTATATGTTTTTGACAAATTATGGAAGTTGAATAAATAAAAAATGATTAGATTCATCTCAAACATATACAAATACATATTTTTTATCATGTATAAATTGTGTAACTATACATAAAAACTAAAAATTGAAGGTTTATTAATGGCATTGATCCTTCTTCACAATACTCTCTCTAAATTAACACAAAAATAAAAATAAAAATTGAAATACAAATTGCGATGTAAACTAAAGTCAATGTATTTGAAATTAAAATTGAAATTGAAATACAAATTGAGATGTAAACTAAAGTCAATGCATTTATTTTTATATAGATGCTTTCATTTCATTATACATTTTTTATCATTTATTTATTAATACACAATAAAATTAATACATTATGAATAGAAATGGAAATTGAAATTGAATTTAAAATACAAATCGACATTGACATTGATGTAGAAATTAAAATAGAAATAAAATCAATGCATTGATTTTAGTGAACATGTATTGATTCAACATTGTAACTTTGTCTTTATTCAACTTATTCCTCTTGTGACTCTTCAAATATACTTCTAAATAATACTCTCTATAAATAAATAAATAAATAAGTGGAAATCGAGTAAATTTATATGAGCAGATGAATACATAAACATTTTTTTATCGCCTACTAATTATGTAACTATACATAAAAACTAAAAACTTAAAAACATAGATTGACATTGATCATTCTCAATAATACTTTATACAAGAAAGTGAGCTCTATACATGAAAGTGAGTAAATTTCAAATGATCAGATTAATGTAAACATATACGTATAGATAATGTTGATAATGTATAAATTGTCTCGCTATAATAAACACTTAAGAAGATATATCGAAATTTATCCTTCTCGATAATACCCTCTATACTTTCAGCTAATTAAAAGGAAAATGAATAAATTTCAAATGATCATATTAATCTTAGGAATATACATAAAATTGATCATCTACAATTTTTTTTCAATTCCCATGAGTAAAGCAAACCTAGATTCATCATAACCACTAATCTATCAAACAACAAGAGGATCAAATTTCTAGATGTGAAAATCTTTACTCAAGTTTTGCACTTTCTATTCATTCACGCTATTAATGAGACTATGAACCATAAAAGTTGAGGATGACTTATATTAACAACGTGACTTGGTAAAGTTAAATTTGTAGAATTCACTTCATAAATATAATGTAAGCCAAAAATGACATTTACTGATAGATTCATTAACACTTAAGCTCTAATTATTGATGTTATTAACTATTTATATAGATAATTGTGCAACCGATTTTGTCTCTATAAGAAATGCAATTTATTTTAAGGGAACGGATTTCCAAGACACAAACTTTTGAATGAAAAAGATAAAATTTTCAATACATAAAGTCACATTTGCAAGAAAAATAGTGTTTGGTGGTATATATATATATATATATATATATATATATATATATATATATATATATATATATATATATATATATATAGATATAGATATGTGTGTGTGTGTGTGTGTGTTTTCCCAACATATTTTGTTATTTTAGTAAAGGTAATAACAAAGAGAATATCTTACCCAGTTTAAAAATACTAGACACCCATTTCAAAACAATTATTATATACCCATTAAAAAAACTTGAATACGCACCCCAACTCTTAATTTATTAGAATCTTTAAATGTAAATTTACTAGGTTATATTTATTGTTAATCCACATGTCTTTAACATATTATCCAAAGTATGGCTTTAATTACCTATTAATTGCTAAACCACTCCATATTATTTACTCTGAATGCTTAGACTACCATATAGGGAGATGTAGTATTATAATCATTTATGCTCTTACTTTGCAATTTAAGGGTGCAACATATTTTATTTTATTTTCTTAATAACCAATAAATAAAAGAGGTAATAAATAAAATGGGAATGTGCATTGGTAAACTTTTCTATGAAGTTCAAAATTAATAGTGTTCATGAAATCTAGGAAAATTGTTTTCAATGCAATCTTTAAGTTTAAAGATTCTTAAAAGCCTTACTAATCCAAGGATCTCCAGTGTTTAGTCACTTTGCTTTGTACAAAATTACAAATTCAAAGTATTCGAAGTTTGAAGTTTCGCCATACTTTTTGGAAATTATTTACCTTCCTTGTCCATGACATTTTTTAATGTTATGTTCATACTTCTATAATCCAAATATAAAAAGCATGAGATCACTCAATTATTTGTGCCTTGAATATTTTAAATAAAACTATCTACATAGATTGTTTACAATGAGAAATCATACATAAAGTATTCGATAAGTTTGGTGCTTTAATGTTCATCTATAGATCATCTCAAGTAGAAAGTTTTTCCTCATCCTTCTATGGGTGAATTTTGTATGCATTATGGATAGAACTACATTCTTGAGATCTTTCAATTAGGAGTTAATGAATCCCTATTGATGCAGATGGAGTTATCTTTAGTGCGACTTTTTGAAGGCTTTTTCGGTGGATTTTTTCAGTCTAATTTATTTAAAATCTGGCCGGAATTCATTGAAAACAGAAATTTGATAGGTAACGTTGCACAATCTAAGTGTCCTAGGGATTTTTTAAGGTGTTGAATCTATATATACACCCAAAAAACCAGTTTATATAACAAAAATCAAGATTTTACCTCAAATTTTTCACTGGATTCCAGCACTCGAAACTCCAAAAAGAAGCGCTAAAGACAACTCCAATGCAGATTATTAAGATATTAACCCACTCATAAAATTTCAACTATAAATATCATATGAACTAAGAGTTACCAACCTCTAATTAAATTATATTAATTACCCACAAAAATATATTAATATATAATATTAACTTTCCATATCTTCATATTCCAATTGTCTTTGAAAAAATTAAAATATCAATTATGATTAATTACGCCGAAGATGTTCCTACTATGAGCTTTGCTGGGATGAACAGTGCTCCTAGCCAATCTCTGTGCTCCACCTATCGCCCTTCTGCCCTGTCAAAATTTGACACTTGGCAGCTCTCCATTCCACTCTGCTGCTCCCACCCTGCTACTCTCAGCTCTGTCTGTGCTGCTGTCCAATCGACGCCGGGAGATTTCCATGGCTTATTTTCCTCTCGTTGCACGGTTTTTCCTTTTCCAAGGAAGGACGAAGGGCGTTGCCATTCCGTAACAGAGCGCAGGGGAAGTAGGAATTTTAGAAGAATGCAAGTGATAACGAGGATGGATGCACAGCTCTTGGCAGCATTGGTCTCCACCATCATATGTCAGGTAGCCATTCTTCTCATACTTGCCCTTAATCGCTTTCAGTACGCCTTCAATTCAGTATGGTCGACCCTCTGTGGCAGCAGTCCTTATCGAGGAAGAGGAAGGGAAAAGGAAGAATAGCATAAGGTTGATGGAGGAGGAAGAAGATGATAGAAAGGTTGATCAGGATTTCACTGGATTGGTCTGAATTGAGAGTGGGTTGATGGAATCAGCCTCCTTCAAGGCCAATTTCTGGATGCCCCCCACAACATTCGAGTGACTCTGCAAGCAATTTGCGCCTTTTGTCACGAAGACTAATTCTGTGGGTGTGTTTGAACGTGTGGGAATGGGGTTGTTCAGATTAGCGACAGGTTCTAGCTATCAGACCGTGTCTCAGCGCTTTGTCTCGACGGAACCCACCGCGCGCCTGTGCACCAAGGAGCTCTGCAGGGTCCTCTGCATCAATTTCAAGTTGTGGGTAGCCTATCTGTCCACATGGGATCTACCTAAGCTCTCCAATGAGTTTCAAACCCTCAGTGGCCTCCCCGATTGTTGCGGCGTCGTAGATTGCACCCGCCTCAAATTTACAAGTACCCATTACCCATATCTTTATAATGAAGAAGATGATGATCTACGGCAGAGTGTGGTTACCCAAATAGTGGTGGATTGCTCCTCCAGAATTCTGAGTATTATAACAGGTTTCAAAGGTAACAACGGGGATTCTAGGGTTTTAAGGTCGTCCACACTGTACGCTGATATAGAGGAGGGTCGCCTGCTCAATTCTCCTCCCCTCCATCTGAAAGGCATATCTGTTCCTCAATACTTAGTGGGTGATTCTGGTTATCCTCTGCTTCCATGGTTAATGGTTCCCTACACAAACCCTGTGGTTACTTCTTGTCAAGAGGATTTTGACAGCAAGCATTATCTGATGCGGCAGGTGGGAAATGGGGGATTTTGAGTAAACCCATTGAAGAAGATGTTAGAGTGGCTGTAGCTTGCATAGGGGCCTGTGCAATTCTTCACAATAGATTGTTGGCGAGGGAAGGTGGATCTACCATTTTAGAAGGTACCGAAGACTATGCCTTGCATGACCAGAGTTCGCAGTATTACAGAGATGCTAATATGGTAGAGTATTGCGTCGAAAATAAGGCATCGGTCATCCGGAATGCCTTAGCTGCAAAGGCAAGAGATATGAGGAATTCAGAGCAAGCTATGTCATCTCAATAATTTTAATTTTTTAATTTTGAGGTGGTCAACTTCATGGCACAGATGCAACTCTGTACTTTTTAGGCAACCACAGTCTCGTTGGGGCTTGGGAGGTCTGCATTCAACTGGCAAGCTAGGCATCCTTATTGCCATTTTCTTTAGGGCATGCCATGCAAATCCATCAGCACCAGGCCGTTGTCGTACCATTTAATAAATTGTTATGGTGATTTAGAAGAACTGGAGGAAGATTGCACTTGAAGTTCACATTCACACAATCTACATCATGTGCCTGGACCAGCAGGAACTGTGGGTTCAGTTCTTGGCTGCCCACCAAATAGCTCGAAACAACAAATCCGGGTATGCCTTTGCTTTCCTCGAGGATATATATATATATATATATATATATATATATATGTTTGAGACTTACATTGTCAGTGCATTTATAGAGGTAATGGTGGCATTTATAAAGGTAATGGGATTAATGAACCATGGATTGCATAGCTAAATAAGGCTCAGAATCATCACACTGATGCTGTGCTTAATGGAACTAGATGTTGTAAGAAGAAAATGTCTCTACTTAATATGTCATATACGGTTGGTCCTGGAACTCTTGAAATTGCACTTTTTATATGTTTTCTTTCTTTTTTCTATTAAACTTTTCATAGGTACCAAGGTGAATTAACCATCTTAGCCAGCATTAAGTGTTAATAAGTGCTATAATCATTACATTTTCCAGGTAGATTTTTGGATAAAAATTGTCGATTTGTTGATATAATTATTTTTCAATTACGATAAACCACCTGAACACCAGTGGAGAAAAATTCTAGGTATTACAGCACTGCCATAAGAGCCCCCGACCGAACATATGCTTTTCTTCTCTATTTACCAGCATCATAAAATAAAAATTGGAAAAATGATTGCAGAACTAGCATACAAACTAATTTATTAATGTTGAAAGCAACTTAAAATTGTGAGATCTAAGATTAGAAACCAATTTAATGGGTACTGCTATTTCTTATATTTCTATGAAGGACAAACTATAATGAATTAGTTCATGCAACATGGTATCAGACAACCCAGACACAATATATACAGTTGTTCAAATCAATGAATAGGCAAATTCATCCTGCACCCACATCATATTTTGAAGTGACCCCAGCTCAGTTTTGAAACTCTTGTATGCAATACTAATGTGGAGAACTTTGCAGGCATCGATAAGAAGTTGGGAAAAAGAGACAGACAATACAAAACAAAGGTGACTGAGAAAGCACAGCATTGAATTGTTCCATTGCGTTTTTGAGGAAATGTTTTACTTAGTGTATTCTTTTTTCTCAAAATTTTAACAATGAAATATATATATGTGTGTGTGTGTGTGTGTGTGTGTGTGTGTGTGTGTGTGTGAAATTGTTTTAAAATGAATTAAAAAATGAAATATTGTTTTAAAAAATTTTAATGTGAAATTGTTTAAAATAAATTAAAAAAATGAAATATTGTTTTAAATATTTTTAATGTGAAATTGTCTTAAAATTAATTACAAATTGAAATATTGCTTTAAATATTTTTAATGTGAAATTGTCTTAAATGAGTTGAAAATTTTAAGACTAAAATGTTAATAAGACATGTTCAAGATTTATAATTCATTTTAAGACCAAAATGACCAAGTTCGTGCTGCTTTCGCGTCGTCCCCTTCGGCGTTCCGTTAGGTCATTTATTAAAATGACCAAGTGCTAGTTTAATAATGAAATGACAATTTAAAATATACTACACATTTTCCTACCATACATCCATTCACATTTACCTCTTAAATTTTTATTTTTTTTTAATATTTGTCTTCCATTAAAAAAAATAAAATTCTCTCAATAACATAAGCACCATAATTCACTTCAACGCTCCCTTTCCCTAGGGGGCTTGCTAGTAGATATGTCCATTATAGGGCTATGCATGGAAAAACTAGACTTCTTGGTTAGACAAATGCTCCACCAATCATATTACGAAGTGGTTATGGACGATACTATTTTCAATTTTATAATCTTATTTCAAAAGTTCTTTCACGAGCAATTAATGCCTCATGTACAAACACGAGCGTAATGCATCACAAATGTTAGGTGTAGTTCCATGTTAAATATTTAAAGTCGCCACCAACTTACAATCAAGAGTTCATTTCATGTAGTTATTGTAAGTCTACCACAAGGTGGCCCTTCATCATTTCACACTTAAGGTTCCCCGAAGTTTCCTAGGCATCCATTTGCTAAGTAATTGTTTTTTTTTAATCAAATGGATAAGAATAATGTTTTAGGTATATAAGTAGATACATGTAAGAATATATAAATAAAAAAGGGATATATATAATGAAAAATATTGTGTAGATTATTATAAAAATCTCATTACTTATAGATTATGTGGTTTTAGTAGTTTATAGATTATGTGGTTTTAGTACTTTAGATATTGTGTCATATATATGATTAATTATAAGATTAATAAGAGGTTGTAGGGTATTTTTGTATGGATGTTAGGATGAATATGAGTAAAGTTAAAATACAGTTTTTTTTCTTTTTTTAAAATATAGTTTTGGGAAATTTGTAGACATCTCTTTCATTCATAAAATGATTGCTAATGTAAACTTGGTGTATAGATTATTGTATGTTTATTTGGTGGGGACATTGAGTGAGGTTTACATATGTAAATGTTGTCAACATAGTGCCCTGACATTGAGATTGCTTACCTGCTACTCACAATGCTCAATTATGAAGCTAGCCCATTGGACTTGTAGACAAATCTCAGATAAGATATTCATACTAAAAAAAGCAAAACCACAAATAAATTTCAAAAGCAAGTCAATAGGGATATCCTAGAGCTATAAATATTTTAAGCTAGATTTTAATGAGAAGTTAAGGTGGGACACATGCATGACAAAAACATTACAAGGAGGGTGGAAAACATTCTTCGCATTGCAAAAGAGATGTGGGACAATAGAGGTTTGAGATTGGCATATGGTGTGCTCCCTGTTTCAAATGCTCACGACCAAGGATTAAATTTGAATGGAAGAGTTAATTTTATTTTGGCATTTCAATATTGAGAAGTTAAAATAAACTATTCTTTTCATATGAAAATGAAAATTAACTTAAATTTTCAAGCATACCTCACATGTTAAACCTTATGCTCTATCAAGTTGTCCAAACCTCATGCGAAGAATCTTATCTTCAAGGAGAACTCCAGGTACACTTAAACAAGTACACATACACAAAGTTGGTTCATCAATATTACAGTCTATATAAGAATCATATGAAGATAATTCAATTGAACCATTTACTTATAGTCTATATAGGAATTATATTGAAGAAATTCAATAGGACCATTTACTCTTTTATCTCCTCGATGTCATTCCTTAGATACAATGAAACTATTGTTATTTCTCACAATTCAAGTAATCGCAATGAGTTTTTTAAAGGCAATCAAAATATAGTATTATTTTACAATTATCACTGTAATGCTCAATAAATAAATAAAAATTTTAAACTTCTAAGAACATTATTTTCCATAAAAGAATTATAACTTACTAGAATTTTTTGCCATAGGAATAAGAATATAGACCTAGTGTTCAGTGCACATGTGCATTATGATACAAAACACCATTTGCAAAAGAACACAAAAATAACATTATTTTTTGTGAACAAAATTGAATGATTGATTTGAATACTACTTATTCAACTTTGAGTTTCTAATTATAATTTTTAAAATAATAGTAATAGTTCCATCAATATTATGACTTTCGAAGAAGGCGAGAGAGCTCGCGACAATAGCGATAATGTTGTGTATTATGCTTTTGAGTACAGGCGTTTACAGGCTTTTGGAAAGTGTCGATTTGAACTATACTCTGGTGAAACAAGGTAGTCTTTACTACGGAATATAGATCTGGAGTACATACCCTTCCAAGGCACTTATTGGTGGGTGATTTTGATGCCTTGGAGAGCTTTACGACCATCAGCCTCCCCAAATTTCTCCAGCCTTCTCGCATCCTCTGTTGGCAAGGCGATGAGGTCGCAGAAGCAACTTAAAGGCGGAACACTTGCATTTTTTCCTCTTCACATGGTTTTCAATGCGTAGGGAGGTCTCTTGAATGGTAGGGGATGCCCATCTGATGATTTAGGTCGAATGGATACTCCCCACGAAATGGTAATCATATATCTCAAGCCCATGTGTGCTATGGAGCCATAAAAGACATACATGGTCTTTTTTCACTAGCCTTTATGGGCTATAAACCTAAATCTACTCATATACAATCCAGGAAGACTTCCTTATGGTGTAGATATACCAAAAACTCTATCTGGGTTGGATGGAGGAAAGGAGTAGTTGAATTAGGAGGTTTTTCATATTTTTATAAAGGCCTTAAATGGAAGTCGTCCCTATTTTGGGTCAAGGGTATGGATTTAGTAGCAAAGTTGAAGTAGAGTATTGAGAACTGGCTGGGATATCCTAAAAATATACAACGCCTTTGTTATGAAGGGAAGCACTTCATGATGCATATCATTTGTAGAACTATAGTATTGGAAGAAGCTCCACCATAATCTTGAATCTGTGGATGTGAGGGGGTTCTCTGGGATCAAGGAACCTTGGATGTTTTCTCTATTATAAGGATGTAGCGTGGGGGAAGAACACAAACCCATAAGATCCACCACAATACAACCCCGGTCCTTATATTGTGGAACAAAAACAACAAGCACCTGCCATGGAGGTAAGGCTACAAGAGGTAAACAACCTTGTTTCTATTCTACAATCCAAGGTAGTGATCTATAGATTTAATGGGTATTGACCTAGATCTAATGCATTGCATCAACGGATTCTCACAACTTGGACCACGAACTGTGATATCTACCTATGCTCCAAAGGTTTATTCATCATACAAATTGATTCTCAGCATGATCTGGATAGAGTATTGAACGATGAGCCTTGATTTTGGGGAAGATCTAAGCTCTTCATTACCCCTTGGTTCCCATATTTTGATGCCACAAAAATGGTGGTAACAAATATGCCACTATATGTGAGGTTGCCAAATATCCCCCTTCCTTTCTGGCATCATAAGGTTCTTGAATATATCAGAAATACTCTTCGGTATTTGAAAAAAGTTGGACTCTGAAAGAATGGGAAAATGATTTTTTACCTCTGTTAGGATCTGTGTAGAGACAGACCTAAGCAAAATTATTCCTAATCGTATTCAGCTGAAACATAAAACCTTTCAGTGGACCAAAATGCTGGATTATGAAAACACGACATTCAGATATTGCTCATGTTACCAAATAGGACACTTGCATGACACAATGTCCTCAGGCAAAAAAGTAGCCAAAATAGAAAAAGGGGAAAACTCGCAAAACAAAATGATGGCATCCTTTTGATCCCTACATCACAAAGGATTAAGAATGGGACCAACAAAAAACCCACCTCACCAAGAAGAAGGGAGAAATCATGCATATAATGGAATTTCAACTCATCCATAGTTCGCACAAAAACATATTAAGTATCATGAACCAAAACAACAATAAATTGTGGTACAAAAAGATGATGGGATGGTGGGCTCAAAGAGAGATCATGTGTCAAAAAGTTCTGATTTAGATAAAGAACCTCCACTAGAGACAAAAGTGAATGATTTGGTTATGGTAAAAGTTAACACCCAACCAAGCGGCTAGCAGAAGGTACAAAGAAAGAAACAGAAGAAAGAGAAGTTATGTGATTATTATCACACCTAAATTCACAAATTTTTATGTAAACTTTTATGTAATTTTTTTCAGTATTTTGATGTTGCACATAAGTCGAGAGGCTTAAGGCTCATCGAATTCTCTCAACATCTACAAAATGCAATTTTGTTCCTTGATTCACATTTAATAAAATTATGTTTTTTTCCTTGGGAAAAAAACTTTGAATTTCTAATAATAAGAAATGAAACCTAAATTTAATTAATTCCGATCCATGCTTTCTACTAGCATGTCTTCATAGTAGGTGTGTATAAAGAATACATGCAAGTACTATTCATAAATCCAAGCAAGTAAGTAATAAATATAAGCAAATGGAATATATAGAAAGAAGATCTGCAAATGGAGCCATGGGAGATTGGTAACATTTGCAAATCCAAGCAGCAATAGGATAGAGATCTTATTCGAATTGGAATTGTTTCTTCTTTGTGAGTAGCAAGATGATTCACCGAAATCAAAGCTTTCTATCTTCAATGCTCACAGATAAGATGTAGTTTCAATAAATAAGTGATACATGCATGCATGAGATCCTTAACAATAGGATTTTGTTGTACAATCTTTTCTTGAACTATTGTGATTTGGTGGGGAATACTTAAAGTTCTTGTTTTTTAGTTGCCATGTTAGATTAAAAAATACATGTTAAAGAAAAAAGAAAAAAAACTACCAGAATAATGACAAGTATAACATATTCGAAAGGAGAAAAAAAAAAGTTATTTACCCTTCAATTGAAAGAATCTAAAATATTTTTCATTTCAAATTTTACAAGTAATTTTTTAATTTTAATTTTCATTTGCATGGGAAATAAATGTATGCCCTTCTATGAAGGGCTAGAGAGCTCTTGAAGGGCAATGACTACTTAAATTTTGAACCTTTCTCGTGACCCAATATTCCTTTACAGATGTGAAGCGTGGGGATTTAGTATATCTAGAAATAGAAAGAGCCATATCAAGCAAGTGCAAAAATACCTATTATTTTGTTGTTTGAAAGTAAAAACAACACCCCCCACAAGACTAAAACCCAATTTAATTGGGTATTAAAAACGTTAACTTTGTATTGACAAAAAAGGGTAGCAATAGACAATGCCAATATTTCAGTTGAAATATACTAAGATGAGTTGAAAAAGAGGAAGAAAACATGGAATCAATGATGCAAAAAATGGCTTGCAGAGTGAGTTATTCAGGAAGAAAGGTACCCAATATGAAAGACAATTCAACTTTGACTTAAGCTTCTTATAGTCAATTTTAATGAAGAGCACATACATGCCAAAATAACATATCCATTCCATGCACCTTCCCAAACAATGATGTTGTTGTCGAGAATATATTACTCTAGGATAAAACATGTCTACTTAGGTTATATGATCTTGGCTAAAGGTGTTTCAAGCGCAATGCAATGGCTTTGGCTACGATCTTATAAGATGTATTTAACAAGATGTTAAACTAAAAATTAGTGCGGATTTTAGGGTCCCTAGATTTTAGGATAGATCACACAATCCCTTGGTTAATATGCCCTCCTAACAATTTTTGTTAAAAGGCGTCCTTGTATAAGCATAAAGGCCACGGCTAAGGAACTCCTAAGTCACCTTATACAATTTACATAGAAATCCATCTAGCCTCAAGGATTTATCATTAACCATCTCTTGTAAGACTGCCATGAGATTCTCCAAGGTTAAACCTATGTCATAGGTTCATAATTGCTCTTTTGAAAGCATGGAAGGAATGATATCAAGGCACCTTTGGGTGGCTTCTTGGTACTCTAGTGAAGGACCCTGGGTTTGAGAGACCATGTAATAGTTCTTTAAATGTTTATGCTTAATCTCCCCCCACTTTGGTATTTGACTCTAGAATTTATGAGGGCATCAATTGCTTTCCGGGCTTATTTGATGGTTAAGGCTTTGAAAAAGGCATTGGTAGGTTTATCCCCTTATTTGAGCTAGTATAGTCTTTCACACAGCTAGATGTTATTTGCACAACAGGTATCCTCTACCTATAAGAGATAACACAACTTAGCTACACATGCTTTTTTATCTTTGTCATAGGGGCACATTTGAACCCTTTGAGCTCTCTCCAGGCACAACATGGTTATGGTGTCAACAAATCTTAGCACTTTTCCACTCATAACCCTATAGGAAGGCTATAGTTTTATAAACAATATCCTCTCATTGGGTTATCCAACATGTGTCCCCTCTTGGCCAAGGGATAAGGTTCCACACTATACAAATGTATGCTAAACACTTTGTACCTTTAAGGTGAGAGTATCGAGAATGAATTAGGGGTGAGCCATTTACATCCTTTTAGTTCCATATGAGATAGAGAACCAAATAGGTTTATGGTTGGAAATGGTAGCAATGGCCTCCACATGGATTAGGATTTTGTCTTTTGAATCAAAGAAGGAGTCGTGTTCAAAGAGGAGAGATCTATCTAGCCACTAATAAAGTCACTATATGTGTTTACAATGGTTGGTAGAGGTGAACCCCACTCCGCCACATTATTAACTAACCAATGAGACACAAATATGACCACCCCACCTTTTTCTTTGGAGTGGCCAAAGTACAAACACTTGACCCTCAACCATATAATAGACAAGGCAATACAAAGCATAAACCCCATGATTTTGACTTCTTGCAAACAAACAATGCTTGTACCACCCAATAAGGTAATAATTTGGCAAATAATGTATTTTATGATAGAAATATTGGGACCCTAGATGTTCCAAGAGGCCACTTTCATTAGAAACCTATAGCATTATGCATCTCTACTTCATTGTCCTCAAGGCCACTTAGTGCTCCAAAAGCATTACAAACTATTGGGTTATGCATAAAGTAGTGGCCCAATGTAATTTGTTGGGTTGGTAGTCTAACTCAAGCATTTCCTTATTCTCATATGACTATAGAATGGGTGGTGGGGAATGAACATATTGTCTCTTTCCTTTTATTTGTTGTCTCCATGTAGTAGCCTTAAAAGCCAAAATAACTTCTTGTTGATTAGCTTAGTTATCATATAGGCCTTCACACTAGGTAGATTAGTGGTTGTAGCCTTTGTAGGTTAGATTTTGGTTTCCTTAGCCCCTTTCCCTTTCTACTTGACCTTCACCCATGCCCCATCACATGTTTTGGGAGCCTATGAAACTTGTGTAATCAGGAAGGCTTGCATTGGAGGAGTTATCCTAACATCTTTCTGAGTCATAAATGGATAGTCCCAGACACAATAATTTGGCCTCTAGCACTTAAAATTAGTATTATTCAAGTTAACGTACTAGATTGATCAACAATCAACATCGCCAACAACTTATATACAAAAAAAAATCCTTAAGGCCTCTGCATACATTAACCTTTACAAAAATATGCCACTACAACTTGGAGATAAATAAACTTTTAGGCTCTCCACATATGACTTTCCTTAACAAGTTGGCAATGCATTAGCATAATTTCATGGGTAGGCTAAGGAAATCAATCCACACTAACAAGGCTAATTGAACTTCCCTATCAACTAAAATTCAAGGGACCGGTGGTTCAAAATAGCCAAGAGAATTCTATAGACCTAAGGTTTATGCCATAAAATGTCTTGGACATGGGTAGGGTTATTGAATGATATCATGAATAATCGCTTGGTCAAGTTTTGCATATGAACACCCATATCCATTTTTTTATATCCAAGTTGAGTGGGGGTGGCTATGGCCTAGAAAAAATCATAAAATGGGGATCACATGAAATAATTCACAAGAACCACCAAATTAAAAATTAGAGAAACCATTATTAGGTTTAGAGAGAGGGTTGCGGTTACCTGATGTTATAACTTTGGAATGAACTTTTATGAAGTTGGGGAGTCGTCACCAATAGTAGGTTGTGACATATTTGTGAAAAATGAAGGACATGTTGTCAGTCCATTGAGTTGCACCTTAAGCTAAAGTGGATGTTACCCTATAAAGCTACCTAAGTTATAATAAATCTCATAACGATAAAATGATACATGTGAAACCTAAAATATTGAAGCCTTCGAGCTATCACATCACTTAGAACACTCAAACACTTAGTAAAGTCTCATTTCTCATGATATTCAATGACGTTGAATTGTTTAAAATCTCTTTAAGATCCAAATTCCTTTCTAAGATTACAGCTCAAAAGAGAGTACTAATATGGAACCAAATATCTCCATGGAGGTGCACCAATATAATAATACGATTTTTTTTTGTTAGCCACAAAATTTTCATTAATTTGTTAAAAGAGTACAACAAATAGTGATGAAGTCAATTTCTCTCCCGACTTCACTCTGACTAGATTTGTTAGTGAGGAGAGCAATGCAAAAACTGAGAATGAAGTGTCATTTTTTACATGATCCCCCGAGACAAAAAAGGCAGATTCCCCAAAATAAATGTAGAACTAGAAAAAAACCAACAGATAACATAATTCAAGGGTGGGGATCAGGTGCCTGAGCAACACTCAAGGCCGCAACAGGGCCAGGATCCCTGTGGGCATAAAATTCAATGTGAGTGAGGCACACCTCCATTTCTTCCAATTGTTCATAGTTTTAGTGTTAGCTCTGATGCAAAGACGCTAGATGGTCCAACATATCCCACTAATTGTATTTAATGTCATTAAGGAATGTGATTACCTCATTTCTATCACCATAGTGTTGTTTCTGAATATCTTCTATTGTGGCTGCAACATTGCGCACCTACTACGTGATAGAGTCCAGAGTGGGCGGTTTCTCCACTCAGCCCAACAATTGAGCCTGAGCCTGGGCCACTTCCCCCACCGTTGGTCGCATCCACATTCATTGCTCCCACCCTACTATCCCACTTGCTTTGTTAGCCTTGATGACGCAACATGGACACAAAATCTCCCAAGCACCAAACAAGGGTCTCTGGATTACGATGAAATGACCCACTCCCTAGGGCTCCCTCCTCCACACCTTTGAATAAATTTGAGCCACACGGAGGGTCTAATGTCTCTAGGCACGTCCTATGCACAAAGGTTGACACTAGGCCTTACACATAGTCCAATTGACACCAATGTCTAGAAAGGGTATCTTTGCAGAATAACCAAGACAAAAGTACCCACCAATTGTGTTCCTCAAACACCCAAATCGATGCTTTGCAACAAAAGATTATGGCCCTAGAATAGGAATTGAGTCGATCACTCCAACCACGTACCAACAACAAGGTTGAAATGATAATTGAAACAAGCATAATATATCGAACTTACCACTACGCCACTGAGGGTTTAGAAGTCTCCAAAGGAGCTGAGCTCCGCAAAATGAAGTTGCACAACAAGAGCTCTCATCCACGATTCAGGAGTTCCTTTCAATCATCCATGAAACCCCTCCCCTAGATCCCACACCACCCTGAAATAAACTCGAGCAAGCACTGAGCCAGAGTAAATATGTCAATTACCATCACCAACCAAGACAACACTTCCAAAACCAACGACCATGCATAGGTGGTCCTATGCATACTCAACATTCATAAAGCCTCTACCCCAATTTCCCATACCAAGAGACCAAAACGTATGCAGTTGTATACTATCCAAGGTTTTAATCAAGTGTTCCCCTTCTCGATGGTTTTACCAATTCAGTACCACTTTTCGTGGCAACCCCGCCACTTTGAATCACATGTAACTCTCCATTACTCCACCCACCATGAACTGTACGTCATCCCCTTTGATCATCCACCCCCAACGGGGTCTAATAACACAATTTTAGTACAATTCCCTTTCCATAAATTATTTCCTTTATTTGTAAGAAAATCATTAAGGCAGAAAGATTTCCTTATGGTTTTTTTTTTTTTTCTACGTAAGGCTAAATTTTATTATATGGTAAAAAAAAGAGTACATTCAAGCTTCATGACAGGGGTTGCTGAATTATCCAACCCTTGTAGGAAGCAAAAAATTCAAAAATTTGGCTGCCCCGTGGAGGGAAACCAACCCTTAGAAAATTAAACATGACATAATAAGAGCTTCCCTTCATGGGGAAACCAGCTTTTAACATAGAATCAAAATATTGAGTTTGTTGTGAAATGGAAAAGTGAAAAGAGAGATGATAGAGAGGCATGTAAATACTGGAAGGGAGAGTTGTGGCTCTACGGTTGTTGGTCCTATGCGTCATGGTGCTCCATGAGAGGTGTTTCTTCAACGATGAAGCAACCATAATCTCACAGGGCATCCTTCTTCTTGGATAGTTGGGGAGCCAGCTTTGGAGTAGAGGTAGAGTGTGCTCCTTTGTCTACTTCGTTGTCAATTTGTTGGTCTCCTTCTGCAGAGCTGCTTCCTCCACTCTTTGAAGTGTCCTCCATGCTTTTGACTGGGAGACCCACTGATTTTCTTTGCCACGGGGAGGAGGAGTGAGAGAGTGTGGACTTTCAAGGGCACTTCCTAGTGCCAGAGCCATAATGGTTGTGTTGAATGTCTGGGAGCCGAATTGAAAGTTGGACCGAGAGTAATTGAGGGTCAAAGACCTCCGGCGCGTCCAAAGCCACAAAGAAGGCCATTGTGCACTGTCATGGCCAGAATTTGAGGGCAAGAGGGAGATCTTTTTCCTCCTCTATGGCGACACCTCATGCGGTGTCAACGAGGTATAGCGTCAGCGGAGTGCATGGCAGGGAATGAAAATTTAGAGGGAGATGGAGGAGCAGCGTGAAGGGCGAAGAGAATGCAGTGGTAGGTGGAGCTGAATGCATCAACTTGAAGAGCACGACAGAGAGAAAAATGGAGGGAGAAGCGGAGTAGACGCGAAATGGAGTTGGCTCCATTAGCCATAAATGACCAGAGAAAGAGACGTTGAGGTCGAGGCGCAGTACCCAGGTGTGAATCAAGCAGGTGTTGTGGAGTGAATGAGGCAGGTACTCGACAAAGGAGATTTAAGGCGCTCACATTGGAGGCAGGTGTAGCCGCAAGGTGAGGCCAATTGCTCGCACACAAAGGGGCCAAGTAGCCTGCCAAATCTGCGGTATTAATCACCCGCATCCGGGTAAAGATTTCCTTATGTTGATAATTACTTGTGTTCTTATTATTTTGTTTAATGTTCTTATTTTATCTTTGTATCATTAAGAAATCATCAAAACGAAAACATGAAGATCAACGACACCAGATGTAGGCTCTCAACCAGGGCTAAAACCCCTTTATAAAGGAAAATCCAGTCAAACTCTTCCACTAGTAAATCAAATTGAGATAGACAAATACCTTAGACCCAAAAGACCTTCCTCCTCCACCAATTCAACCTTCCAAGATGATTCAACAAACTTCGGTCGTCTCTTCTTGTTCAGCAGCTACAACCCAACAACAATCTAGAACTTCAACCCTAGTTGTTTGGTAATTTAATTGATGTTAAATTAATACATAAATTAGCGACCAACACTTGTAAATTGACGAAGTGTATGTGCATTGTATGTGCTAGAAGTCCTTATTATTCAAGTGATTCATAGATTAAATTGAGATATCGTTATGCACAAGTTTTCTTAATAACTATCACTCACATGAAAGTAAATATGTCACTCCTTAACAAAATGAAACTAAGCTTATCAGACTTGCTTAAAAGAAATATTTGCAAAATGAAACTAAAATTATCACATTTGCTCAACATAATAGAATTATCACACTTGGTCAAAAGGAATATCGCACTTGCATAAATAAATATCACACTTTCTTAAAATAATGAAATTAAATCTAAATCACTCTCACAGAAAAAGAGAAATTAACTTTATAATCACACCAATTGGAAATTGAAATCTTCTTCACTCATATGTAATTCAAATAAGATGTAACTCGAACTATACTACAAATTCTAAATCAATCCACAGTTTTTCATGCTAATGTTCATGTGCATAAGAGATCTTGACTTCACTCATTCATCCAAAAGCAAAATTATTAAACAAACCTATTTTAAACTCAATCCCAAACATTCATTCAAAATAGAAATTGGTCAGTTAGATGGACAAGTTAAACATTGTATAAAATGCAGAATTAAAATGCTAATTAAAAATGATAAAACCTTACAACTCGAGGGGGCCTTCCTACGAGATGTAGGCAACAACAAGACTTCTTCACATGATTATATATGCATTTATATAACACACAACAAGAGAATATAATGAAATAGAATTTATAATTGCAAAAAATAGTTTTCAAAAAAATTCAGGTCTCCTTGTTTATCATGCCGACAGGTAGATTTATAACCTTTATGAATAATTTTTTTAGATAATTATGAACCTATCCCACTCAAAAAAAACTAAAAACAACATATAGCGATAATATAACATGTTTTCCTCATGATTTTCTATCAGGGAAGCAAATCGTGAGCCTAAATATCTGCGTTCATTAATTTCTCGCTTGTCTGGTTCACCTTCTTCGTTGGTTGACTTCCGCGTTGACTGGGTTGTTATGATGCTCTTATCATCGATCTAGGTCATGAAGATAGGTACAAATCATTATGCCATTTATTTTCCACCTACGCATATGTCTCGTTCTTCGGCTAGAGTCTGTAACCCATCGAACCTTCAACTATGTTGCGGAATCATACATTAGCTATATAATCGATGTAATTTAGTAGCTCATGTAAATTTTGAGTTAAATAATAAAGAACAATGACACTTATGAAACAAAATATGGTTAATACATGTTATTCTCATGAACCTTGTAAATTGATGCTCAATTAGAATTATTATAGTAAAAAAGAAGGAGGATGGAGTGTGGGAAGGTTTTCAAAAAGAGACAATCGTGGGGTTCAACATTCCCCTACACAAAATACACTACATGTCCTCATGCAAAATTTTAAAACTTGTGATCCTTCTTTGTCACACAGCTTCTTCAAAGGCCTGAGCAAGAACATCCAAGTTAGTTCTTCTTGCTTTCGTGATATTGACTGCCGTCCTTGGTTTCTTCATCAAGATTCTGTGTTGTAAACTTATAACCTTTCTCTTAAGAAATTTGTTTTTGGCTTTCAATTTCTTATTTTTCTCATACCATAAACCAAGATGTAACAAGATGTTATTATTCCAAGTTCTCTTGATTTAATTTTTCACTTTTAGTGTTTCATGTTCCTCTTTCAAATGTTTATTCAATATCTCCAATTCATAGATTTCCTACTTGACAGTGTTTACAATTTGGGGTTCTTTTGGAGGATCAAAATGAATGCCTTCATTTAAAATTTCTTCGCGGTTTGAGGACGATTCAATAGTTTTCCCTGTAGCCCTTCATTCCAAAGACTCTATGTAGCATATATATTTTTCTAGATAGGATCTATTTCCCGAATTTTCTAGTTGGATTGGAAACTGGTGATGGAACTCTCGGTTCCTCTTCTTCTTCTAAATTGATGAATCCTGGAGACTGTTAAGATTGTTTATGTGTTGGTTTTTTAATCCTTGTTCTTCTTCTTGTAGTGGGCGGTGATTTTTTCAGTAATAATGGAATGATTTTTAACATTTTTTTGTTTTGTTTTCCCTTTTGATGTACTTTCTCCTTTATTGTTGTATATATTTCTTCTAACATTTTTTGTTGAATAGTCTCCAACATACTTGCAAGAGAGGTTTCATCCTTCAAATACTTCTCTTGTTGTGTTTCTTGTGTAGGTAAGTTTTCCTTAGGGTTTTAGGGAAATTTTCTTCTACTATTTATTGTTTTATCTCTAGGTTCTCCTTGTTCAGCTTCCTTGAAAAGATTTCTAATTATAAAATCTTCCTAGCTGTCTCCTTTGTTTTTCAGATGGGCTTCAATTAACCTTTTCATTAATCTATGATGGTAAAGGGCATTATATATGGACTGCATTTTCCTTTGTATGTTTCTAGCCATTTTTCTCAAACTATGAAGCAGGAAGAATTTCAAGTTAATTTCATTACCATCAAGAAAATTCATCATTAGGCGAGCATGATAAAAGAACATGTTACTGAAGCTACCTTCACAAGTTATAAATTTTTAAATAATTAATAGAAAATTTTTCCATTTAGTCTTCAAGGCTATGATTGGGATTCCCTTCTTAAATACAAAGATATCCATACATGGATTTTTAACGAAGGTTTTCCATTATTTCTCTCAATATTCAGATTCTGGAACCAACTTAACCCGATTCTCGGCAATCCAGTAGCTTCTGCTGTAAATGACTCTTTCAAAACCAATTTAATGTCTCCAATCTCCGCTTCGATGCCATCATATGCTCGAGAAAAGGATTTTGTAACTTCTTTCTCATGCCCATCAAAATTTTCCACAAATTATAACCACTGTGCTTGTTGCAACAATTGTTTTACCTGTGGGTATCCTTCAAGAAAAATTTCCCCATTTGGTTCTGAGCATATAATTACTCCCATGTTGAAGAATTCTTAGACCCTAATTTCTCTTTTGATAGGTTTGTGGAAGGAATTCAATTATGAAGTAGGTTAGAGAGACGAAATTTGGGTAATAGGTGAGATGTTTTCGACAATGGAACATGGCCGAGTAAAATGGGTATGATGCAAGGACAATGATGGTATTTGCATGAAGTAGAATGATATGTGGAAGGAAGGGAGTAGATTCAAATGATAACAAGGTTTCATAATGGATTCATTTGATAAGACATAGATATTTTCGTGAAATCCAAAGTTATGTCGTAATAAAAGTAATCATTATACAAAATGGCGATAGCAACAATCATCCATATTTTAATTTCATAATTCAATGTCTTTACCCTTATTGTCTAACTAATATTTACATACCTTATATATTTGCCTTACTGGTTTTTTTTGTTTTTCTTTTGTAGGTTGTACTCAGGTTGCTTTAGTCATAACCTTCATTCAATTTGCTTTTTCCATGATGTTCATTTTCCTTGGTCGCAATATGTCAAGTTAGCTGCATAATTCCATAAGAGCTGTAGATTATTGACAATTTCGTAACTGTCTTATTTTTCAAAAGAGAGAAAAGGAATAAAAAGAAAATGGGACAAGAATAGGGAATTAAAAAGAAAATCTATGCTGCCAAGAATTCTTGGTTTTCAACTTAGATTTTATGTATAAACATGCCAACAATATTGGTTTTCATGTTTATACAAAAAATTTATTTTCATTCTTTTATTTTTTATATTTTATTTTTTATTTTTTATTTTGAAAAAAGAAAGTAGAAGGCTATGATGGAGAGGAAGAAGAATCTTCCTTGACCAACTTCAAATTAAGATTATCTTGCAGATTTCTTCTGAACTCTTCCTTTGTTAATAGTTTATGATATATTTGTAATATATGACCATTTACAAGGAAAGTTATTTTTTCTTCATCAATGCTTCTGATTCTAACCGATCCATTATCAAAGACAGTTTCAATCTCATAAGGACCAAACTAATGAGTTTGAATTTTTCCTTGAAAATATTTAAACTTCGAATCAAAAAGCAATGCCCAATCACAGGCTAGAATTTTCTTTCTTTAATAAACTTATCATGCCACCTGGGTCTTTTTTGTTGGACTATATTGGTTCTATGAATAACATTTTGTCGTATCTCATCAAGTTCATTCAATTGGTCCATTCTTTGTCTTTGGGCTTCTGATAGATCAAGACCCAATTTAGTTGTTATTTTTAAATTATTTATCTATAACTCAATAGGAAACAAGAATTACTTTCCATAAACAAGTTCATAAGGAGTGTGTCATGTTGTGTTTCTCCATGTGGTATGATATGCCCATAAAGCTTTTGGAAGCTTTTCTGCCCAATCCCTTGTATGCAGATGCACATTCTTGGTAAGTATTGTTTCAATTACTTTATTGGTAGATTCAACTTTTCCATTGGCTTGTGGATGATATGGAGTAGACTTCCGATGTTTGATTTTGTATTCCTCCATTATATTTTGTACTAATTTGGATATAAATTGAGTACCTTGATCTGTCACAATTTCCCTTGGGACACTAAAATGAGTGAAAATATCCTAAAAAAGAAATGAAACCACAAAATTTTCAGTAGCAAAAGGAAGTGCTTTAGCTTCTACCCATTTTTTGACATAATATGTACAGACAAGAATGTACCTTTTTTGTCTTGAAGGTGGATTGAATGAACCAACAAAATCTAAAGTCCATTTTTCAAAAGGTTCAATAAGTACCTGAGGTTGTAGAGGCATTACATCCGAAAGAACATTCTTTCCCATTATTTAACAACTATCACATCGCTTAACATATTCTTTGACATCCTTAAAAAGAGAAGGCCAATAGTACCCTAAGAGAAGGACTTTATAGGCAGTTCTTATATCATCAAAATTTCGTCCACATGGTTCATCATGACAATATTTTAATATCTCTGGTATTTCATCCTCTCTAACACATCTTCAAATGATTAGGTTTGGTCTCGTCTTGTACAATTCTTCATTTATCCATGAATAATATGCACTAGTATGAATAACCTTCCCTTTCTCTTGAGGAGACAAGTATGATGGCAACTTCCCCGTGGCCAAATAATTAACAATATCTATAAACCAAGGAGATTTAATAGATATTGCAAAAATATATTCATCGGAAAAATTATCTTCTACAGGAACATTGTTATTATTATTTTGGATTCTAGATTTAAAATCAACAATTGTGTTTTGCATTCCGGGTCTATCCAAAATAGAAATATTGAATTCTTGTAATAAAAATAACCATCTTGAAATCCTGCCATTAGTAATTTATTTATTCATTAAATATCTAATTACAGAATGATATATGTGAATGAAGGTTTCATAACCAATCATATAATGTATGAATTTATTGATGGTATGTACGACAACTAAAAACTCATTTTCTGTTACAGTGTAATTCAACTCTGGAGGGGTTAAATTTCTGCTTGTATAGTAAATGGCATAAGGAGTCAAACCTTGTTGTCCTAATACAACCCCTAAATTTGTATATGAAGCATGAGTTGAAATGTGAAAAGGTAGTTTCCAATTTTCTCCTCTTAAAATGGGTGTTTGGGAAATATTTTCTTTCAATGTTTCAAAAGCTTTATGGTAGTCAAAATTCCAAATGAATTCACAATATTTTGTAAGAAATTTGAAAAGTGGAGAGGCTACCTTCGTAAAGTTTTCTATAAATCTTCTATAATAGCCAATAAACCAAGAAAACTTCTAACATCCCTTTTACAAGTAGGAATTGATAATTTAGAAATGACTTCTACTTTAGATGCATCCACTTTGATTCCATCTCCTGAAATATGGTGGCCTAAAACAATTCCCTCAGTAAACATCATAAAACATTTTCCATTGCTTAATGAGAGATTCGCTTCATTACACCTAATGAGAACTTTTTCCAAATTTTTAAGAGCTTCTTCAAAAGAGTTTCCATAAACAATAAAAGCACCCATGTAAACTTCCATACAATCATGAATTAGATCAGAAACAATGCCTAGAATTTCCCTTTGGAATGTTGTGTGTGCATTACATAACCCAAAATGAAGTACACGGTAAGCATAAGTTCCCCGTGGACAAGTAAAGGTTGTTTTATTTTGATCTTCTGGAGCCACTTGGATTTGGTTATATCCACTAAAACCATCCAAGAATGAAAAATATGTTTTCCCTGCTAATGTATCAAGGACTTGATCTATAAAAGGAAGTGGAAAATGATATTTTAAAGTAGCTTTATTTAATTCCATATCGTCAATGCATACTCTCCATTTTCCATTTTTTTTCGAAACAATTACCAATGGTGAGACCCATTGGCTATTTGATGTTGGATAAATTAATTTCACATTTAACAATTTTTGTAGTTCTTCTTTAACAATTTCCCTTAGGTTTGGATTCATCCTCCTATGGGGTTGTCAAATTGGTCTGACATTTTCTTTAATATAAATATGATGCATACAAGTGTAAGGATCAATTGCTTTCATATAACTGTATTCTCATGCATAATGATCAGATTTAGATCATGGACCTAAGTGATAGCTCAAATTTCAAAGTGTTCAAAAGTGTGTCAAACCTGAGCGAATCGATAGATCTCGTCTTTCCGATTCCGGCGCCGTGAACGGTTCGAAAAACCAACACTGTATGGAAAAGTTACTGTGATTTGAAAAGTCTAGTAAACTACAATTTTTGGCTTTTGACCAAGTTTGACAGGGTTTTGGAAAATTCAAAAAAAAAAAAAAAATTCCTCGAAATATTCCCCAAAATATTCCTTCTGGACCAGTCATATTCTGCCATGTGGCGCGTTTTGATTCGTGGATGGTTGTACGAGTTTTGTTTTTGAGCCAATGAATGGGTGACATGTGGCCAACCCTGAGGCCGCCATGTATCCCATGTACAGTGCATTAAAATTTTATGAGGCCAGGGGGGTTTAACCCTGCGACCTCCGGCCTACGTGCAAATATTTCCACCGTTTGCGTTGTGTGTTATTTATTAACCACTAAGGGTCGAAAGTTCTCTTTAAAGATTATAAGAGTTGCATTTGGGGTTTGGACCGTCGACGGTCTATGTATATGGTCACATGCCACTATATCACCGCAACAACAAAAGGTAACTCTGACCGCTCATAACTCTGCCTCCAATGCTATCACATGCAACCATTGCATCAACACTTATCTACATGGTTAGGGTTACTCCGATGTAAACTCTGGTGTTAACAACTACAACCACGGTTTCGGTGGGGGTTCCGCTTGTATTTAATGTAACCGTGGGATTTAGGGGTTGGCATGTGGCCACCCCCTACCCTTAACGTTATATTTTACGATTTAAACTAGCGGACAGTTAGCGCGCCCCTAATTTTTGGGCTTTTGGCCATTTTTAACTGCAGTCAAGTGCAATTCACCATTTTTAGTGGAGGTTTTTTAGGGTTCACTCGACAAATGTTGTTTAGGCTCTATCTTGAGCTAGATTCGTCCATTATGAGAGTGTAAATAGTCAACTTCGACTATATTAGACATTCCAGACTCATTGATGAGGGTTTTAGAGCCATCATAGGACTTTTGAGTAGGTTTTTTCTTCAAATAAGTTCTATGGGCCAGCATGGGCCAGCACCAATTTGAGGCCTAGCCAGTGCACCCAGAGGCCTTATTCAAGAATCCAATAGTCAATTTTGGATGTTTCAGACATTATGGAACTAATGGTGTGGTTTGAAGAGCCTGTAGAGGAATTTTGAAAGCTTATTTGCTTCAGAGAAGTTCTAGGGGCCACTAGGGCCATCAGGTGCCAACAGGAGAATTAGGCCTATCCAGAGCAGCCAGTATCCATTCTCAGCAAACCAATAGTCATTTATGACTATTTTGATACTTTTGAATCCATTGAAGGAGTTTCTAGAATATTTTGAGGACTTTTTAAATTCGAGAGGCTTCATGTAATTTTTCAGTGACCCTAGAGCCACGGGGTGCCACCAAGAGTTGGAGGCGAAACCGGAGTAGCCGGAGGCCAATTTATGCAAGTAAATAGTATATTCTGACTATTTTGGACATTTTGAATCCAATGAAATTATTTTCAGAGCTATTTGAAGGATTCTGAAGGTCGAAGAGCCACAGGGAAGTTTTGGGCAGCCCAAGGCCATTAGTGGATGGAGGCCTAGATTGGGAAGCTAGAGCTCATTTTGAGAAAATGATCAGTCTATTTTGGATTTCTAATATGTGCTGGAGACTGTAGAAAATTTTTCAGGGACAAAAAAGGGATTATGAGGAAGTTAGTGCCAAATAGAAGCTTAAGGAAGCTTAAGGGCACCAACTCAAGGAGTCAAGTCTAAGGGAGCCGAGGTTCATCTTCAGAGAAATTTCAGCCATTCCAAGGATATAAATGGTATTCTAAACCCGTTGGTTCAGTTCAGATAACCATTGGAGTTGATTTTGTAACTTGTAAAATAAATTTTCCATCCTAATCCCAAAGAGCCAAGTCAGTTGACAAAGGCTCAAGGAGACGTAACCCATGATATTCGAGTGAACTCCTTTATTAAATTTGTTGTTATGTGTTGATGCTTATTTGCTGCATTATATGGTTGTTACCCATGTTTAATATCATCAAAAACAAATGTTATTAAAGCACTTAAACAGTTAAAAAACATACACATGTTTCAAGTATTCATTTCCGCACAAGTCAAGGATAAGCTAGATCTTAATTTGTTTAACTGAGTTGGAGGTTCTTGAAAAGCATAACAAGTTATCCAACCCATTTTCAGATCAAGTTGGTATCAGAGCATAGATTTTCTTGATTGACAGAGCACTAGGTTGATTGTTTGACTTGAAAGGTGTGTAAGAGTGTAAAGAATTTGGCTTTTTGCAAATTGACAGTTGCTTAGAAGTTTGAGTTTGCTAGAGGTGAAGGGAAATCTATTGTTTAGATAAGTCCAGAAGAGGACAAGAAGGAAGAAGGGTTGAAGGCATCTTCCTTACCCAAAGGACCTCAAGGAAATCCTTGAAGCACAAGAGGGTTTGTTTGCAAAAGGCTACTTGAAGAAGAGCTTGACTCTACAACCATTTTGTTCAGAAGCTTTGTCAATTGTTTTTGAAAGCTTTGTGAATTTTTGTTGAAGTTTTTTAGTTCATTTTCACCATGAAAACTTCTTCAAGTGAGGTTTCAAATTCCTCCTCCTTCACAAGATTCTTCGATGAAGACATGAAGCGAGACTTCTACATCTTGAAGGATATGGTGCAAATTATGTATGATGATAGAAGAGAAAGTATTAGACTTCATAAGCAATTGGTTGATATGGAGCAAGAGAAATAATGACTTCTTCAAAGAATGCATGAGATGGAGATGCAGCTCCATCAAGCCCAAGAAGCCTTAACCAAGAACATGCTTGAAGCAGAGGTAATTCTCTCAAATTTGTCTTCAATTTCCTCTTCAGAAAGATGTGTAGGTTCATTTGAAAAGCACACAAGAGGTATAGGGTCCAAGTTTATGTTTGAAATGGGCTATGAAGGCAAGGATTTAGGCAAACATGCAAAAGGCATGATTGATCCTATTTTGGTTGAGGAAAGACCCAAGAAATTTGGTCTAAGCTATGTTCAATCCTATGGTGAAAACTCTACAGCCATGAAGGCATTTGAGAGAACTCCAAAAAGAACTTTTGTTACAAGTTCTAAACCATAAACATGTCAAGTTTGTTTTCAAGTTGATTGCCATTGTTTTAAGCCTGTGTTGCAGCAAGATGTGTGTATACTTGCAGCTTATGGCGAAGCTGGAACCTCTACAAGTTCATCTCCTCATGAAGGTAAAAAATATGAACATGAAAAGCAACATGCAAGGTATAATTCTTCCCATATTGAAGTTGATTATGTTTTTTATAAGCATGACAAATTTGCATGCTTGAATGCAAGAAAGAGTTGTTGTTCCTATTGTGGTCTGTGTAACCATGATGTTTCGAGATGCTGGAAGAGGATGAAGACATACAGGAAACAGTTGAAGCAAAGGCAGCTTGCAAAGAAGGTGCATAAGACTTGCACACATTTCCAGAAGAGGGGACATTTTGTTTCCCAATGTTGGACATTGCATCCAACTAATCATCCCAAGAATTTGAAGCAAGAGGATAACAAGATTGGAAAAAGTGGAACCAAAGATTCCATCATTGATGTGAGAAAAGATGTTTCGCATGAAGAATATTTTCAGCAACAAAAATCGCCATGGAATTGGCTTGGTAAGAAGTGGTTTGACTTCTTAACTCAGTAATACATACATCCATTTGCACATATGCAAATTTTAGTTATGTATGCATGCTTTCTATTGTAATCTCATGTTTGTTTGAGCCACCTTGGATTGATGATCAAGGAAATGATGTTCAACTACCTTCTAAAAATTTCTCACCAGAAATTTCTAAGTGATTTCAAGGAAGACAATTCTTGACAGGAGGACAAGAGCATCTAAGAAGGGAAGTGTTAACTACCTTCGATTTGGGGTTCAAAGGCACTAAGCCATGAAAGGAAAAGTGTATGAAGGCTGGAAAAGTGAGGGTTTTGTACTCTCATCTACTGAACATATCAGGTAATCAGTCATTTGGGTTCCAAAAGATTCCCAATGGGGAGGTGTGATCAGATTTGGATCATGTACCTAAGTGATAGCTCAAATTTCAAAGTGTTAGAAAGTGTGTCAAGCCTGAGCGACCGGATAGATCTCGTCTTCCCGATTCCTGCGTCGCAAACAATTCGAAAAACTAACACCATATGAAGAACTTATCATGATTTGAAAAGTCGAGTAAACTGCAATTTTTGGCTTTTGACCAAGTTTAAATGGGTTTTGGAAAATTCAAAACAAGAATATTCCTCAAAATATTCCTCGTAATATTCCTTCTGGACCAGTCATATTCTGCTAAGTGTTGTGTTTTGATTCATGGATGGTTGTACGAGTTTGGTTTTTGAGCCAATGAATGGGTGACACGTGGCCAGCCCTGAGGCTGCCATGTGTCCCCTGTACAGTGCATTAAAATTTTATGAGGCCCGGGGGGTTCAACCTCGTGACCTCCATCCTGTGTGCAAAGCTTTCCACCATATTCATTGTGTGTTAGTTCTTAACCACTAAGGGTCGGAATTTATATTTAAAGATTACGAGAGTTGCATTTGGGGTTTGGATCGCCGACGATCCCAACCAGCCGGCGGTCTATGTATATGGTCACATGCCATTGTATCACCACAACATAATACGGTAACTCCGACCGCTCATAACTCCGCCTCCAATGCTATCACATGCAACTGTTGCATTAACACTTATCCGCACGTTTAGGGTTACTCCGACATAAACTCCGGAGTTAACAATTGCAACCACGGTTTCGGCGGGGGTTCCGCTTGTATTTAATGTAATTGTGGGATTCGGGGGTTGGCATGTGGCCACCCCCTACCCTTAAGTTATATTTTACGGTTTAAATTGGCGGTCAGTTAGCGCGCCCCTAATTTTTGGGAGTTTGGCCATTTTTAACTGCAGTTAAGTGCAGTTCACCATTTTTAGTGGAGGGTTTTTAGAGGTCACTCAACAAGTGTTGTTTAGGCTCTATCTTGAGCTAGATTTGTCCATTATGAGAGTGTGAATAGTAAATTTTGAATATATCCAACATTCTAGACTCATTGGTGATGGTTTTAGAGCCATCAGAGGACTTTTGAGCAGGTTTTTGCTTCAGAGAAGTTCTATGGGCCAAAAGGACCACCATGGGCCAACAATAGTTTGAGGCCTAGCCAGTGCAGCTAGAGGCCTTATTCAAGAATCCAATAGTCAATTTTGGATGTTTCAGGCATTATGGAACTAATGGTGTGGTTTTAAGAGCCTATAGAAGAATTTTGAAATTCGATTTGCTTCAGAGAAGTTCTAGGGGCCACTAGAGCCATCAGGTGCCAACAGGAGAATGAGGCTTATCCAGAGCAGCCAGTATCCGTTCTTGGCAAAACAATAGTCATTTATCACTGTTTTGATATTTTTGAATCCATTGATGGAGTTTTTAGAATCTTTTGAGGACTTATAAAAGTCGGTATGATTCATGGAAGTTTTCAGTGACCCCAGAGCCAGGGGGTGCCACTAGGTGTTGGAGGCGAAATTGGAGCAGCCGGAGGCCAATTTATGCAAGTAAAAAGTACATTCTAATTATTGTGGAAATTTTGAATCTAATGAAAGGATTTTCAGAGCCATTTGAATAATTCTGAAGGTCGAAGAGCCACAGGGAAGTTTTGGGCAGCCCAGGGCCATTAGTGGATGGAGGCCTAGATTGGGAAGCCAGAGCTCATTTTGAGCAAATGATCAGTCTATTTTGGAGGTTTGATATGTGTTGGAGACTGTAGAAAAGGTTTCAGGGATATAAAAGGGATTATGAGAGAGTTAGTGCTAAAGAGAAGCCCAGAGAAGCTCAGGGAAGCTTAAGGGCACTGACTCAAGGAGTCAAGTCTTAGGGAGCCGAGGTTCATCTTTAGAGAGATTTCAGACATAAATGGTATTCTAAACCTGTTGGTTCAGTTTAGATAACCATTGGAGTTGATTTTGTAACTTATAAAATAAATTTGCCATCCTAATCCCAAAGAGCCAAGTCAGTTGACAAAGGCTCAAGGAGACGTAGCCAATGATATTTGGGTGAACTCCTTTATTAAATTTGTTGTTATGTTTTGATGCTTATTTTCTGCATTATATGGTTGTTACCCATGTTTAATATCAACAAAAACCAATGTTCTTAAAGCACTTAAACAGTTAAAAAACATACACCTGTTTCAAGTATTCATTCCCGCACTAGTCAAGTATAAGCTAGATCTTAATTTGTTTAACTGAGTGGGAGGTTATTGAAAAGCATAGCAAGTTATCCAACCCATTTTCAGATCATATAAGCAAAGGAATGTTCTTATAACATCTTCACTAATTCTTTCTTTTGAGATTCTTCCATATTATCATTGATATTCACAGTTTTCCCTAGAAAAAAATCTATTAAGAATTTCCAAATTTCTCCATAGAATGTAAAGCCATTTGATGAGATGATAGATATTCAATATCACATTGTTCTTGAAAACTTTGATTTCATTCACAATATGAGGAAGATTAATTATTTTCCATTAAATTCAAAATATGTTCTTCTTCATTTAATTGTGAAGTAGAAAAAATTGGTCTTATATCAAAGTTTTTATTATCGTCATCTATCATTCTTCACTTTCTACTTCTATTGTTGCTTTTTCCAGAGGATATAATGTGAATTTCTCTGTCAAAATTCCATCAGAGATAAACATATCACCAGATCTACAACTTATAAAAGCAGCAGCTGTAGCTAACCATGGTCTACCTAGAATCAATGGACGTCCTCCTAGATTATTCTTGGGTGTTAAGATCATAAATTCAACAGGATATTCCCAAGAATCTAAGGATAAAAACACATCTTCTAACACACCATCAGGTTTGATAACAGCTATGTCTGCTAATTGCAATAGTGTTGGTGTATATTAAAGATTAGGAAGTTTCAGTTGATCCATAGTTTGTTTACTTATGATATTGATAGATGCCCCTAAATCAATCAATATGTTTGGAATGTGAATACCATTAGTATGTGTTTTCACAATGGGACTACCTGGATCTAGATATTTTTGAACTGTCGTCTTTCCCGTCATGATATTTGCAATTTTCCCAAATAACTGGATTCTTTTAGCTTCTTTATTTTTTATTCATGGTTTATTAATACTTAACTCCCTGATTGTCTTTGAAAATATTGGTATTTCTTTGATAGCATGTAACAAAGGAATTTTTATCCAAACAATCTTTAGTTCTTATATCATGCCATAATCAGGCAACACAATCTGTTTCTCTACCCCTTTGTCAATTTTCAATCTTTTAGGAAAAGGTGGATTTTGAACATAAATTGAAGGTTGTTCTATGATGGGAGTTGATTTTATTAGAGTATCATCTGAATGTACATGGGTGGTTTGTTTTTTAGGATCTTCCTCTTGATGAAGAGATGTCTCTTCCTCAGAGTGGTCATCCTTCTTAGATTCTTGGATAACAATAGATAGTGACTTATTTTCCAATACTCTACCAGAACTAAGTTGAACATTGTTTATATCTAATGGAGTTATCATGTAAGTTTGGAAATTCTACCATTCTACGTTGTAAACAGGTTGTGAGTTTTTGTTATTTGGATTTGGATGTGGCTAAGCAGGCAACTGATTTGGATTTCTTGGAAATGGTAATGAAAGTTGTGGGTTTGTATTTTGAGGTTGAGAGAGTTGAACAAGCTAAGGAAAATATTGTGGTGGAAAACATGGTAAGGTTATTGAAATTGAGGGTATTGAGGATACTTTCCATAAGGATTTTTCCATCCTTGTGCCAAGGCTGAGGCCAAGGTTGCCAAGGCATGGGTGCAATCTAATTACTTTGTGGTGGTTGTGCATATGTTTGAGTGTTGAAACCTGGAGTATATTGATTGTGGATTTTTCCATGGTCTCTTAGCAATAAAGCAAAGAGGTTCTATTTGATTTGGTATTACTTCCTCTTGGTAAACAACTTTAAGACCTGATATTGAAGTACATTCCTTTGTATCATGATTTTCTGCACATATAACACATGTTTCTACACTTCTTAAGTCAAGAGGTCATTCTCTCAGGACATGCTTATTTCTACATTTCAGACAAAAGATACACAATGCATCATTTTCAACCTTTTGCTTGTTTTGTATTTTAAGGGTATATATTTGTTCACTAAGACTCCCCAAAATATATGTTTTGAAATTTTCAAGCAAATTGCCTATTTTAGCCCTACCTATTGTCCTAGCTGCAGATCTATTAATCCTAGACATAACATGATCTTTTGGATTTTTCCCAGTTCTTGCCTTTCCTCTTGAAATGTGTATGCATAACTCACAAATATATCCAAATGAAAATTGAGAAATATCTCCTTTACCCATCAAATTGAGAAGATATATCCACTCATCTTTGATAGATTTCAGCAAAAGAGCTTTCAAAGTTTCTTCATCTAGAGTATCCCTTTTAGCCCTTTTAACATTATAAGCAAATCTTTCAACAAAATCCTCTAGGTTTTCATCTTCTTTTTGCATCATTTTAATGACTTCATATTTCAGTTTGTGAGGCATACAATAATCTTTGTATTTTTCTAAGAACACATTTTTCATTTGTTCCCATGTTCTTATAGAATGTGCTCCTAAGCCCATAGACCATTTTAAGAGTGGTTGGAAACAATTTCAACTTTTGAGTATCAAAAAAGTAGTCATAGGATCTACACAAAACTTCAAAATCAAAGAGAAATGTTTGAGGATCCTCATTTCTTAATCCATGGAAATTAGGGAGGATAGAGGGTGATATATGTTTCATTGTGTTTGTGGTATATTCATCAAAGATGGAAAATCCAAAAGGTTATGGATTCACCTCTTCTTCCACCTCCAATCCTAGGTTCTTCGCCAAACACATTACGTACTTCTCCTTCCCCTTCTCCTGCCATTGTAGATTCCTTAGAGCTAATATAAGGTTCCAAAATTGGATTTTCCAATTCATCCTCCGGTTCTTCTCTCAATAGAATGTTAAAAGAGGTTTCTTCTTCTTCTTTCACTAAGGATTTCTAGTTCTTGTCCTAGAAGTTGTTCTCCAGTTGAAGATAGAAAGATTACTCCTTCTGTTGGGGACGTACGATCTTCTTCTTCTACTACGGCTTCAATAGAGGAAGTTGGTGAATCTTTAGGTTGGATTTTAGATCTATGTACCTCAGAAAGTTTATGTTTGGATGCAAATGATGGAATATGAGTTTGGGTGAATGGTGAGGCACTACGAGGTCATGGTGGGGTAAGTGATGATGTTGGAATCAAATTCCTGCCACTTACAAATCTACCCCTAGAATATATTTCTTTATATATATATGTGTGTGTGTGTGTGTGAAAAGGAAAGACTCCTATATACACTTCCCCGACAACAACGCCAAAATGTTTGGTAATTTAATTGATGTTAAATTAGTACATAAATTATCGACCAGGACTTGTAAACTGACAAAGTTGATGTGCATTGTATGTGTTAGAAGTCCTTATTATTCAAGTGATTCCATGATTAAATTGAGATATTGTTATGCACATGTTTTCTTAATAACTATCACTCTTACATGAAAGTAAATATGTCACTCCTTAACATAAATGAAACTAAGCTTATCACACTTGCTTAAAAGAAATATTTGCAAAATGAAACTAAAATTATCGCATTTGTTCAAAATAATAGAATTATCACACTTGCTCAAAAGAAAGATCACACTTGCAGAAATAAATATCACACTTGCTTAAAATAATGAAATTAAATCTAAATCACTCCGACAAAAAAATATAAATTAACTCTATAATCACACCAATTGGAAATTGAAATCTTCTTCACTCAAATGTAATTCAACTCATATGTAACTCGAACTATATTACAAATCCTAAATCAATCCACACTTTGTCATACTACTGTTCATGTGCATAGGAGATCTCAATTTCACTCATTCATCCTATAGCAAAAAGATTAAACAAACCTGCTTTAAACTCAATCCTAAACATTCATTCAAAATTGAAATTGATCAGTTAGATGGACTAGTTAAACACTATAAAAAGAGAGAATTAAAATGCTAATTAAAAATGATAAAACCTTACAACTCGAGGGGGCCCTCTTGCAAGATGCATGCAACAACATGACTTCTTCACACAATTATATATGCATTGATATACGCACAACAAGAGCATCAAATGAATCAGAGTTTATAATTGCAAAACAAAATTTTCAAAAATATGCAGGTCTCCTTGTTTATCATGTCGAGAGGTAGATTTATAACCTCTATGAATAATTGTTTTAGAGAATTACGAACCTATCCTACTCAACAATAGCTAAAAATAACATAAAGCGATAATATAACATGATTTCCTCACGATTTGCTATCAAGGAAGCAAATCATGAGGCTAAATATCTGCGTTCATTAATTTCTCGCTCACTTGGTTCGCCTTCTTTGCTGGTTGACTTCTACATTGACTAGGCTGTTATGATGCTCTTATCATCGATCTAGGTCATGAAGATAGGTACAAATCATTATGCCAACTATTTGGCACGTGCACATATGTTCATTCTTCGGCTGGAGTTCTAGAACCCACCGAACCTTCAACTATGCTGCAGAATCAGACATTAGCTACATAATCGTTGTAATTTAGTAGCTCATGTAAATATTGAGTTAAATAATAAAGAACAATGACACTTATGAAACAAAATATGATTAATAACTGTTATTTCCATGAACCTTGTAAACATGTGCTCAATTATAATTATTAGAGTAAAAAAGAAGGAGGATGGAGTGTAGGAAGGTTGTCAAAAAGAGACAATTGTGGGGTTCAACAGTAGTTATTTCAAAACTTCAGCCCAACAACAATCCAGAACTTCAACCCGAGCTACTTCAGAACTTCGTCCCAACAACAATCCAAAACTTTGACCCCATCTACTTCAGAACTTCGACACAACAGCAATCCAGAACTTCAACCCCAATTGTTTCAGAACTTCAGCCCAACAACAATCTAGAACGTCAACCCCAACTACTTCAGAACTTCGGCCCAACAACAATATAGAATTTCTACCCCAGCTACTTCCGAACTTCGACCCAGCAACAATCCAACAACTTCGACCCAGCAATAATCCAACAACTTCAAAATTTCGGCCCCCAACAATAATCCAGAACTTTGCACATGTGAGAGAAGGAGAGAGAAAATTTCGACTTCTTATGCTTGACAAAATCCTCCATTTTTGCTAGCTCTTTCCTCCTAGTTCCTTGAATTTCACACCTTTTCTTGTCCCATAAATTGCAGGTGGAACTTGTTGAGTGAGTGCTTCAAATGAGGTAAAGTTGTTGACTTTATATAATATATTTTGCTTCTCAATTAGGTTGACTTGTCGAGTTTGAGGGCGACTTGGTGGAGGAGGCCTAGAAGACCTATTTTATATCAAAATAAATTTGTTTCTTGATTGACAATGCCCACAAATGATCTATTTTATTATGACATTGGCAATGACACTTGACATAAATCCTATAATCCTACAATGGAGGCTTTGACCTATAAACCATTGACCCAAGTATGAAACCCATACTTTAATAAGTCAACTTCATTTATAAATAACAACTATAAATTAAAGAGCTATACAATATAGAACATTAAAATAATTTGTATAACTAGTATTAAAGTGGCATAAGACACTGTCACATTAACTTAAAAAAATTATATTAAAAAAAACTAACTTATAAATTGATAAAGCTTTTAATACATATAGATCACTTTCCATATATATGTATATACACATAATTTAAAACAAAAAATTAATATAGAATACAATCTAAAGAAAAAAAATATAATTATTCTACATTTTTTTGGCTTTAATATGGTGATACAACTTTGGGCGAGATTGTGAATTTTTATTGTTTAGAATATTTTTTTAATACATAAATAGATTCAACCACTAAAAATATTGTAAAACACTAAAATCGTGTAGATTAAACATTTCAAACTTACAATTTCTACAAATTCCTATTAATTTAAGACAAAATCAACTAAAATATAGGTGTAGTCTAACTTATAGATGAAATGACATTTTTTCACGACATTGTTGATATTAACAAAAATCCGATAAATTTTTTTAAAATTTTAAATTTTAAATAAGTTTTTCAGGTTGTTGAATCCATTTATGAATTAAAAAAACTTTTTAAACAACAAAAAATCACTCTCTCTTAAAATTATTTTACCAAGTTTCAATGAAAAAATCTATTTTATTTATAAATTAAACTAAACTTAAAATATATACTTTTAAAATAAATAAATAAATAAATAAATATATATATATATATATATATATATATATATATATATATATATATATATATATATATATATATGCTTTTGTTACTTCCCTAATCGGAGAACTTTTGAAGTAAGATAATAAAATTAGAAATATATTGGCAATCCCACCACATAATATTGATGGTGGGGCAATTGCCCACAAAGGAAGTTTTGCTTTTTATGCATATAGTAGCGTGGGTATATCAATATATTTATTATTATAATTTTAGAAATTATATAAGGAAGTTTTGCTTTTTATGCATATAGCAAAACTTCCTTATATAATTTCTAAAATTATAATAATAAATATATTGATATACCCACGTATGCATAAAAAGCAAAACTTCCTTATATAATTTCTAAAATTATAATAATAAATATATTGATATACCCACGCTACTATATGCATAAAAAGCAAAACTTCCTTTGTGGGCAATTGCCCCACCATCAATATATTATGTGGTGGGATGGCCAATATATTTCTAATTTTATTATCTTACTTCAAAAGTTCTCCGATTAGGGAAGCAACAAAAGCTCCATGTAGAAACACGTTCGTAATTAATCACTTGATAGATAAGGTTGCTCATGGATTGCCTTTTAGGCATCTATCTATTAAGTGATTTTTCACCTTTCCGTAGATTCTTTCCTTTATTTGTTTTTAATAAGTAAACATGAAGAATGTTCTGGCATGTACGTAGAGAAGCTAGAGAATAAATAAATGTTGAGAAGGGTGTGTTATTAGAGTGGAGATTATCATAGTATTATTATTATTTAGAGGAGTTGGTAATTGAGTTAAGTTTGTATTGGCATGAAATATGGTTAATTTACACATAATTATTATAAATTTTAGGTGAATTTATATATGTTTTTATGCATGATTTATACTGTAAATTAAGGTATTTGAATTTTGAATCTCAAATTTTCACATTTTTATATCACGATGATCGTTAATCTAATTACATTTTTCTGGGTTTTATTGTGTATAAATTTATATGATGTTAATAATTTGGATGTTACACAAGTTGTATGATTAATTATAGGTTCAAGAATAATTTTCTACATAGAGGTTATGGTGAATGTGAGTATAGATAGAATCAAGTTTTTTTGCTCTTTGAAAATTTTTGGGCACTTTTCTCATTCCAAAGATGGTACCCAATGTAAAGTGATTGCACAAATTATTGTACATTAACTTGATAGGGATATCGAGTTAGGCCCACATATGCAGAGACAACTAGTCGAGGGACCTGATCTTCAGACCTTCTACCTATTATTCACAACTCTTAACCACTAGGGCTAACCCACCAAACTTATAGACAAAACTAAGATAATGATATTCTCACTATAAAAACAAACAATCACAAATAAACTTTAAAGACAAACTAGTAGGGATACCTTAGAACCATAAATATTCAGAGCTAAGTCCTAACGAGAAGTCAAGGTGGGACATATACATGAGGAAAACAAAACAAGGAGGGTGGAGATAATTCTTCTTATTGTAAATAGATGCAAGAGAACATAGGTTTGAGATTGACAAAAGCTGCACTCCCTCTTATCAAATGCTCATAACTAATACTCCTTTATGGATGTGAAGTACGGGGACCCATTATATCTAGAAACAAATGGAACCATGATGAGCAAGTGCAAAAACCCATAATATTTTGTTTTTTAAGAGTATAAAACACCACCCCTTGCGAGATACTCCTAGTTGAAATAAGACTATATCCAATATAATTGGGGGCATTAAGAACATTGATTTTGCATTCATTAAAGAATGGTAGTCGTGGACAAGGATACTATTCGAGTTAAATATGTTGAGATGAAATTAAAAGGAGGAAGGAAATATGGAATCAACGATGCCAAAAGTGACTTGAAGAGTGATTTATAGTGGAAGAAAGGTGTCAAACGGATATAAAGGTGTGAAAAAATTGTGTACAAAACTACTACAAAAAGGGAAAATGTTGAAAAACACCAAAAGAAAACAACAATACGACATACACAATTTTATCAGAGAATAAGAGATCAAAGTGCAAAATATCTTGAATTTAACATCTAATCACTAGAAAACAAGTCTTAGTGCAGCTGAAAACCAACACACATTGATTGACATGTGAAATAGAGGATAAGAAAAATATAGGGAGTCATGAGAAAATGTGTTATGCCAAGCACGTGGAAATGAGGATGTAGAAATTAATTGGTTCTCTCCCACTCTGCATAGCATATACAAAAAATAATGAGAGGTTGATTTGCATATTAGACATTGGGAATCAATATTTCCAAGGATCTAATGAGAGGTACAACAAGGTTTGTTGAGAAAATGGCATGGGCAAGAAGTAAAGGGTTGAGAATAGAGTCAACAAGGGAGTGAGCCCTTGATGCAACACAAAGGGGACTCAAACTATGATTTGTCCCTTGCCATTACATGATCCACTCTAGCAACCATGCATTTTTGTTTTAGTCCCTTGGAAAATTTAAACTTTGTTGTCTCATATGACAATTCATTTTTCTAGATGGTGTAATAAACTATGTATCTCTCTTCATTTTTTCCCCAAAAAATATATTGTGAGATCCCCTTTTCTTTAGAGTATCTCAATTAAAACCACTTAATTATTAGTAACAATACTTAATTATTAGTAACAATTTATAACTTTGATACACACTTATAACCTTCTCATTGATAACATATAATAGGAGAATGATTTATGTTGAAAATGCAGCAAGAAAGTCTCAATTTTGATTTTTCCTTAATTAAAATTGAGGAAATTCAAAATTCCACATCAGCAGACAACTTGGAGGAGTTAACTGAGGTGACATGGCTCTTGTCACTCAGTTAAGAACACTGAATTCGAGTTAATGAGTTAAAGTTCCATTTACTTGAGTTTATTCCTAAAAAATAGGAGTCTAGCTGAATCAATTCGAGTTAAGGGTATGAAGTTCAACTGTGTGTGGCGGATTCCTAAATTTTAAGAGCCTAGGTTGAGTTAATTTCAGTTGTAGCAATTTATTTCCGTTAAATTGAGTTATGGGCAGTTAAACTAGTTCCAACTGTTGGAGAAACTAGTCGAAGGTCAAGTTGTGTGGTGTAACTTTAATAACACTCATTGATCATCCAGATAACTAATAAATCAACCTAAATTAGCTCATGCATGCATAGAATTTGATTTACCCAGTTGAGATGGAGATTCCAAGGTAGTGTACTATCAGTTGTAGCATATTCCAATGTGTACAGATGGTGCATGCAGTCACAAAAAGGACCTAAAGGAATTGCACAATCCAAATGAGGGAATTTCCTATTTAATAGGGGCTAATTTCCTGGAGGAACATCACAAGGAATTAGGAGCTTGGAGGCTTGAAAAATTGGCGAAGTATTGGCCAGGTTCAATTAGTCAGGCAAAGGATAGAAGATACAGGTGCAGGTTGTGCTCAAGCTTGAGCAAGCATATTGTATTCATCCAAATTCTTTGATTAATACAATATAGATAGTAAGGGGTTATGAGTAGTTACTTTCCCCTAGATAAATCTTTGTACATGTGTGATGTTTCCTTTTGCATGTTAATGATATGTCTTCTTGATCATGAATTAGCTTCCACAAATCAGTAGAATAGTTATAGTCTTGTGATTTAGTAAATTTCATGAGCAATTTAAAATCTACACATTAATTTATACATGGTAGCAGAGCTAGATTCACAATAGAGAAGATATTTTGAAGTTGTCTTTGCAGGAGGATCGAATTTGCAGGATCAATTCTTCGGAGCTAGAAGGATGGATTTCTATAGACTAAGACTTGAGAATGCCCTTGAGGGAAGCTTGAATTATGTTGCTTGGAAGTACCGTATGGAGGCAGTGTTGGAAGATAATGGGTTGAAGGAATTTGTTGAGAGTGACATTCCCAAACCAGCAGCAGCTGATACTTAGAATCTAGCAGAATAGAAGAAGTGTGTAGCGAGGGCGATGAGAATCATATTGGAGGGAGTACGAGACCATATTGTATCAAATATCCACGGGAAAGAGACTTCGTATGTAATGTGGCAAGCATTGACAAATCTGTTCCAAAATAATAGTGACCATAGGAAGTTGGCGCTTAAGGACAAGCTTCGAAATATCAAGATGTAGAAGAATGATTAAATTCAATAGTATCTGAACAGGTTCACACAATGTCATGATGAACTTGCAGGAGTTGGTGTCACAAACCTAGATGATGATTTGGTGAGCCTAGCCCTTCTAGGCCTTCTCAAGAGCTGACACATCTACCAAGATTCAGTAGGCCTTCTCAAGAGCTGACACATCTACCAAGATTCAGTAAATGGGAGGGAGAAACTACCAATTGGGAACAACTATGGTTCAATTTGGTACAGGAGGAAATAAGGCGAAATACCAGAGATGGGACCTCATCCAAAAAAGAGGAAGAGGACTTTGCATTAGTCAACAAAAGAATGAAGTCCAAGGGGAATAAGTCCCAAGGTGAGGCTAATTCCAGGCAAGAGGGCAAGAAGAAAGACTTGTCCAAAATCAAGTGCTTTCACTGTCATGAATTCAGGCACTATGCCACGAAATGTCCACATAAGAAGACAAGCAAGAAGGAGCATGCAGTAGCAGCAATAGGTGAAGCTTTGGCTTCATAGTTCTAACTTTACTTAACTCTCATCGAACACATGGAGAGAACAATGATGGGGAGCATGTGGTACTTGGACAATGGTGCCTCGTTCCACGTGATGGGGAATATAGAAAATTTCAGTAACTTGGAGGAGAAACATCTCCATATGAACATTGTTTGGAGACAACAAAAGTACAGTTCGATTGATATTGGTACAATCACCTTTCAGAGGGAGTCAGGCTCCCCTCTCAGACTCAAGTATGTGATGGTTGTAACAGGTCTAAAGAAGAAATTTGTCTCCATTGCAGTTTTGGAAGAATGTGGTTACGGTGCGATCTTCAACAAAGGAAAGGAATCCTTGAGACACATAGCCACGAGACAGGTGAAGTAGATTAGTGCTCGAGTCAAGAACCTGTATGCACTTGAGGTAGAAGATGCATGCAAAGTCTTGAGGAGCAAGACAAATACTAGAGATATGGTGGTTAAGAGGGAGCATGCTAGATCTCTTAACATGCAACCTCAGAAGAAGCATCGGGAAGTTGTGGAGCAACCACAAATGGAGAAGTAGAGAGGAGACATAGAGGAGACATCCACTCAAGCATAGATATCCAACTGGAGGAGAGTTCGAGCCAAGTGAGCAGAGGGAGCACATGCAACCATACCTCGAAAAGCAAGGTGGAGCGATGTAGATCCTTAGTCCAAGAGTTGGAGAAATTTGGGCAGGGTCCATTGAGGTGTTCTCCTCATAGATTATTACCTTCATACTGGGGCCCACAATGTTTAGTAGTAGGAGGATAAGTGTCATTCAGATATTGAGGAGTGCATAGCAGTGTTGACAACAAAGCAGGAGGCTCAATAGCATAGTCAACAACAACAATTTTCCTAGTAGACAGTTGCAGACACAGTTGATTCAATTTTCATTTTTTGGATGCTTCTCAGTTGTAGATGTTGCAGTAGTAGCAACAACAGTGAGAGGTGTTGCATGCAATACATTCAATAGGTGCAGGATATGGGTGGTTGATAATCCTTTTCTTGTTGAGAGGGAGTGTTGAAAATGCAACAAGAAAGTCTCAATTTTGATTTTGCCTTAATTAAAATTGAGGAAATTCAAAATTCCACATCAAAAAACAACTTGGAGGAGTTAACTGAGGTGACATGGCTCTTGTTACTCGGTTAAGAACACTGAATTCGAGTTAATGAGTTAAAGTTCAATTTACTTGAGTTGATTCCTAAAAAGTAGGAGTCTAGCTTAATCAATTTGAGTTAGGGGCATGAAGTTCGGTTGTGTGCAACGAGTTCCTAAATTTTAGGAGCCTAGTTTGACTTAATTTTAGTTGTAGCAATTTAATTTAGTTAAATTGAGTTATGGTCACTTAAACTAGTTCCAAATGTTGGAGAAACTAGTGGAAGGTCAAGTTGTGTAGTGTAACTTTAATCACACTCAATGATCATCTACATAACTAATCAATCAACCTAAATTAGCTCGTGCATGCAGAGAATTCAAGTTACCCAGTTGAGATAGAGATTCCAAGGCAGTGTACTATCAATTATAGCATATTCCAATGTGTACAGATGGTGCATGCAGTGAGAGGAAGGACCTAAAGGAATTACGTAGTCCAGATGAGGGAATTTCCTATTTAATAGGGGTTAATTTCCCGAAGGAACAACGTAGGGAATTAGGAGCTTGGAGGCTTGAAAAATTGGCTAAGTATCGGCCAGGTTCAATAAGTCAGGCAAAAGATAGAAGATACAGGTGCAGATTGTGCTCAAGCTTGAACAAACATATTCTATTCATCCAAATTATTTGATTAACACAATAAAAATAGTAAGAAGTTTTGCGCAGTTGCTTTCCCCTAGATAAATCTATGTGCGTGTGTGATGTTTTCTTTTGCATATTAATAATATGAGTTCTCAATCGTGAATTAGCTTCCACAGATTAATAGAATAACTCTAGTCTTATAATTTAATAAATTTCATTAACAATTTAAAATCTACACATTAATTTCTATAATTTAACCATTCAAACTCATTCTTAAAACTAACCATCTATTATATTTCCTAAAACAAACTTTCATCATGATGACCCCACAAAAAAAAAAATAAATAAAAAAAAAAAAATAAATAAAATCCATTCAAAAATTTGTTTATGCCATAATTTTTAAAATCAATTCCCTAGTTAAAGAGTATATATTATTATCATGGTCGCCCTATAAAGTGTATCCACGATCATGGGTATCTTGAATCATGATGTGCCCCATTGCTTTAACAATAGGCCTCTTAACAAAATGAAAATGACTTCTTGAGTTTTACCCTTTAGAGGCTAAAATACATCTTTGAAACCATCATAACCTTCAATGAATTACCACTAGGGACCAATGTAGGAAGATTCTATGTCATGTCAACATTTATTTGGTGCCAAATGTCCCCTTACCAGTTTGGACAATTATGACCCTGGTCATGCCTATGTTACTTCAAGTATTTGAAGCTTTGTCAAACATGTGAAGCAAACCACACCACACCACACCTAAGGAAATACCTGTCTTTCATAGAAAGCTATTTGTAGTTTGTGTGTCTGTTGGACAATCAGTGTCCCTCAACTTCCATGTCACTACCTAGCTATCCCTTTCTCCACTAGACATTCAACACACTAAATTACTTGCCTCCACTTATGGATTAACCAGAGGACAAACTCATTTGAACTTGGTTAACAGTAATAAGTGCATTGTATTTATTTAAAATGCCAAGGGACACGAAGGTCGCTTCAATAATTAATTCTATCGCTGTGGAGGGGAAGGCGAGCAGAAGAGACTGAAGCGAGCGGAAGAAAACATTTTGAGAATGGAGACTCCAGCAGTGGTTAACAGTGCGAGGGAAAAGGAAAGGGAACGGGAGAAAGAGAAAGAAAGGGAACGGGAGAGAGAAGTTGAATTGGAAGCAGCATTATACACAAATTGTTTGTTACTGGGTTTGGATGCTGCGCTACTCGTTCCCAACAGCAATGGAGCTCCACGAACAGGTCTCTTTAGGCATTCCAATCCAAGGTTGGGGGAGACTTTGCTTCATTTTCTGCTATGTGCTCTCAGAGGACCCTCTCAATCTGCTAAGGTAACCATTATTGTGATGCATTCTTTAAGTTTCATGCAAGCTTCAGGGGTCAATTTTATTTAATTTCTTCTGAGCAGAGCGAATTAAGGCCCCAGTTCTTTTATCTGCTGTATTCTGTACTTTATTTATACCTGCCAGCTAATGTTATTTATAAAAATCTTGCAACTCTTTGCTGCATCAGAGTCGAAACGGATACCGTACAATTTCGTATATGAAACCGAGTTAAAGCCTGGAAGATCATATTTTATTTCATTTTTTGATTCTCACCCTTTTTTAATTTTTTATCATTACCTTTCAGTTGCTAATTACAACAGGATTGTGTATTTGTTTTCGTTTTTCTGCAGGATTTTGCTGGAGTGTGGCCTATTTTTGATTCAGCACAGTCTCGAGATTTCCGAAAAGTAAGATTTCTCTTTATACATTACAGCAATAAAGTAGATCTCCATTGGTAGGAAGTTAAAACCATAAATCTCAGGTTTGGGTAATAATGGATTCATTAACATTACCAAGGGCCATTTTGCAGTGCTGGTTAAATTATACTAATTTTTTAAAACAATGCTACACATAAACCGCTATCAAACTCGACCAACAACATAATTTCCAGGGCTCTATCCCCATTGGGGTTTGAACCTGGGTCATCATCGCCATCTCAACCATGAAACCGCAGCATTATAGACATTTAAAATGAATTCTATTTGAATGTAGGGGCCATTTTTTTACGCATGATCCTTTGAAGCAATTTTGTTTAAGATAAAATCACATGATTTTTTTAGTTTCGACAAGAGGCTTTCTATTTTCATTTTGTGCCAAACGAGTACTCCCCCATTTTGAACGTATGACAATGCAATGCTTGCAACACTCCAGAACGATCCCTTTGGCTGAGAAGTCACGGGTGGGGGCATCTATTCTGCTAAATTTGCCTAGGACTTGCACCTGGCCCCAACCACCTGAGACAGCCCACTTGCACAGGCGAGATAGTGAGTGAGGGGTGAATTGTGTCTCCGGGAGATTGAAGCCTTGGTGGGGGTACGAGGCTTTACCGAATAACCAAGATCCCATTGACAAAATGACACTAAATTTGACTAAAATCTGTGCATTCCTTTGCTCAGTGTAACTCATAATCTACTCTAGGGGTTTCATAGGTGATATTCTAATATAGTCTATTCAAAATTCTTGAAGTAATATATTTGGAGATATAGTGTCGCTTTCTGCATAAAACAGCCCTAAGTTTTCTTGAGTATATATTTTAACTGATAAAGCAGATTGGCATCTTTTAATTTTGCAGATCGTGCAAGGAATCATAAATGAGCTTGAATCTCAAGGTGCCTTGCCAAGAAGCAATTCACGAGTTTCATTACTGGCAACATGTTGTGGCCACAGGTTTGTACTTGAAAATTGAGACGTGCTGTATTATTTGCTATGTCAGTAGGATGAGCAGGTTTCTTGCCTTCTTTATCTAAATCCAAAAATAGTTATATTTACTAGCGATGGAAACAGAGCTATCCTGATATTAATGAGCACCTCTAGACTAATCAGCCGTCCAAAAGGTTAGGACCATACTCTTTTGCTACTGACAAGAACTTGCAAACCGTACAGTGTTACATTCTAAGACTGCTAAAGAACATTGACGTAAAAGTATAGAGTTTGGTGACCCAGTCACCAGCACAATCTTTACTGTTCTCAGTAGGAAGTTTTACTTTGAAGTTTGATCTGTATCAAAATTTGCCCCTGGTTTGTTTTCCCGGTTGTATCTGGCTTTGCTTTCTGTCTAGTAAGTTATACATTCCTTGCATATTTGAGAGAACATGACACCATTTCTTTGGAAACATCTTAAAGATGCAGTCTCAGGAATGAAAGAAAAGCTGATGGAGTGCTCATCCAAGCCTACGTAGATAATTCAATCTACACAAATTCAAGTTAACTTATAGAACAAAAGTGGTAACACCTATGGTATGATGTGCGTGGTTTATAGCATAAATATTAATGATGTGAATGAAAATAAGATCGGACCTTAAACTTCGAGCAAAAGGTAAAACTACAAATATGACTGTGAGAAAAATGATTGTATCTTATCAAATATTTGTAAAGGGTTACACATCAGGTATACGGATGTGAGGATAGTTGCCCATGTGAGGCTCTCTACATGAATTACCAATACCATGACATCGTGACGAAGCACTACAGTTCAGAGAAGTCACCTCATGAGTTCTAGTGAAGAATTGAGTTGTCTGTTAGTTGAGAGCATGTAACATCAATTGGGGAGTTGAAGAGCATTGATTGAGAGGATTGTTTGAGCTGTCGTGGGGACTAATTGTTACCTGTGAAAGAGTGAATTCTGCTACAGGGACAAACTACGAAGCATGTAGGACAAAAAAGGAGGAAATTTGAAGGCTATGTAATTCTAGAATTAAAAAAATTGTTTGAACTTTGAGCCTTTGAAGTTATGATTTCAAATTTTTATTTATTTTTGGAACTCAAAACATTTTCTTTAGAACAATAATATTTTTACAGCATTTGGTGCATGAGATTGAAAATTAATTGTGTGTGGTGATATGTTCTTTGGCATCAACGATATTGGCATTTGTGTTTCCTAATCTCTCTCTTCTAAGTAGGTTTGAGATGGATGATGGCCTACTTGATATGGAAAATATGGAAGGGAGATGTAAGACGTGCTTAGATGGAAAGTAGCTTAAGGAAGCTATTGGTATAGGAGCAGTCAAAGCATTGGAGCTTGTACATGTTGAAGTTTGTGGTTCAACAAGAGCACCATTGTGATCAGGTGCATGATATTTTATGCTATAATGAAGTTTAACGCGAAGCTGGAGGAAGATGTGGTAGGAAAATAAGTATTTTGTAGTTCCATCATGGACATAAATTTGTCATGTCCGTTGACTTTTTATAAGAAAGGAGTTTCGAGGCAAAGAGGTGATGGTGAAAGGAGTAATAGAGTTGTAGACAACATTAAGAAAATGCTGCAAGATAAGTTAGTTCTAGATGAATACTGGGCTGAAGTGATGAATATGAAATATATTTGCTGAATAGAAGTCACACTTGAGGATGCTTAGACTGGTGTGAAACCAAAGGTAAGCCATTTAAAATCTTTGGTTATGTTGCTTATGATGTCACTACACGTAGAAAATTGTTATTTGTTGGGTGTGCTGTCAAAATAAAAGAATATAGGTATGTAGGTCCTTGCAAAAATGAAGTTGTTGTACACAGGCATGCTACAATCAATGAAAATTGTGATTTGAATCAGAATGATGATCATTGGTTTGAGGACGACAAATCAACATACCTGCAAGGAAGTGAAATGCCGAAGGTTGAGCAATTATCTTGTGTTGTTGAGCAGCTAGCACAAAAGGAAGAAAAGCTCCAGTAATCCATTGATGTTGGTGGAAGGTTTGAAGACATGCCGAAAGAAGAGCTCCAAAATCCGTTGATGGAGGCAAAGGTGAAGCCTTGAAGACATGAAGAAAGATGGAATGCCAGAGGAGCTGGATGTATTTGGATTAGTCCCAGACTCCCAACTATGGCAAAATGATATGATTAGTGGATAGATGTAAAGAGGTCACATGATCAGACACAAGTGGTTGTCGTTCAATGCCATGAGGTGTAGGTTACAGGTGTGGATGAGGCTCTTTATAGAGTATTTTAGGCTTTAAAGGTTTGGTTTGTGATTTTTGTAACACTTTGCTACCTAGGTGTGGAAGATGACAACTTGTTGAAGATCAAATCAGCTTCTACATCTGTGGTAAATGGGTTTAAACTTTAAATATTAAGCCAATGTTGACTCTCAATTGACTGAAGAATCAAGGCTTGATCAAGTGGTTGGTGAGGTGTTTTATGTTACGTCAGCCATGTTAGTTATATGTCATGCAGTGGACATTTTTGCTCATTTAGCAATAACTTCAAACTCTGCTTTTTGGGGCACATTTAAGAGTTGTGCTGTAGACATTTTTGACATGTTTGGTTTGTATTATAGGACAAACACTTGTTCTCCATCCGATCATTAAGGGAGGGTGTTAGAGTTAGCATATACTCATGGTGATATAATGAAGTTATAATGTACTTTAGGGTAGCAATTAAGTGGCTGATGTCACATGTCATAAATATAATTGTGTTAAATTAGGTTAGATCGTAATAATGTAGTTGTGTAGGATTTTGGTATAAGAGATTGTATCCCTTATATGTATTATCATCCACACCATATTGTAGATATCTGAAATGAACTACCTGAAATGATATCTAAATCCTGACAGACGTTTCTCAAAACATCTTGACAGTGTTGGACAATTTTATTCATTTTCTAAAAGTTGCTTTCAATAGTGAAAAACAGATCATGCTTTAGGGAAATATCTGTTTAATTATGTGCCAACATTGTTGGGTTTAAGATAGCAATAAAGTCCATGTGTGCAAATAGAATTGAGACCCTAAAAGTACAAGTAATTTTTGATTGTTCAGGATTTTGAAGTTGAGCATTGAAAGAATTCTATTCTTTGTGATTGACAGGTTTGTTGAGCTCCTGTGGCAACTTTCTGCACATGCTCTACGTGAAGTTCATAAGCGGACTTTTACTGCTGATGTAGCCTCTAATCCATTGCCAGCTTCATTAGCGGATGTGGTAAATCAGAGTTCACATGCGTCAGCACTACTTACTGTAACAAAGGTATTGTTCACGATAAAGCTTGTTGCTTCTGGCATGCAGTTTTTTGGAACAGGCTTTCAATGTGGAGGATGAATTTGTTGAACTATGCTATTTATAGGTTTATATCTTTGTCAAGAGGTACTATTGTTGGTTATGACAATGAAAAGTAAATGCCAATTATTTATCAAAAGTGTTTGTTAACATGTTTTGGCTTGTTTGAATTGAGAGTCAAGAAAATATATAGAAGAAACACACTTTTGCTTCATTTGGGTTTGAGTCTATATCATTGCCATTGGATTGGCCCCATATTTGCAGCATCATCATGGCTTTTAATAATCATGAAAACAAAATGTCATCAATCAGCACAGAGAAGTCTGGAAATACTAGTCCTTCCTCCCTGTGATTATGACCACATTGATTGACAAAGAGTCACAAAGTCTACACACCATAAATAAGTGATTAACCATACATGTTCATTTCCATGCCTATCATCCAGCATTGCCACTTGCAACATTTTTATACCACTATTTATAGTACATGAAAATGGGCTTAAGGCTACTTGCTCCTAACATGAGATGAATCTAATTCGTGCTTCTCTGATGGATGTAACTCCTGCTCCTTTGGTTCTGCAACTTATAAAGGCCTATTGGAGCTTCTGTCATGCAGTTTTTTGGAACAGGCTTTCAATGTGGAGTATGAACTTGTTGAACTATGCTATTTATAGGTTTATATCTTTGTCAAGAGGTACTATTGTTGGTTATGACAATGAAAAGTAAATGCCAAATATTTATCAAAAGTGTTTGTTAACATGTTTTGGCTTGTTTGAATCGAGAGTCAAGAAAATATATAGAAGAAACACACTTTTGCTTCATTTGGTTTGAGTCTATATCATTGCCATAGGATTGGCCCCATATTTGCAGCATTTTCATGGCTCCTAATAATCATGAAAACAAAATGTCATCAATCAGCACAGAGAAGTCTGGAAATACTAGTCCTTCCTCCTTGTGATTATGACCACATTGATTGACAAAGAGTCACAAAGTCTACACACCATAAATAAGTGATTAACCATACATGTTCATTTCCATGCCTATCATCCAGCATTGCTACTTGCAACATTTCTATACCACTATGTATAGTACATGAAAACGGGCTTAAGGCTACTTGCTCCTAACATGAGATGAATCTAATTCGTGCTTCTCTGATGGATGTAACTCCTGCTCCTTTGGTTCTGCAACTTATAAAGGCCTATTGGAGCTTTTGCATAACTATTTGGCTATCACCTAGCTGTTTCATTTTTACAGATTGGCATTATTCAATGTATAAAACAGGCTAAACTATCTTATAAAAATTGATGACATTGCCCATGGGAGTGTGGTCTAGCAGCAAGCAGCGAGGTGATTGGGCTTGTACTAATGCGTACACCTGTGTTAAAACTCTAGGTCTGTGTTGGGTTCACACTTTCTCAGGAAACTTTTCCCTTGTCATGTTTACTGTTTAAGGATATATTGAGTACCAAGAAATATTGTTTGAGTTCTCTAGCATATTGGTTTTCCAGTGTTGGTTGTCCTGCTATGATCTATTTGAAATGCTGAGTTTACTGCCAGGACAGTAATAGAGCTAACATTCTATTTAGATATGTTAATCATTTTTTGGTACCAGTGTTAGGCACTTAATCCTCAAGGATTTGCTGAATTGTGAATATTTTGTAAATATGTAAATAGTAGAAATCTGAAAAGTCAGAATAGGAAGAGACATTGACCTTGTCAGTTGAAACCAAAGATCACAAATCATTGTATAAATATCTATCCTGGGATTAGTGGAAAATTAATGAAGGTTGCAGTTTTTCCTTTAAGCAATCTCCAACAGTGGTATCAGAACTGGTGTAATTCCATTCATTCTTTACTGGACTGTTTCTGTCTGCATTTCTGTCTCTGCAGGCCTGACTTTTGAGAAACCATAACTCCTCTGTCTGCATTGAAGAAACCATGACTCCTCTCTCTCTTCATTGAAGAAACCACCCATTCTGTCTCTGTAATATGTATTGAAGAAACCGTAACTCCTCTCTCTCTGCTTTGAAGAATCTGCCCATTCTATCTCTGCATATCTCACGGACTTGGCCTTAAAATGCACTTGAGGATCAACAGGAACAAATAAGTTATGTTGAAATTAAGAATTCATTAATAAGATCCATCAAGGATCGGTGGAGATTTTTTGTTGCTTTGAAATTAAAAAGTCTTTTGATCAAGTACCATTGTCTTCACCAGCTTTTGGCTCTCATTTTTGAGCCCCTTCTGGTTGGCTCTGAGTGTTTCTCTTGAAAGTTATTTGACTTGGCATTTCATGGGACAAGAGATCGAATTGAACGACTTGGCATTACATTCGAGCAGAAATCGAACTCTGTGGTGGGGGTTAATCTGAGGAATGAAATGTTGTTTCAACCTTCCACTGCTGTTTGTCATCTTCAAACACTCTGAAAATATAATATATGCTGTTAATCTGAGCAACAGTTGGTTGTTTCCTAGTGCTGTTAGCAGTGATTGATATAACAAATTGCAGTGTCAATCCACAAGACTTTCCTTCCTCTTCTACAAATTCTACTGAGCATGTCTTGATATTGATTTGATTTATTGTCTGTTTTGATCGTGTCTCAAGGAATGACGGCTTCATTATTTCTGCATTGAGGAGATTCAAGTTTATGAGATACATAAGATATTTTTTGTTCCAGAGCATACCAATGGACAAAGTGTAAGTTTCTTTCTTGAAGTTTGCAGATTTGAAAAGTGTTACTGCGTTTTTTCTAGTACCATTATTCTGTGTTTAATTCAGCTTATTTTGCGGCCCACAAAATCCTGCTCTTATTCCTTCTTATTCTCAAGCTTATCTTGACCTAGTTTAGAGTGCTAGTGGCAAAGATGCATTTTCTCGTATCCATCGTTGGTGTGGCATTGGCCGGCAAAGAAAACTACTTAGAATGATTTAGAAAGATCAAAACACATGATATCTAACGATTTATGGTATGGGATCTGTGAAGGAGATGCTAAAGAAGACGTTGAAGGAGAAGCACAGCAGAAGCCTATTGGACTTGTTACCCCTCATGTCAGCAGGGGTACACAGGCTTTTGCAGTACATAGGTGTATTAGGTGTCCTAGACCTTGTGTTGAGTCGGGCCATGGCCGATCCCTTTGGGTTCATCTCTGGCTCCTTTCATTCTTGATGGATTGGAGGGCCTGGGATGGGCTTATTTGGGACTCACGATTTTAGAGGAGCCTACTTTTGTCGGGGTTGTTAGGATATTTATACACTCAAGAGTTAAGGATTTTAGAGGAGCCTACTTTTGTCGTGGTTGTTAGGATATTTATACACTCAAGAGTTAGTTAAGTTTTGTTGACCACTAGAGTAGCACTTGATGATTATGTGAAAATTCCATGCCCAAGGATGAACCAGAGACACTTGTACCATCAGACATCATCAGTTCAACATAGTTTTTAAACTCTACTTCTTCTTATCATTTTCTTCTTTAGTCCTCAAATTTCGCAGCCGTACGGGGATATTGTATAAATGTCACTAGCATGATGAATAAAGCCATGTAATAGGCCTAGGATGTTGGGACTCGATCAACAAGCCAGTACACCTTGGATTGTTTTTTTTTTTACTTGGTTAATTATTAATTTATTCCTTCTTTTTAGCGGCGAATAATTTTCTAGTTTTTTCACTCATTGCATTACCCCAAAGCCGGGGTGACGGCTTGAAGGTTGAGCCCTTAACGCATCTTAGTGTTTAGAGTCAATGTGTATTACCATTCTAGGTCATCTCTGAAATTTTGCGGAACTTGACTAGGTCTAAGTAGGATTTTTTAATAATTAAAAATTTCCCGCAAAACTAGATTTTTTAATTAATTTCTAATGATGTAAATAAGTGGTCTTAGGAAAGGTTTGGGGCGTGTGACTACTTGAAATTCATCCTCAGATGACAAAGACCCAACATTATTCTAGGACCCACTTTGAGGGTCAAAAAATGAGTTATAGTCCCTCAAAAACCGATTTTTCTAATGTTAGTGGCAAAAATGAGAAAATTTCAAAAAAAAGGCAATAATTGGAAAAATTCATAAAATTTTCCAAGGTCAAAATAAGTCAACTAAGTGACGTGGCAATTCCAGGGAAGCTCAAAGATGATGTGGCAGCCATGTGGGGCCCACCACATAAGGTACAACAAGTCAAAGTCAAAGTTCCAAGTGAGCAAGTCAAAGGAAATCAAATGGTCCAACAAGGAATTTATGAGGCAAAGAAAAAGTTTGAAGTTACTATTTGATTTAATTTAAATCAAATATATTGAAGTCTAAAGTTAAGATAAAGTGAGTGGGAAGGGACCCCACATCTCTCCCTTTGGTCTACTTATATCCAAGTTTAATGAATTATGCACATGCCAAATAAAGAAAATCCACACTGGCAAATTTTGTTGGTACACTGCCTAGTCAATAGTCAATGCAACAATAAGGAAATACGCTGCCAATCAACACTCGTTTTAAAGTTTTTAATGGGACTTGGTTGGAGGAAATCGTGGAGTGTGTCTCCACCAATCCTCACACAACTCCACACTTGTACGCTACCAGCCCACACAAGGATCTACGCACAACAGTTAAAGCTACACATTGGTAGCCACACATAAAGATACGTACAGCAGTTGATGGCAGCTTGTTGGCACTACAGACGTGTCATTTCCTGGGTTAGTTGGTGGAAGATTTAGTGGGAGTGTGTTCCCCCTCCTCTTATTCGATTTCACATCTGTCCACAACAAAGGATTGGCACATGAAAGAAAAGGAATACGCTGTCCACATGCAGCCAATTGACATTAGACTTGGGCAGCTCGATTTGGTTTAGGGATTGGCCTCACATAGTTGAAGTTTTGTTAGAGCATTGGGATCATCTCTCTCTGGCCACTTGTCATTGGTTCTCACATTGAGATCTTCTCCATTTTTCCTATTTAAATGAGCCATTGGTTCTCATATTGGATCCTGAATACGAGCTCTTGTGCTTGGGGAGGTTCTACTACTTTGTATACTCATCTTTCAATGAAATAACAAGACTTTGGGGTTCAACTATGAGGTGTTATTCTTCTATGGTTGTGGTATAATTCTTGATCGTGATCATCATTTTCTATTGGTAGTATTGTGTTTATTATTTCCATATGCTTGCAAAAGATTTGTTAGTGTAGAGCTATCTTGCACTAATATTTGGTTTTAGAGATTTATTCTAGATAGGGAATGTTTTAGTAGATTTTCATATAAAACTCTTAGATTTCTTTCTCATTATATTTTTCTAACCCATGTGGATCTAATGATTTTATTTGAAGTTGTGTAGAAAAATATCTTTGGATCAAGCCTTAAGAGTGAGGGGACATTCTCAAAGGAATCAACCCACTCTTGAAGATTAACATGGAGGAACCCACGTTGTGACATCCCAAAGTTTTATCTTTCGATTTGTGTTTGTAGGGTCTCTTGGGTTTGTGTTTGTGATAAAGTCTATTCTATTCAAATCATTTATTTCAAATATTGAGCTTACATTGATCATATTTGCTAATAAGAGCATGTTTTTGACAAGACAAGGATAATAATCTTACTCTCTAACCATCGATCTAGTCCTTGTAGACTTGTAAATACTTTTAACATTTTTTTCTTCTCATCTTTCTCCACCGATTTTTGGGTCCATTTTGCAGAGGTTTTGACAACCTTTTCAAGAAGTATTTTATTACTAACCTTGGCAGGGACTTAGGCTCTCAAGGCTGTAAATCATATCGAAATTCCTTGTAGACTGTCATCACCTTTTGGAGTAGATTTTTCCCAAGGCGGTGAACCTTTGGATGCATGTTTTCTTTGCTAGAACGTGACCTGTTGAAGTCTGTCCCTTACCTCTTCTAGGCCGTGAGTATTTGAAGGAATCTCACACTTCTTTCTTGCATAAAAAGACTGCTATTGTTTTCTGTTGAAACAGTGGTGAAAGTAGCCCTTTTCCTCTCCTTATTGGGCAAATTTCATCATCTCAAGAGGCTAGAGTTTCAAGATATTATTCAAGAAGTCTCTCTTGTATTCCATTGCCAAATTTTTGCGAAATCTTGTCACTGCCTTCTCAAGAAGGGATTCTAGTGTATAAAAGTCAAATATTTATTGTAAAAGCCTTCTTGAAATTGGAGCCTTTCCTCATCATTGTAACAAGAAGTTAATAAAGAGCTGAATTTTCTTGAGGGAGCTTGGGAAGTTTTTCCCATGGTATCCCACCTCCTCATTTAAAGGGAGGAAATCTTCTTGAGTGGTTAACTTTCTTTTGTCTAGTTTCTAATTTGCTCAACTAATTTACTTGCATCCATCATTTCGTTTGCTATTCTAATCTAGTTGTGAATGGTTAACTCATAACCTCAACACGTAACACTCACATTTTCCTATTTTGCAATCAGACTTGCTAATCCATTTTCTTGTATCTTGTGTTGTGCAATTTATTTTTTATTTGTTTAAGTAAAAACATAGCACTTTCAATTCATTTGGCAAACTAATGTTTTCATGGTTTCATGCTAATATTTAATTTTTATCTCAAGTCATCTAGTTGCAATTTTATGTTCCTGTTTTGAAGTTTCATGCTCATCTTGGGTTATTAGAAAACTTTGTATCTAACTTTTGTGCACATCTTTGGAGCAGCCCTTTACAAGTCCATTTATTTGTAACTTAGTTTGAGTAATCTAATTGTGTAGGTTTTATTAGGTCATTCCATTCACAAACAACTTATTAGCTTATGATTTCATGCAATAATTGTCATATCACATCAAAGCTTGTGAGTTGGTATCTTAAAGCATTTAGCTAGTTTCCATTTTAGTATTTCCATTTGAGTTGTTGATACATGTTTTATGGAGCATCATTGCTAGTTTATGTCATATTGGGCTAAGCACAAACCTTGAGCACATTGTCATTAACATATCTCATTGGAAGCATTTCACCCACATTTAGGCATTTCACTTTGCATACTAAATTAGACTTGCATCTCTAAAAATTAACCTCCAACTTAAGTTGGTTGTATAGACATTAGGGGCACCCTCCACCCCTATTGACTCCTCACTATGAAATCTGGATTACGGGCGAGAGTGAGGTCCGGGGATAGGAGTTAAATTGAAAATTGTTTTAGAATTCTATTAATAAAATAAACCAAAAACACCTTCACATCACGATTCACAACATTACTCACAGTTTTGCTATCTCATGTACTTGTTACTTTGGTGGTTATTTAGCTCATGAATATTTAATGTCATTATCCTTTGTTACTTGAGCACTCTCTTACAAGTACTTTTTCATTTATTGCAAGTGGTGCTTATATGTTTATCTTGGTTTAACACTTGCTTTGCATGATTATTGTCATTGTATCTTGAATTTCATTTTTGAGCAAGCACTTGTCATTTATTTTAAAGCACTGGTCTATATTTTGAACACATCATTGAATATTGCTCATATACTTATATGCTTGTTTACATCTTGGAATTGAGTCATCTTGATAAGTAATTCCTTCTAATCAATTCTCCTAGAAACCTCACATCTTTGACTTAGTTTGCTTGTAGGGACTACCCCCCTTAGCTAACCTAGGAGATAACTTAAATGGAAGGAGTCGGGAATAGGTGACAACCCCTTCTCTTAGTTCCTTGCCACCAACCACACTTGGTGGGGTTGAAGGCTTTTCCCACTAACTATAGGTAGGTGTAGGCGGCAAGGTCAACAAGTTCAACTTGGTCTAATGTTTTTATTAGGTAAAAGTATGTTTTTAGCATGCATTAGTTGCATTGTAATCCGAATGTCATGGTACGTTTTAGACATAGAGTGATTCAATGACTCATTCTTCTCGATAATAGCCACTATTAATTTGTGGCTTGACACTCGATTGGTCCATGATCTCTATTTAAAGGGAATGGAGGGGCATGGCTGATGATCGATTGTGAGAACTCTTTTATGTAAAATAATTTCTTTTGCATTAATAAAATTGCCTCAAGTGGCTGCGTTCGCTGGGGCCGTGGATTGTTTCCCTCCCAGAAGGTTTTAACCACGTAAAAATACTGGTGTTGTGATTTTGATATGGTTGTATGAGTGGTTATTGAAAGTGTTCATCCTGTATGGAATACCTTATTTACTCAGACATGGTATCAGAGGCCGTTTGAAGAATTGCTCTTGTTTGTGATCGAGATCTTCAAGACCTTGTTGCTGCATTTCTAAGATACACTATTTTTGTTTTGGCCTAAACAAGCTGTTCCATTGCGTTCATAATGTTGTTTTCAGTTAAGAATGCCTTTTGTTTCAATGAAAAGGTGTCCATTTGCCTGAGATACAACATTTTTATTAGATTCAGAGGTATACAGTCCAAATATGCCATTTTAAAAAATTGTTTGTTGCAAAACTCATATTTTGGTTTTCTGTTTATATACTTGGTTTGCTACTCTTTCTGGTTTGCATATTCTCTTTTCCCTGTGCTTTGTGCAATCTTGACAAATCAGAAACAGAGCGATTTTTTTTTTCTTGACCGCATATGCTCTTTTCCATGTGCTTTGTGTGTTCATGGCAAATAAAAAACAAGAAGAAAACTTGCATTTGCTGGGTAAGCTAACCAATATTTAACACGTTTGTTGTTGAGTTTTGGATTTTTTTTTTCTTTTTCGAACTACTGTTTGTTTTTGGATGAGCACATCTTTTCTGATAGGCACACAGTTCAAGGCAGAGCTCCTTCAACAACATCCCCACCCTTTTTGGATGAGCACATCTTTTCTGATAGGCATATAGTTCAAGGCAGAGCTCCTTCAACAACATCCCCACCTTTCTTCACTACTATTGTTGTCTTTTGACTAGCTCACTTGGTTAAAAGTTACTTTGTTTAGTAAATGGTCTTGAGTTCAAATCTCTTTTTAAGTTTACTTTTTGAAAAGGTTCATGCAAACTTAAGTTATTTCATAACTTTATTGTAAACTGTATTTCACTTGTCATATAACAACGCATCACTATAAAATAACTTTAATATTTCTTTTAAAGTTATTTTTTCATGCAACTTTCATTTATAAAATAACTTCATTGTAAAAGTGATTCTCATTTATTTTATAAAAGTTGTTTACTTCATAAAGTAATTTATTTGTAAAAGTGAGATTATAGCCAAAACTATTGCGAGAAAATAGTTTTTTATTTTTTTATCATCATGCATCACCATGTGGGCCAACTTCTACTTGCCATGTGGCTCTTTGCTATTGTTAATGCCTTTTTGAATAGTGCAATTTTCACATCTGAAGTTTGTTTTCAGTGCCATTTTTTTGAAACAACCTATTTTTTTGAGAGCTCTCTATCCAATGTTGAAATTTGGTATCATCGAGAGGTACTCTCACGTGCCCTTGTTGCTATGTATGTGAGAGAAAAACACTCATAGAAGTGATTGTATGAGTGTATGAGCTAAGTGATGGGGCATTGTACACATAGACCCCATGGTATTGCACCCTTTGAAAAGGTATAAATTAGAAGCTAATGGAGAGGCTTGAGATTATTTTTTTTTCAGAGAGGAGAATAAATGATGTTTTGTAACATTGCCTTTCATACCCCTTGAATTTCTATGGGTTATGGGAGGTGTTACTAACATTTTAGCTCCAATTTTATTAGATGTCAAGATATCAAGTCGACAAAACTGTCAATCTCTAAAAGCTTTGCAGAATTAATTATTAATATGTTTATCAATGACGTAATTATTTCTTTAAATAATTTAAAAAATATATATGTGTGGTTCATAGATCTTGGAGATCGGTGACTGCTATGTCCACAAAACATTTGTACTAGGGAGATCCACCCGAAGGGATCACTTCCTATCACCTCGAGAGTGTCGAGAGAATTGAACCCATGACTTCTCAATAGCAAAGGCGCTTTATTGACGGGGACTCGACCAATTGAGGTAACCCTCGAGGCTATATATATATATATATATATATATATATATGAACAAACATGTGTATTTACAATGCATAAACAAGTAGGTAGACCGATATATATATATGGATGCATAAATAGTATTGATACAAAACGTTGTTTATATATATATGACCCACGTTGCGCCCGACCACCACCCCCCCCCCCCACACACACACACACACACATATATATATATGAACAAGCATGTGTATTTACAATGCCTAAACAAGTAGGTAGACCGATATATATATGGATGCATAAATAGTATTGATACAAAACATTGTTTATATATATATATATATATGACCCACGTTGTCCCCCCCACACACACAGATATATATGATCCACGTTGCCCACACACACACAGATATATACGACCCACGTTGCCCACACACACACACACACTAATATATATATGTAACCATTCAATCATGGCACAAATTAAACAATGGCTTAGATAACGTGTTGCCCCTACTACTTAGAATACCTCTTGCCAAATACTTGGAAACCATACAATGTTGTGCTTATGAAATAATGAGCATAAACTCTTAAAACACTTCTATGACAAACATAAACTCATACAACATGTGCTCATGCAATGGTGTACATAAACTCTTAAAATACTTTTTTGACGAACATGCAATTCTCCGCGTATATAAAGATGGGTATAAAATTTTAAAACACTTCTTAAATAACATAATATAAAGTGATATCAAATAATACAAACAAAACAAGTCAATAAGGTTGACTTCACTTTAAATTTAAAATGTATTTATCTTCTTGCTATTGGAATTGGTATACGTGAGAGGTTCAGACATGAGATCATGATATATCAAACAAACTTGACATTGCGCCCATTGTGCACGAGTTGTTGTGTATGTGAGATATCTGATCCAGAATATAATGATATAACCAATCAATGCTCAAGACTGCACACACACCATGTACGTATGGAGGATTTTATCAAAATATGACTATATATCAAGCCTGCACGCTCTGCACCCATTGCACACACATTAGGGTATTTGAGAGGGGTCTGTTCCACAATATATCAATAAATCAAACCTGCGCCACTGCGCACATGCATCAATGTATTCGGATGGGTTTGATCCAATGTTTAACAACATAACAAATCCACATTCAAGGTTGCGCCATTACGCACACTTCGGGGCATTCGTGATGGGTCTGATCCGACATTTAACAACACATCAAGCCCATGCCCTTTTCATACCTTGATTCGCTCGGTACCCCAACCACCGAATGCCTCGACATGGAACGTTTTCTTTTTATGCCTTACTTCACTCACCAAGTCATGAGAGAAATGGCAAAAGGGCGGTGTAATAGAGCTGTCAATTTTGCAAATATCACTAAATTGGGTTACTGATATATATACACACATGTCCCATGATACTCGACCATTGTAGTCTAGGGTTGCTAAAATTGGCAACTAGGGCGAAATTCCACCTTGGGATCACTCATTTGATGGAGATGATTATTGCATTAAATTCCTCTTTTTGAGAGGACCAAAATTGATCTAAAAATCATCTCATTCAGACAAGTAGAGGTGTGATTTTGAATTTATGCCCACACGTGCAAATTGTTCAGGTCGACCTCAGCTAAATGTAGGCTCATGAAGCCTAATGGACGTGTCTCTTCATCCACAACAAATTGTATAAATAGAAGTGACCTCTCACCTCATTTGGACATCCATCACTCATAGATTCTTCTCTCTCTCTTCATCAGATTTATTTGTACAACTTAGGCAATTTTCTCTCTCTCACACGTGTGTCAAGGAGAACGAAAATTTCTAGGATAAAATTGCAGGGCAAATTTCAAACTTTAGACTAGCGTTGATCGCGTTGTTCTTGACTAACTTTGACTATGTTTTAAGGGTCAAAATTCCAATTTTGTGAGGCCGTACTGTTGGGCACAAAAATCGAGAAGTTATGGGATAGTTGACCTACTTTGACTGCTGTTTGACCGCAGAAAATTACAACAAACTTTCTCTACTTTGACTGAGTTTGACTGAGCTGTTTTGGGCTGAAATTGACCTCCTGATCAGGGGGAGTTTGACCAAGGAAGACCGAGCTGCTTCAAGGAAGAATTGCTGTTGTTTTGACCAACGTTGACTTTCTGGTTAGGGCTGATTTGACTGCAGAATTTGACAGAGCTGATTTGACTGTGTATTGGGCAAGTCAATTTGATTTTTGTACTCTTTCTGTCTTTGCTGAACTATTGAATAATAATAAGAAATTATCAAAGGGTTTTCCCCACATTGGGATTTTTCCCTGACATCTGCCAAATCTTGTGTTCTCTTGTCTTGGCTTGTCTTTTGCATTTTTTTTATGTTCAATTTGCATTTACTTTCAATGTCATTAATGGTTAATGTGATTGCTACTGGAAATAATTGGATATTGTTATTGGGCTGCTAAAGGAACATTGAAGTAAATTGTTGTAAGCTTAGAACATACCTTTGTTAACTAAAATTAGCATGGTATCAGAGCCCAGGTAAAGACAAACCCCAAGCAAGAGAGAGAAAAACAATCACTAAGATCTATTGGACAAGGACAAAGCCTCAATGGCTTCTACATCTTACTTCAAATATGAGGATAAGCTCAATGATAAATCTAGTTATCTTGCATGGAAGATGTCTTTGGAAGAAAATGATGTCATGGATTATGTGCAGGGAAATGTGGTGGAGCCTCCTTCCAATGCACCAGTTGCTACTAAGTCAAAGTATAAGAAAAGTAAGGTCAAAGCTAAGAAGATCATCAAAGACTCCATTCAAAAACATTTGGTTGCTTACATTTTTGATTTGGGCACATCTATCCAATCCTACTTCATGAGGATTACTAAAATCAAGAATGATCTTCTATCTATTGGAGAAGTTTTTGTTGACAGAGAGCTCACTCTTATTGCTCTTGGAGGCATCCCACGAGTTTGGGATGTGTTTAACACCACTATTCTTAGCAATGACAAGATTCCTGGTTTCGACGAATTATTGACTAGATGCACTCAAGAAGAGACGAGGATGACGGAGAGAGACAAGCCTTCAAATGGAAATGAGCCCACTTCATTCTCCGCTCATGCTAAGAGGAAGAACAACGCTGGTCCAAAGAAACAAGGTCAACGATTCAAGCAAGGATTCAAAGAAGGTAAGAAGGGAAGATGCTTCAATTGTAACAAGTTTGGCCATTATGCTAGATAGTGTCCTCATAAGAAGGATACTCCATGGGATGATGACAACAACAACAACAACAACAACAACAACAACCGCAACAATTTCAAAGGCAATGGCAATCAAAGGAATAATAGGTTCAACAACAGAGGAGAGAGGAATGCTCCATGTTTGAAAGTTTAACTAGGATCGGTCTTCATAATGACTATGTAATTATGAATTTATGTAATGAAGAAGTCAAATATAATAAAATGTATTTTGTAAATACTTGCTTCATGGGTTTCATGGACAAGGAGTTTTATTATAGCTCAAAGACTTCTTGATGTCGTTTAGGGATTTGTGATCTTGTTATAAATGCATGAATTAGATTCATGCACATGAAGCAACGTTACACTTGTAATGAGTCAAAGAAACGATGTAAATATACCTCCAAGACCTTGCAAGCATTGCTGGAAGATAAGCCTCTCAAGCAGACTTGAAGATACTGATAAATTCCCTTGGAAAGTCGACTCGTGAACAGTCACAACCATTCATGGTGAGATCGGCTTATTACAGGGCCTAAATACTATTAAAACCCCATTAGTCTGCGCAGAAAACACAGTGAAGTAAGTTCCGATACCTCTGAGATTTTCAGACAATATTCCGTGGATGAATAGTTCGGATCAAGTTCTATGATAAAAGATGCAAGTTAAAGGGTCTGTTTGGTGCGTAAATAGAAGGATGTTCTGCGAAAGGAAGAGAGGTATACATACCTCTAATTCTGGTCTACTCTACCATGCATGTTTTAGGCAGGCCAATGGCTCTTATAATAAGAGACAAGTCTATAATTGGTGCAAAGAAGCAGTGTGTAAGAAAGAGGGGTGAACAACAAAGAAAGAGGGCTACAAAGCACATGAAGAAGAGATCAAGTCTGAAGCAAAAGTGCGAGGATAAAGTCTACATTTAGTGCGAAGGAAGAGGCATGTCTACAAGGTTTCTTGGTCACCATAGTTTAGTTTGGAATACATCAAAGGTTTGTTCTAGTGCGAAGTCTGGAGGGTGATCTACTAAGGAAAGGGAAGAACTATAAGTCTACTGTTTGAAGAGCAACATCACTATAAAGGACCTAAGACTTGGTCAAGGAAGCATATTGTCTAAAGACTAGGAACCGAGCTTTCCTAGTGGTGGTGAAAAAAAAAAGATCAGCATAAGAAGCCAAAAAGGGAGCAGTGACAAGTTCTTGGAGGCATACATAGGTCAAGGGTTTGTGTCACGGTCATGGTACTTGTCAACTGAAAGTCTATAAGAAGAATTACGTGCGGGTTTTCCTCTCCAAGAGGGAGAGGTTTTGGCCCTGGCTTGAAGAGCCAAAATCTTGTGGCTTTTGTGTTTTGATAATTGACTTGATATAAGACCTAATAAGCTATTGAAGAGAATATCTAAGTAAGAGAAATGCGTTCACAAGTAATTATCAAGAAGAGAATTGAATTAAACTACGCCTTATCAAATTCTCAACTTGGTTTCAAAGCTAAGGTGCTAGAAAGGGAAATGTTGCACGCTTGTACTCATATAAGACTCGTCCGACCATTGACTCGTCGACTCGTATAAGAATTGTCCGACCATTGACTCGTTGACTCTTATAAGACTCGGGAACGACCCGTATAAAACTCGTATAAGACTCGTCAAAATGCAAAAAAAACTTAAAATATGGTAAATTTTAAGTAGAAAAAAGAAATTAATGATAATTCCAGTCCTTATAAGTTATACAAAACCACAATATATGCAATAATTCATAACATCATCTCATATCTATAAAAGTAAAACATAACATATTCAATTTTTGTAAGCAAAACATTTACATACTGAATAAGAAAAGGAATCATGATTCCATAATTAAATGAAAAATTTCAGCAAGTTCAAAATTCAAATACATATGTCATAAATGATAAATGATTGTCTCATAACAATCTTGAGTCTCATCACTCATGGACGACCACGCCTATAATAAGCCCTCGTGGAGCTCATGGTAGCATCGGAAGGCTGAAGCAACTGTGAGGCAGGTGTATTGGGAGTCTTCATTTGAGATGGCAAACTAGAGAGATCCTCAGTCTCTTCATCAAGCCAACTCAAATCAGGGGGCTCCTCCTCCACAACCCAATCAGACTCTAAATCAATAGTATCCAATAAAATTGGATCTGTATCCTTTGGTTGCACTTGTTGCGAGCTGAGGAGGCAGCCTGCAGGCCCTGTGGCTGAGTTTCTGTCAGATGTAGAATGACATGGAGTGTTCTATGCTTAATGCAAATTTACTTCAATCTTTCTTAGGCCAATCTTTCTTAGGCCTGATTCAAATTAGCAATCACATAAACATGAAAGTAAATTGTTGATAGAACACAATAATAGACCAACAAAAGACAAGCCAATAATATAGATCAGATTTTACAATTCTTCTTGTCCAACAAATATATAAGATAGTGTGCGTTACGGCAGTCAACAAGATGCTTCAACCAACAAAGTCTTTCTTAGATCAGCCAACCCTCCAAGTGTCACACACACAGCCCTCAAAGATAACTCATCAAAAGTCAACGCTGGCCAACCAAAATTCAACGCAAGACAGTCAACAGAAAGTCAACGCTACAGATTAGGGCTTTGGTCAAATTGCTCCTTTTTCCTCGATTTTTGTGCCCAGCTGTACGACCTTCAAAAATCGGAATTTCAGGCAAGATTGGAGGTCAAACGGTCAAGGGTTGACCATGGTCAATGTGGTCAACGCTCAACAAACAAACCTAAACAGATCCGCAGATTTTCAGCAGCTTTAGCTCCGCACTTGTGAAGGAAAGAGGCCTCCAAAGGCTATCGAACCAATCAGATCACAATGAGAGAATGTGTGATGAGATGATGAGCAAATGACCTCCAAGTCTCTCCTATTTATATCCATCAGTGAGGGTGTGTGACACATCTATTAGACTTGTGAGCCTACATTACAAATCTGGCCGACCTTGCACATGTGTGGAAAATAAATTCAAAATATATGTTTTGCTCATCCAAACAAGATGATCTTTAAATCAATCTTGCACCTCTTCGAAAGAGGAATCCAACAAAAATATGACCATCATCATATGAGCAATGAAACATGGAGTTTGGACCTGGTTGCCCAAAATTAACACTCCCTCTCAACTAGGGAGAACTCCATCTTTCCACCTTGTGCCATCCATCAGTACCATTGTGTACTATCATCTAGCATCGTGCGTCATCCTGCCGTAACTTGCTTTGCTGGCTCTTTCTTTTCAAGTAGAACAAAAAGGTGAGTCACAAAGACATCATGCTCAGCTGACCCGAAGTCAGCTTAGAGGTTAAAACCTCTCTTAGACTCAAAAAGAGTCTCATACTAATCCGAAGTTAGTTTACTGACCCAAAGTCAGTTTAGAGGTAAGAACCTTATCATACTTGATCCCAAATCAAGGTGTTGGACACGTGCCATCCTAGACATAGAGAGTATAGCAATCTCCGATGCGTCCATCGATCTTGCTATTGGTCTCTATCCACATTTCCCACCTCATTGGCCAAATGAGAGGTACTTCCCATGAGTCCGAAACTCCATGGGTAGGATGCATGCGGGGCATAGATCAAAGAGAGGTGAACCAACTCAATATCATAACGGTGGGGCAGAAGCACAACAAGGTTCGGCAAGCCTAGCCCCGTGTGTGCTTATAGCTCCAAGTAGCTATCCCCAAGCCCCCTGGAGCTCCCAGAGCTCATAGTCCAACTCAAGCAGAACCCTCAGAATAGGGTCTTTCCATGATTCCAAGCTTCTCGCGAAAGGTTAGGAACTTGACCTTCCCCAGGGGCTTTGTGAGAATATCTGCGACTTGCTCATCAGTTCCTATATGATCGAGGCTTACGACGCCTCCCTGTACCATATCCCAGATAAAGCGATACCTGATATCAATATGCTTGGATCGATCGTGGAACACAGGATTCTCAGAGAGAGGAATCCCACTCTGGTTATCACAAAGGATAACGATGGTATCTAGCACATGCCCAAACAACTCACTGAAGAGCTTTCGCAACCAAACAGTTTCACAACAGGCCATACTCGCTGCAATGTATTTGGCCTCAATGGTGCTCAAAGCCACCGACTTTTGCTTCCTGCTCGGAGCAAGTTGATTCCACTCTCTACAGGAAACTTATCGGCTCGTTGATTTATCTGGTGAACACATGACCAAACATTTGCTATGTAGTGAACCAATTAAGTCAGTTCATGGTATAGCCTACTAGAGTACACTGGGTTGCCGCTAAACATAATCTCAAATACCTCAAAGGCACAATGGATTATGGGTTGATGTACAAATAAGTTGATGGAGTGAAGCTAGAAGGCTTCACAGATGCAGATTGGGCAAGGGGTTCCACAGACAGAAAGAGTACTTCAGGTTGCGCCCTTAGTGTTGGGTCAACAACTGTTTTCTGGTTCAACAAGAAGCAAAGATCAGTGGCACTGATCTCAACAGAGGCTAAATACATGTCTGTCAGCTGGGTAGCTTGTGAGGCCATTTGGTTGAGGAAGTTGCTTGTTGGACTCTTCAGTCAGAGGTTGGAGCCTACAGTGATACACTCTGATAGTTAGAGCTGCATTAAGCTCTCTGATAGTCTAGAGTTCCATGCCGCTGCAAGCACATTGAGACCAAGTACCATCATATTAGGGACTGAAGTGAACAAAGTTTGTACTTCTCATTAAATACTCCAGAAGACTTGGAATATGAAAATATCCATTGAGGATACAAATATTATATATTAAAATGTATGATGAATGAATAAGAATGATGTTACAAATGAGGCCCGTTTATATACCTAGGCAGTGCCTCTTCACGGAAGGTTATGTCCCCTTTAGACATGCCTCTTCAACCTAATTACTAATTAACTAATCATTATTTATTGTTTACATTATTTATATCATTTTATTCATAACATTGCCTTCCTCCTCAAAAAGCTTTGTCCTCAAAGCTTGTTGATGAAAAGGGCTTGATCTATTTTTCAGCGACGAATGTCTTCTCGTCTCGGAGCAGTCATCCTTGTCGATGCAAGTTGATATGATTCTCTAAGTGACAAACAAAACTGTCTCACTGAGAAGGGATCAGACCATCCTAGATCAATCTTCTGTGGAATCTTGCGGTGACTGGCAACTTGTGATTAATTGTTATCACATAGTGGATTGCACTGACATTAGTATTTTTTGGAATATCAGTTTGTTGTTTCTGTTTTGAATACATCGCTTGATCGCATTGCCTACTCTCGTGATTCAAATGTCGGTAGGGAACTTTTTTGGTTTGACTTTTCCTTATTATGTGTGGTAATTTTTTGAATTTCTTCTGGCGAAGATGTTATTGAGTTGGTTATAGAATCTTCACTTGGAATGTTCGTCATCTGAACTGCGACATTTAAGTTTGTATTTTTTGCAACTTGCTTGTCTTTTTCTAGAGTTGTGACATTTACTGGATCAGTATCTGTTTTTTTCTTTTCAACTTGGACTTCTAAATTCGATGCTTCCTTCTCGATAAATTGTTGCACCTTGTTTTCCAATGACTTATTGTCCTTCTTAAGCTTCTTGATTTGCATCAATAATTTTTCACTATGGTCTTCAAGTCGAGAAACTTCTTCATTTTTGTCAGTGGTGATCTTGTCAACTTCTCTTTGCAAATTTTGTATCGCCTTTTTACTTTCTTGATGAATCACTTTTGAGATTTCTTGTATGTCTTCAGGCATCAGTGAATTTGGCTTCAAGGTAGCGTCCTGTAGCGTTATTTTTTTTTTTTTTTGGGTGGGAGAATGTCAAAAACTTCTTTTTCGTGTCTAGGATAAAGGACCCTAGAGTTTCCATCCAAGGTGAACCCAACACAATGTCACTATCGTAAAAAAGTAAGGGTTGAATAGAGAATTTCGATATAAATGTATAATCGCCAATGTTTAACTGTAAGTCAATTATTTTGTATTATTTTTTCCTGGAAAAGTCTAATTTTTTTGATTATATTTAGCTCAAGAATCACCAATTGGTTTGCAATTTTAGGCGTTATATAATTTTTATCCTCGGCAAGTGAGATAGCAATAGTGACGTCTTTTCTTGCAATAGACCCTTTAGTTCTAAATAGTACTGAAGCATAATTGTGTGAGGTTTCTGGAAATCTTCCTTCTTTTATTGCCGAACTAGACTCCATTTTACTTCAATTTTTTTTTTTAAAACTTGTTTTAAGTATATTTCAAGTTCCTTTGAAGTTTGTACTTCAAGCCTCCTTAAAAATGTCTTTTAATCATATTTTTTCTTTTTCTTTTTATGAAATTATCTTTTATTTCATAAAATAATCCACTTTTTAATCTTGTAATAATACTTTTGTAAATGTCTCTCTTTTAAAAGAATCCTTTATTAAAATATAACTTCTATTTTCCACTAACTTCACTTTTAAGGTATCCACTTATGATGTCTCCCTTTGTACTTAAAAAATAAAATAAAATTCAAACCTCCTTTTATAATATATCACCGTACCACTAATATATCACTATACCACTAAAAAGGTTGATTGAATAACCACTTTGATAATTACTTAGAGTTGGTGGTATACTATATTTCTCCTTTTAACTTTATAATATATATATGTTTTATGATCTCAAAAAATTCCAACTTCCCTTTTTAATGAACATTAATAAAGTATGTTCACTTTATATATGTATTTTTGGGGATTTTGTTTTTAAAGGCAACTAATATGTGATATGATATGATTTAAAAATTGAACGGTGATAGACTTCTCCTTAATAATCATGACCTTTCAAACTCCACAATGCGAACAAACACACCAATTAATTTTTTTAATAATATCGGTGCAGATCAAGGTGAATCAATTGGTGACATACTAAATTTATGGCGCGTTAATTTGTAACCTTAGTATTTGATCTTGTTGCGCCTCGCGTCCTTTCCTTGACCCCATAATTATGGAATTATTTATTTATTTATTTATTTTTCTATTTTTTGTTTTAGCGATGTCAGTGGCTGCAAAAACGAGACTTGGAGGTGGCTACAACGATGGTACTATCTCAGCAGTTAATACGCAACATTATTTCTCTGAATTGTGGATGGGGGTGCAAAACGTTGGCTTAGGTAGCGGAATGGCAGTGCGGTGTCTGTTAGTGTGGACAACGACAATTGTAGGTTGGGCACAGGCGGCTGTAATGTGGCGGGAAAAGTGTATGTAGCTGTGAAATGCTGCGTACAGTGATGGCAGGGAGTGGTTGTAGGGGAGAAGACAATGGTCTTTACTGTGTAGGCACGATATCGACGGTGATAGCACCATGGACGTCGAACAATAGAATGCAGAGGCAGCTGTGGTAGAGTGGAATGTAATTGAGAACAGAAAAGCGCCGTGGTAGCAGTCTGTCGACAGTGGGTGCAACGCAACACACAGAGTTCGTACGACGGTAATGGCGGTGACTGTGTATTTGAGTTTTGATCTGTTGGATGTTGCCCCTGTGGACCAACTCCGATCGTGTATTAGACTACAATGTGGGTGCCGACGATTGCACACTGATAGTCGTTGTGGATGACAGTAGGTGGACGATTGCTCTTTTTTTTGTTTTTTGTTTTTGTTTTTGAGATTGTTTTATTATTATTATTTTCTTTTAAATACCTTTTTTTTCTTCGATTTTCTTTTTGATGTTTTTTTTGTTTTGACCTTTAATTTTTTTCCAATATATATTGACTTTCTTTCTTTCTTTCTATTCGTTCTTAGCGAAAATGGAGACACTCCACAAACTCGTAGCAAAACGCTGCAATGACAACGAAGTTGACGAATTTTAACGGTCAAGGATCTGGATCGGAGAACACAACTCTGTGTAGCGGTTGAGCGGCCAGAGGCTCGAACTGCTCTGATACCAAATGAAGTGAACATAGTTCATACCTCTCGTTAAATACTCCAGAAGACTTGGAATATGAAAATATTCATTGAGGATACAAATATTATATATTAAAATGTATGATGAATGAATAAGAATGATATTACAAATGAGGCCCGTTTATATACCTAGGCAGGTGCCTCTTCACAGAAGGTCATGTCTCATTTAGACATGCCTCTTCAACCTAATTACTAATAAACTAATCATTATTTATTGTTTACATTATTTATATCATTTTATTCATAACAGGGACTGTTTTCAGAGGGGCAAGATCAGACTTCAGTACATTCCTATAGCTGAGCAGACAACAAACATATTGACCAAGGCTTTGCCTAGTGGAGCTTTGTTTATTTTAGGGACAAACTGGGTATCGTGCAGAACACTTTCCTCTCCAAGAGGGAGTGTTAAATGAAGTTAGAGGAGGAAGGGTGTTTTCCTAAGTCAAAAGTTGGAATGATCTCAGCCGTCTAGGGAGAGACTTAATCTCAGCCCTTTGCGGGACCGGTGGGTCCAGGTCGAATTCTCAGAGGGAAAAGGGCACAGACTTGGTCATTTTGCTGCAGATTAGTGTGCTCTCACTTCAATAAAGAGCAGAGCGAATTCCAACAGTAGGGTTTTCTACTCAGCATAATCCAGCTAGAGAAAACAGGTTGAACAGCCGTCATCGCCTTCAAATTTATGTTTCCACCAGCTGAGCGAGTAGGCTTGCACAGAGCAGTTGTGCAGAAAGCTGTATGAGACTGTACGGAACTTACATCACGCAGAAGAGGGAGGACGAGTTGGATTTGACAGAGTTTAGCTTGTGCACAGAAGTTTGCTGGGCATTTTCTGAGTGAAGGGAAGTTTTATCCCTCCTTATGTAATTTGCTATTGTTGAAGAAAATAAAGAGAACACAGTTTGCAGGTTTTCCCCAGTTGGGGTTTCGTGGGTAAAATTTATTGTGCACAGTTTTTATGGTATGTTTGTCTTCATCTATATTCCTTTTGTTTCCACTGCATGCTAGTTAGAAAATTCAGTATATTTGTGGGTTAAAAGTTAAAGTTCAGATTTCAGTTGTTTACTTGGTAAAATTCAAAAATTAGATAGCTGGGGTTTAAGAAAGCTAACAGTTAGGAGAGCTTGGATTGACCATGTTTGAGCTCCTCTTAGAAATTTAGAATTGCCCAATGAACCCCTCTCAGTCCTGGCCACTTCCTGAAGGACCTTATCGGGATTTGTATTGGTTCCCTCATGTGATTGATATACAGGGAGATGCTTCTGTTCTCTCCTGTTTATTTACCTCTATATTTTATTTGGTGTAGTGACTTTCTCTCTTTCTTCTGGGGTCTACCATTTTGGGTCACCCTTTTTATACTCTTTCTGTAATTTTCACTTGTATCTCATTATCTATTATATCACGGTAGTAGTCTTGGCACTCCCACATTATGTATGTGACTAGCTATATTCTCTAGTCCTATTGACCCATTCTTTTGTTCACTTGTGGATAATTTGTTTTTATTGATGTATATCTTATCTTATCTTAATCACTGCTGTGTATTAATTTATCTTATTTAGAATTTGAAACCTACTGAGCAAATATCATTTACCCCTTGGAGATTTACTTATGACTTGATGTAATATCTACTATAGTCACAATCTCATACTATGTGTTCAAGTAGTTTTTTTTTATCTGAAAAGGAATACACAATATTTGCTGTATCTCTCCTATGTTCAATGTGTGCAGTGACGACTTAGATTAATGATATACTATTGTGCATGCCATCTGTTTCATGCTTCAGGCTAGGATAGCACTTGAACGGAAGCGTTTCTTAGAAAGTACAGCAGCGGCTGTGCAGAGACAAGCGTTGTGGTCCAGCTTAGCTCATGACATGACTGCAGAATTTCGTGCTCTTTCTGCTGAAGAGGTAATAGAGTTGCTGATCGACAAGGGATGTTCATCAGTAAATCTAGCAGGCGATGATTAGGTTGTATATTGCAATATTGATTAAAACTGTATCACTGATTCATCATGGTTATATCATGCACTAGTTTTGTGGAGTGCTATTTTCTAAATGTGCATGTATCATTCATCTTTGTACGAAGGCTTACTTGCACCAAGAGTTAGAAAAGCTTCAGGATTCAAATAATCGCAAGGTTGGTTTGGATGATGATGCTGAAGATTGTGATGAACATATTTCTTCGGATCAGAAAACCCTATCAGTTTCCAGAGCATCACATCTTTGGGAGTGCTTGCTAACTCATACAGGTACTAAGAACATTTCCACAGAATAGTGAGAACTTACACACATTTTACTGAATCTTATAGCAGGAAGAGATGCTTATATATACCAAAATAAGCTTCTAGCGAGATTGATGCCTGCATGTTCCCCATCATTTTATTTGTTTCTCTACTTGTTTTTACTCTAAGATAATTATTCAGTGAATTTTCTTGCAATGTGAATATTCGCTCTTCAGCTGTAGGACAGGTTGAAATGGCCTCTGTGTGTCGAGTTCCATGTCCTTCTCTGTAATGAACATGTAACCATATTCTCATACCGTATTTTTTTGAAATTTAATGAATCCTATACATACACATAAAATTGCTCTAGGCTTGTAAGAAGTATATATCTGCAGGTGCTATATATGGACAAATGAGACCTTGCGGTATCTGTAATGGGTTAGTGTATATCACCACTATAGGATATAGTATCTGTAATATGAATATCTTGTATGCACTCTGTGAAATGGTTAGAAGTATCCGAAAACATGAATGATTTGTCCATAACGATGTTAAATTGTTAGTGTTCATCTATATATATTATACTTTCAATGTCATTCAAATTTTATCCTACTTGGAAATCTGAAAAAGAGGAAGAATGCAATGTCATTTAATTCCATTTATTTATTTTCCACTCTTAGATTCTAGATTTGCTACCATTCATATGTACACAGTTTGTGAGTTCCAAGCTATAATTATTGTGCCCAGTTTTAGTGTTGAAAGTGAAAATTACAGGTATAAAGTGCCTTTTCAGTTTTACAGTCATGTTTGATTGGTGGAATGTAAGCAGGTTTAATCAAGAAGTTCTCAATTAAAAAATTTAGAACTGGAAAAATTGAAGGATTTCAGGTTTTTTCAAGCTCATTTTTGAAGAAGTTTGGGGGATTCAAGGTCTTTTTCTAAAGCGTTGTTTTAGACTGTTTTCCATGAGTTGACTTGGAATTGGCCTCTACAAGTTTCAACATCGAGTACTATTCATTTTGTTGTGACCTCACAAAGAATGAAGAAAAAGGACCTGTTATTTATGGTTCTCAGTTCTTAATTGAATGTTGAGAGATTCGTGAGACATAAAGAGGGAATCATTTGGAAGCAACACAAACTCTAATTCTGCAATAAAGTGAGAACTAACCAGCACTAGGGAAGTCCAACACTAAAAGAGATATCACACAAGAGAAATGCAACCCGAGAGAGAGAAAACAACTCAGGAACAATTGTGCTATAGAGAGAGAAAACCAAGCATAAGAGAGTGCAATATTTGATAGGTCCCTTGGGAAATTCACGTTTTTAGAAGAATTAATGACACTTGAAATGAGAAATGCAAATGAGAATGGCTGTATAAATACTAAATAGTAGGGCACTTTCATGATAGGGTTTGGAGCCTACATGTACAAGGTCAGCCAAACCTACAAATATAATAATGATGCTATATGAGGTTGCCTTTTCTGGAGGTGAAGATTACACCCATATTTTCAATTCCCCCCCACCGTATTGAACATTGGGCCTTAGAGAGAAGACATTACATATGCCCCGCTTCATGGGAAATTTCCCATGTGTAATATTCCAAAATGGAAAAGACAGGAATATAGAACAAAATACTAGAAATAGCAGTGAATAACATTACACCAACATGTATGACAGCCATGGAGCCATTTTATTATGTACATCAGCAGCAAATAAGTACAATCAAAACGGGCACAACTCAAGTGATCAAGGCAAACAAGCCTCCCATGAATACATATGCCAAAACATGAAATGCTGCTACCTAGTAGAATACTAAAGAACTAGTACAACGCAGTTTTAGTGGATATAGTTGCAGTTGGAAAATGTGATAAGAAGTATCTACTGATATAAGGCTTAAATAATGCCGGGAACAAAGATCTAAGCTCTGTAGAAATTTGATACCCAACCCTGGTTTTCAGTTTCTCCTTATTTCTCCCATAAAGTTAAATGCCCATTCCCATAGCCATACATTCAACAAGCTGAAAAAATAAATATTTTCTGAAAACACTAATTCTGGAAATTTCACAATGCTGAAATGCAGAAATAAAAACTCATAAAAATAAATCAGCCACACAGAATTTTGACACGCTGATTTTTGGTCAACTTGACCCTGGAAAAACCCCCTACAACTCTTGGGGAAAACCAGTTCGAAAGCTGTCTTTATTTCTGAATATGCTTTTACAGTGAACAGCAAAACACAGAAAAATTACAGCAAATACAAAACCCACATATCTCGATTTTCGTGTCAACCTCCAACCTTGAAAATCGTGCCAACAACAAAACATAAATTTATAGAAAAATTACAGCATTAAATGCTGCACTTGAAGCCTCGAAAAATGTGCAAGAATTTGCCTATACGGACTGTACAGATTCTGTACGGAAATGTACAGCAGCTCCTCCTTGATTTCCAAGCCCTAAAACAACCTTGAAATTCATGCCCTTTGTTGCTGAAAATCGCTCCTCGAAATCTGCACTGTACCTTGCCTTGAAATGTGTGCAATCTTGCTGTATGGATTTTTTGTCTCGGTAAATGTGCCAACAAATGCTGTTGTCTGGAAATGCTGCCTTGGGAAATGTGCCCTCTTGCTGTATGGATTTTCTGTGTAGCTATGCTGCTCTCCCTTCGCTCAGAAATTTCTCTTCAGCTTTCTCTCCTCTCTCAATCTGCTCATGAAAGAATGAATGATATTTTCCCTCCTTTTCCTCCTTTAACTTAACCCTAAGTGACTTTTGGGGAATCCCTAAATCCAATGGCTGAGATAGCTTTAGATCTAGGGCTGAGATTAAATGCTCATTTAAATCTCACTTTCTATTTTTTAATTCACCCCACTTTTATAAAGATCGACTTAGTCATTTATTTCCAAAGTCACTTTTCCTTTCTAATTTCACATTGACTTTATTAAAGTCACTTTAAAATTAGACTTTAGTAACTTTATCACTTAAAGTCACTTTAGGAGAAAAATTAAATTCTTTTGGACACTTTTCCCTAGGGCAAAGATCAAAGCCTTAGGGAACCACCTGTCCTCCGGTAACCAAATTTCAACACTCCCTCTTACTGAGGAAGGTGTTCCTCACCACACCCATCTTGTCTCTGAAGTAGACATGTTTGCCCCGTGGTAAGGCTTTGGTAAGAATATCTGCAACCTGCTCATCAGTGGAAATATACTCAAGCTTCACAACTCCCTTCTGAACATAGTCTCTAATGAAATGATATCTGATGCCGATATGCTTTGACCTGTCATGAAATACTGGATTCTCCGTGAGTTTAATGCAACTCTGATTATCACAGTAAATCACTGAATGTCTCAACAGCTAACCAAATAAGCCAAAAAACATCTTGCGAAGCCAAATGGCCTCACAACTAGCTAGACTGGCTGCCATATACTCCTCTTCCGCTGAACTCAATGCTATTGACTGCTGCTTTTGGTTGAACCACGACACCATTGCCGAACCCAACCCAAAACAACACCTTCAAGTGCTCTTCCTATCAGAAGCACAACCTGACCAATTAGAATTACTGTATCCTGCCAATCTCACTCCATCCTCTTGCCTATAATCCAGACCATAATCCACTGTCCCGTACAAGTACAGCAAAATGTGTTTTGCAGCAACCCAGTGCACCCTCCTGGGCTCACACATGAACTGGCTCATCGTGTTGACTACAAAACATATATCTGGTCTAGTGTTGACCAAATACGTCAAGGAACTAATCAGCTGTCTATATAATGTGGGATCCACCAACTCGGAATATGAAGCGTGAAGCTTCTTCCAGTTGGTGATCATAAGTGTCAACATGGGTCTACAATCCTCCATGTGGAATCTGCTAAGGATGTCCACAATATACTTCCCTGCCCTAGGAAGAAATGCCCCTCCTCCAGCCACACCTCCAAACCCAAAAAGTAATGCATCAAGCCAATGTCCTTCATCTCGAACTCCGACACAAGATCTCTCTTGTAGTGCTCTATGAGTCTCTCTGCACCCGTAATGACCAAGTCATCCACATACAACACCAGAATGAGAGGCTCATCACCTATCACAATAAAGTAAAGGTTCGGATCTGCATCACTCTTTGTGAAACCCATCTCCTGCAAGTATGTATCTATTCTGGAGTACCAAGCTCTGGGAGCTTGCTTTAGGCCATAAAGGGCCTTCTTCAGTCTGCGCACATGGGACTCCTTCCCATGAACCTCAAAGCCCTATGGCTGCTCAATGTACACCTCCTCTTGCATGAAGCCATTGAGAAATGCGGTCTTCACATCCATCTGGTGGATCTTCCAACCCATCTCTGCTACTATCGATATGATGGAGAGAATCGAAGTATATCGAGCCACGGGAGGGAAGGTCTCCTCATAATCAACTCCCTCTACCCGGGAGAACCCTCTAGCCACAAACCTTGCTTTGAATTTCTCAATACTGCCATCTGCAACATGCTTTACCTTGAAAAGCCATCTGGAAGTAACCACGGATTTGCCCTCAGGCCTCGGCACCACCTCCCAAACATCATTCTTCATGATAGAAGAATACTCCTCCTGCATGGCCTCTCTCCAGACTTGCTGGCTAGCTACCTCCTCATAGCTAGAAGGCTCAGAGTCAATGATGCTGGCAACCATTGCCATATAGCTACAAAACCTCTCGTGTGGTCTCTGCTTTCCGACCGCCTCAGGCCCGGGGCATCGATGTGGCCTCTCTCAAGGTATCCTGAAGCCACTTGGGCTTCCTCTTCCCTGAGCAGACTTCTCCCACTGGAGAATGAAACTCCTCCTCATCATCGGGAGCCTGAACTCCTGACTGTCTGTCTGCTGTCCTCTTGCCTGAACCTGAACTTGTAGACGCTGAAGTACTGTGTGAACTGTCCATTAGTGTACTCCCTAGTGAACTGCTTTGCATGTTGCTCGAAGCACCACCCCGCTGACTCTGCGAGCCACTGCTCACTGATGGACTTGACACTGTAATCGATGTACCTCCGGATCCTCCTAATCCCTGCCCATTGGATCCCTGTGACTGACTCAGCTGCTCCTGAGGGTTTGGCTGATCCAGATACTCTAACTCCCGTGACCTCCTGAAAGCCTTGTCCTCCTCGAACTTCACATCCCGCTTGACAACAACTCTCCTCTGTGCGGGGATATAAATTCGAAAGGCCTTCGAGGTCTCACTGTAGCCCACAAAGACACCTTTCTCTGCGGTGGGCTCTAGTTTGGTCCTCTTCTCCTTGGGTACATAGGAGTATGCAATACACTCAAAGATACGAAGATGACCAATATCAGGCTTCTTCCCAGAAAAAGCCTCCTCTGGAGTCACATGCCCTAAGGCACGATGCGGACTCCTGTTCTACAAATATACAGCAGCGTTGCAGGCCTCTGACCACAAAAACAATGGTAACCCCTGATCATGTAGCATGGCTTTGGCAGCCCCTCCGATGGATTTGTTCTTCCTCTCCACAACTCCGTTCTGCTGGGGGTTGTAAGGAACTGTGAACTCCCTCCTAATGCCTGCCTCCGCACAATAATCGACAAACTCACCAAGGGTGTACTCTCCTCCATTGTCTGACCTCAGGGACTTGATCTTCCGACTTGTCTGAGTCTCCACAAGAGCTGTGAACTCCTGAAATCGCTTGAAGACCTCACTCTTGGTCTTCAAGAAATAGATCTAGGTCCTCTTGGAGTGATCATCAATGAATAATACATAACACTCATATCCACTGAAGGAAACATGAGACGTCCGACTGCTCACATCGGAATGAATCAAATCAAGTATCCCAGTCGATCTGCTGTCACTGCTTGGAAAACGGGATTTGGCAAATTTGCCCATCGCACATCCTCTGCATGTATGAAAGTGATCAGTACTGAAATTTGGCACACTTGTAGTGATCTCCCGCAATGTCCTCAAGGCTCCATGATACATGTGCCCCACCCTACGGTGCCAAATCTCACATAGCTCTGAACTGCTAGCTCTGATGTCGGTACTACTACTCAATGCCAAAAGGGGCTGAAATGCAAACTTGTACATCTTTGCATGGCGTACACCTATCACTCTAGCTGAATCAGCTGGAGCGACCCTAGGATATATCAGCACCTGTCCTCTCCTGAACAATATCTCATATCCTCTGTCCTCAAATGCTGAGACAGATATGAGGTTCTTCCTCATCCCTGGCACATATAGAACATCTGACACCTTCAAGGGAGGTTTGGGTTCCTTATCAAATGTCAATGTCCCGACACCGACTGCTCTAACAACGCTGTCATCTACGAGTACCACCTCTATATCAGTGCCACTCTCTGAAAGCTCTGAGAAGTACTCATGGACTCCTGTCATATGACGTGAAGCCCCACTGTCAACATACCAGATACTTGAAGATGCTCCGCTAGTGGAGGGAAATGCACACTCCCTCTCAACCTACGTTGCAGGTGATCCTGCACTAGTAGACTCACAAGCAATAAACTCAAATTCCTGGTCAAAGCTATCTGTAAAGTCCTCTATCGCCGCTGATGCTGCCATGCTTTGGTTCTTCCCCTTCTTCTTCTTCTCTGGACACACAACTGCATAGTGTCCCATCTTCTGACAATTCCAACACTTCACCTTGGAATAGTCCTTCTGCGTGTTCCCCTGTTTACCTTTACCTTTGCCTTTGCCCCCACCAACACTTGTGGAAGCTTGCTTCTTTCCCTTGCCTTTCTTGCCTCCTGCCAACAGTGCTACATCCTCATCCTGCTCAACTGGTTTGACTGCCCCAAGCTGGCTCTTTCTGATTTCTGTCTGTATGCAATCATCCCAGAACCTCTCCCAAGAGGAAAGGGTTTCACGTGCATAAACCCCATCAGCAAAGTTCAGCCATGAACTAGGAAGGCCATTCACTGCAATCCGCACCAACTCAGTGGGTGGAATGACCTCTCCAACTGCTGCCAATGCATCTCTCGCATTAGTAATCTTTGTGAGATATCCAGCTGCACTATCAGTCTTACCCATCTTAATGGTCTTCAGCTTCTCCCTTAGGACCATTTTCCTGTTCTCATTGGTACTCTGGTAGAGATTGGTCAATGCTGTCCACATCTCATGAGCATATTTCTTTCCTCTCACATGAGGAATGAAATAGTCTTATGATTTCATTTAGAATCAGTCTATTACCCTTCTTATTATTTTTATTAAAGGCTGCCAACTGAACAACATCCGTAGACACATTAACAAGGTTCTGTGCAGTAGGCACCATGATATCCCAAACTTCTGCCTCCTCAAAGATGCTCTGCATTCTCTCCTTCCAAACACTGTAGTTACTATGCCCATCCAATCTATCCTCCACCCTCAAGCCCAAAGACATGCTTGCTGTCCTAATAAACTGAAAATAACATTGTTGTAGTAAAGGTAATGATTTCTGTGTGAAAAATCAGCTTGCTGTAATTTCTGTGTGAAAAATCAGCTTGCTATAATTTTTCTTCTTGCTGTCCCAAATTGCACTTTTTCAGCAAAATAGCTTTGATACCCAACCCCGGTTTTCAGTTTCTCCTTATTTCTCCCATAAAGTTAAATGCCCATTTCTATAGCCATACATTCAACAAGTTAAAAAATTTATATTTTCTGAAAACACTAATTATGGAAATTTCACAATGCTGAAATGCAGAAATAAAAACTTAGAAAAATAAATTAGCCACACAGAATTTTGACACGCTGATTTTTGGTCAACTTGACCTTGGAAAAACCCCCTACAACTCTTGGGGAAAACCAGTTCGAAAGCTCTCTTTATTTTTGAATATTCTTTTACAGTGAACAACAAAACATAGAAAAATTACAGCAAATACAAAACCCACTTATCTCGATTTCCGTGTCAACCTCCAACTTTCAAAATTGTGCCAGCAGCAAAATAGAGATTTATAGCATTAAATGTTGTACTTGCAGCCTCGAAAAATGTGCCAAAATCTGCCCCTGTAGACGCTGAAGTACCGTGTGAACTGTCCATCAGTGTACTCCCTAGTGAACTGCTCTGCGGACTGCTATGCATGCTGTGCGAAACACCACCCCTCTGACTTTGTGAGCCACTGCTCACTGATGGACCTGACACCGTAATCGATGTACCTCCGAATCCTCCTGATCCCTGCCCACTGGATCCCTGCGACTCACTCATTTGCTCCAGAGTATCTGGATCAACCAGACCCTTAGGGGCAACTGAGTCAGTCGCAAGGATCAGGAGGATTCGGAGGTACATCGATTACGGTGTCAGGGCCATTAGTGAGCAGTGGCTCACAGAGTCAGAGGGGTGGTGCTTTGGGCAGCATGTAGAGCAATCCGCAGAGCAGTTCACTAGGGAGTCCACTGATGGACAGTTCACACGGTTCTTCAGCGTCTACAGGGGCAGATTCTGGCACATTTTTCGAGGCTGCAAGTACAACATTTAATGTTTAATTTTTCTGTAAATTTCTATTTTGCTGTTGGCACGATTTTCAAGGTTGGAGGTTGACACGAAAATCGAGATAAGTGGGTTTTGTATTTGCTGTAATTTTTCTGTGTTTTGCTGTTCACTGTAAAAGCATATTAAAAAATAAAGAGAGCTTTCGAACTAGTTTTCCCCAAGAGTTGTAGGGGGTTTTTCCATGGTCAAGTTGACCAAAAATCAACATGTCAAAATTCTGTGTGGCTGATTTATTTTTCTGAGTTTTTATTTCTGCATTTCAGCATTGTGAAATTTCTATAATTAGTGTTTTCAGAAAATATTTATTTTTTCAGCTTGTTGAATGTATGGCTATGGGAATGGGCATTTAACTTTATGGGAGGAATAAGGAGAACCTGAAAACCGGGGTTGGGTATCAAATTTCTACAAGCTCCCAGGCACATTTCCAAGACAACCCAGAAAGGGTTTTCGGAAATACCCAAAAGTACAAAATGCCGAAATACAACCCTAGGGCTGAATAGCAGCTGTAAATTGAATACTGGAAGGAGGTGGCTGAACTGATGTAGAAATGAATAGAACTCCTCCAATAGATCCTCCAAGTGAAAGGCTGATCCCCTCACTGAACACGTAACCCTCCAAATGAATCACTGAACCCTCCTCTGAAAATACTCACTAAAATAACGTAGTCCTTGAGGGAAGCTGCGCTGTAGGAGGTGGGAATAGCTGGGCCTGATGCCAAATAATGAAATTAAGCTCCGAGACCTTCCTTGTTGGCCTCCCAATGGAAAGGCTACCTCTCCACTAAAAAACAAACATTGAAAGTGGCCCTCAAAATCCTCCACTGTCTCTACCCTGCAACACAACACAATTCTACTAGAAACTACGCTGTAGCTGAAGACTGAAGCTTGGCCAGAATGCTAGAATGTGGAAATGTGGCTCACAAATCTCTCCTAAGTGGGCACTCGAAGTCCCCTGAGGACGAGTGTGGGATTCTCGCTCGGGAACACCCTTGTGCTAAACAACACATCGGACTCCGCTAAAGAGTTGAAGACTCAAGAGTACAAGAAGTCATACAAACCACAAAATCAATAATCAACAACATACCCCTCTATTGATGATCCACTCTCTCCATACCAACGCTGTTGATTTGGTCAAACTTGACCTTGTCCACATGCATTAGCCCTTGTTCACACATGAGGGTGCTTTATCCAGCTACTAAGATGATCCCTTCTCATATTAAGAGGGATTTTATTCCTACTAAAGAGATTTATGGGTCTCCCTACCGACTTATTCATTTATCTAAATTATTGGAGTGTAAAAACTCTGGTAAACTTGATAAATATATATTATTAATGATGAAAGATGAGATAATTACAATGAGGGATCGCCTAGGCTTTAAATACAGCCTCAAGGTGTCCCTTGGCGAAGAGGCATGATCTTTGATCATGCCCTTTCAGTTAATAAATCCTAATATAACTATATCTAACTAATAATTAATAAAATATTCATAACATTGCCCCTCTCTTAAGATGCTTTGTCCTCAAAGCATACGTAATGATGGACAATGTTGATGAATGTCTGGTTTTCTCAAGCGATGAGCTCTTGCTTCCCACATTTTAAAAAGATCGTGAAGCATCTTCTCGAGCTCCATCTGTTGGTGATGTGGATAGTGAAAAAATCTGATATCGACAGAGTTGGATACTGTCTTGACTTCTATTGGATGTTTGATTTTCCTATTGGAAGACACTTTTATGGGTAGATCTTGGAATACTTTTTCATGTTTCTGAACTAGTGCTTGTACCTCCTGAGATTCTTCGTGGTTGACTTTTGTAGATAACATCTCTAAGTGACGACATTCGACTATATAAGCTGGTGCTCCCTTTCGGATCATCTTCATCATCTGGGATGATGATACGATTTGATTTTCTGGGGCTTGGAATCCAAATAACTTGTGCTTCCGTCCTTCCCACCTAAAGCTTATAAACTGCTTCTGATGGTTGGCTGAATAAGTACCCAAGGTTTGTAACCACTGAATTCCTAGGACCACATCTACTCCTCCGAGTGGTACGACATAGAATGGAGATTCTAAACTAAAGTCTTTAATCTGCAATTTGACTTTATGGCATTTTCCTACTTGTTCAATCTTCTTACCATCGGCCACCATTACCTTCATATTAGGCATGGGAAAAGTAAAGAGGTTGAGTCTTTTGGCCATGGTTGAATCTAGAAAATTGTGCATGCTGCCTGTGTCTATGAGAACCATTACGTTGTTTTTCTTAATATGTCCCCTTAATTTTAGTGTCTGAGGTTGTGATATACCTGTCATGGCTGATAATGACACTTGCGGAGTGCTGTCATCATCTACTTCTGGGGAGAATTCTAGGGTATCTTCTATCCCTTCTATGTCTGAATCATCATTGTTAGAATCATTAGTTGCTTCATAGTTATACAGATTTTTTTCTTTCCCATTAGCACATCTGTGCTTAGGGTCCCATTTTTCGCCACAACGTTTGCATTTACCTTCCCTTATTCTTTGTGTTTCCAAGTTAGATTTGTCTCCTTCGCGAAGGCGAGGTGGAACATATTTCATGTTATCTTCTTTTGCAGATTGAGGAAACCGTCGCCTTGAATATACTTTTTTTGGTTTCGATATTCTTTCAAATTTCTTTTCAGCAGCTTTTGCTTTTTGCCTTGCTACTTCTACGGACGTAATTTCATGTAGTTCGAGCTCTTCTTGTATGTGGATTTTAAGTCTTGAGATGTAAGACTGGATTAGACGAGATTCCGACAATCCGGGTACTCGTGTTGCCAAGGTCTCCCATTCTCGCGTGTACTCATCCACATCTCCTTTTTGGCGTAATTTGATAAACGTTGAAAAGAACTTTTCTTCTTTTATGCCTTGAAACCTTTTGAAGAATGCATCTTTAAATTTCCTCCAACTGATATCGAGCGTTGTCTTTTTCCACCACATATACCAATTATATGCTTCTCCTTCCATTTTCATGGAAGCATGTTTAATTTTTTCATCATCACTAGTAATGTCATAAATCTCAAAATATTCTTCTGCTTTATTAAGCCATGCAACGTTATTCTTTTCATTACCATCAAATTTGGGTAGGTCAATCTTGGCTTTGCGCTGATATGCTAATGGTGGAACAAGAAGGGGATATTGATTAGCGAATGCATTCCAGAGCTACTTGTTTTGAAAATCTGCATTACTATCTTCTTGATGATGTGGGGAATCGGTTTTTTCCTGATGCTCTTCCGAGTTCCCTGAATCTGCGGAATTGTTTTGTTGATTTTGTTCCTTGTTAGGAGATATTGGGGATTGTGTCTGACTTAACTTATCTATCTTATCATTTAGCTTACTGAAGAGTTCTGTCATATTGTTCATTGCTTCGCTATGCTCTGTCATCTTGTTCATTGCTTCGTTAAGCTTTTCTGTGGCCTCGTGATGATTTAGCCACATTTGTCTTTCTATTCGATTTGTTGTATCATGAACCTTTTTGATGTCGTTGGAATGCCCTGCAACTGTACCTTCCAGATCGACTAATCGCCTTCCGAATTCTTCAGTATTATTATTAATTTGTTTCTCAAGATCTCCCAATTTCTTCTGGAATTCCGCCATCGACATTGACGACGACATCGAGCGTGTATGAGGTGGGGAATATCTTTCTGCCAGTTTCTCCTCTTTTTCTTTAAAATTAATTAATTAATATTTAATTAATTAATTAATTAATAATAATTTTTTTTTATTTTTATTTTTTATTTTTTATTATTTATTTATTTATTTATTTTTAACTATATAATTATTATATATATATATAATTTATTAAATGGAAATTATATAATATATAAATAAACTATATAATTACAATATATATATATATATAATTATCAATTAAATTATATAATATATATTTTATATATAATTTAAAAAAAATCGTGTTTTAAAAAAAAAAAAAATGTGCCCGTTCACTATCGGTCAATCCTTCACACAGAAAATAACTCGTCCGCTTTAAAAGAATTACCCGTCACTATATTTTTACAATCCGTCTGTACGAAATGTATAACCACATAATATGTATGGTATACGGTATAATTTACACAGCCTTGTCACCGTATTTAATGTTTCAATGTATTTAACGCTGTCCGCTTAAAATTATACCCGTCCGCTATGAAATATACTCGTATGTTTAAACGTTGTATGGTTTAAACGTCGTATCGATCAACGGACAGCGTGGATGTGCCGCGGAGTTATATTTACATATATTTATACAGCCAATGAAACGGTCAACGGACAGCGCAGTAACAATCGTTTTTGATTTGAATCTTCCGCGTGGACGTGCAGTGACGTCGTCGACTGGGACAGTGGCTGTTTGGACGTGGGACAGCGGAATGAACAATGTGTGGATGCGGAGGGTAGCGCAGACATAGACGGTGGCAGTGTGGACAACCTGTGCAGTGTTAAAACGAAAGGAAAACTGTAACTGGCACTCAATTTGTAAGCGGCTGTGTAGTGACTGTTTTTAAATTTTTTTTTTATGTGAGGGGATTGGGTGAGCACAGAGCGGGAGTGAGGGACAGGTATGTGAGATAGAGGAGGGGGGTAAAATCTGTGAGAAGGGGTCACGGTAAGCGAGGGAAATGAAATGGTGAGCAGAAGCTGTAATGTGAGTGTATGTGAGTGGAGAAAAGATGCAGAATTTCTTCAACAATTCTGCACTTGGTAAAAAAAAATTTCTGAAATTTCCTTCGAAACTCTTTAATATGATGATGATGAACCTCAAAACTTAAAATTAGATTTGTGTCACTGCTGTCGTCTTCAATTGTAGAATTAAATTTCTGAAATCAATTAGCTGCATGCTAATTTAGGAATATTACAGTCATTTCTCAAATGTTACTTGTCCTCAAGCAACTGCAAGGATAGAACTGAAGAGCCTCCTCTCCTCCTCTTGTAACATCCTTATATGATAAGCTCCTCCAGTGAACAAGATGCTGTCTCATCAATAAGTCTCCAAGTTGCTCCTCCCAAGTGTGCAAGTTAGCTTTTGGTGACAATCCCAAATAGCTATCATCACGAAGAAGTGGAATATCCATGGAGGCAACTATATGTTGTCTAGAGGCCTTCTTGAGGCATGGAATCTAAAATATATTGGGAACCATCATTCCCATGTGAAGCTCCCAACCCCAAGCTATCAGCCATACAAAATGAGTCACGCTCCAAAATGGCAACTCATGAAAAAGCTCCCCCACCTTTGGCTCCTGCAATGTAGGTGGGCTGCATATATGAACATGATAGACCAAATGGCTTACCCCACGCTGTCTCTCTCTCCACTTATGGAAAGTATAGAACTGCTGTTGAATTTGGGCTGCAATAATGTTGCCCTCAAGAGACAAAAGGACAACTGGATCTTCAAAGACCCCTTCTCTAGTATCATGCACCTTGATAGCCCAAGCCATCCCATACAAAGTGAATAGCACATCATCACCATATGGTATCCAATTCAAAAAGATACTGAGTGTTATGTGTAGTGTTGGATGGTACCAATGGTTTCTCCAGTGGATAAATCGCAGTTTTACCAACTGCTGTTTCAGAGCATCATGTGGCAAGTTGTCTCCCAAGAAATTGCTAGCTGTGCATGTTTGCTCATCTACTAGGAAGTAGTAAATGGCATTATATGTCAGCTGAGAATAACAAAAATAACACAACATTTGCCCAAAGCCATACAAGAAATGGCTATCTCCTTCATAAGTGTTGGCCCTAGAATGACCATGAAGCCCAAGTATAATCTTGCCCTCTTGTGGAGCAATGTACTGTATATAGATGGCAAGAGAATGCAAATACTTTGTGAAATGATCAATAAGTACAAAAATACATTTCTTACCATGCATTGTGAGTAGGCTGAAAGTGAGGTCCATGGATGAGCCTTCCCATAAGAATCTCCTCATAGTGGTCTGAAAAATGAAGGGATGCATACTCCCATTGGAACACTCTATCAATAAATACATACTCCCAAGTGACAACGTTGTTGGCCTTTGTGATAATGCTCTTGTCATCTTATGACTCCATTCTTTGACATGCCACATGCCAAAGTCATCCACCATCATGCTGTTATATGTGGAAGATTCCTTCCTATATGGAAGTATCTCCTGATCCTCCAATGCTGAAGGGTAGCCCCTTTGCACCCTGATTGTGCCATCCTCTACTTTTGAAATATCATGCAAAGTATGGGAGTGAATCAACCCATACTCTCCCAAGAGTAGCCAAAGCAACAATAGCTCTTGCTGCCTCCTCACACCAGCATCATATAGACCATGGAGTAAAAACATGATGATTGATATGGAAGATATCACATCACCCCAATACACCCAAACTCTTTGCTGCCATATGATGCAAGTGTCATGCCATGTCCCAACCATTAACACAACCATTAAAATAGGATATGTTGCATGATGGCCAAACTCTTTCAAGAGTATCCAGCGCAGCGATGCCTCCTGCTGCCCTGTATCATAGATTTGCAAATGGCACATCAACCTCTTGTTCACCATCCACACCCATTCATCCAAATGTGGGTGTCTCCTATCATGCTCCAAATTGGTATCCCTCCAATGGAGAATACCATCCTCCCAAATCAAGTTACTACCTTTGTACTTCATGGGATGTTGAAGTACAACCTCTTGGAGATCTCCAAATGAGGACCACTCATCAATGACCAAGTTGAACCCATAAGGATCCAAATATGTTGTAAGCAAAAACTTCTCCTTGAGCTGTGAAGTGCTTATCAAGAAGGATCCATCAAAATAATGGGAGATGTCATCCATCATAAGATGTCCTCCATCAACCATCTGCCTATCCACTGCTACACAAGTGTATTGGTCATCAGAATGTCCCAATAATAGTTGGGCCCCCAACTCATCACTGCTGCTCAATGACAGCGTTGCTGATCTCCATGATGGTGCGTCTGCTGTCTCATGATCACACACAATGCTGAACATACAACTCTGCATTGGATTGATTAAGATAATGCTCATCCTATCCTCCAAAACTCTACACTCCAACCCAAATTGTTGTGTGCAACTCATTAATGAGATACCAGGATGGCTATACATATCTTCCTTGAACCAGTCAAGGGTCCTCTGCGCAGTGATAGTCTGCTGCTCCAAATCAACAATGTGCTTTGACCCTAGGTCATGCATTTGCCCTGATGGCATGTGCCCACAACTCTCCATTTGATGTGCTGAAATAATAGGAAGTGGAAATATTTGCATACCTTGGTTAAGCTATTCCTTGGGAACATCTTGCACTGCTACAAGGGTTCCTCCCACTGGTGTAATGACTCCTCCAACTACTAGTGATGATGGTGGCTGCTCCTCTACTGCTGCACCAACGTTGGTATAAGTCTCCTCCTCATGCATCTCCTGAATAGTGCATGGGACTCTAAATGTCAAGAGATCAAAACCACTTTGCAAGGGTGCAAGTGTACCTTCTCCTGATGTAAGTACTCCTACAGCAAGTGGTGGTGGAAGTTGTTCTTCTTCCGGTTTTCTTCTGTCAAAATTCTTAATCAACGTTTGAGTAAAGTCTGCATAAGCAGTCACTCTGGCATGTCTCAACTAGCTAGACCACCAAATGTTTGCTTCACCCTCACGGTGTAGCGCTGCAATCTCAACAACTTCTCTTTTTACTACTAGATGTAGCAGGAAGAATGCATCTAACTTCCTTCTCCAAGCCCTTGCTGTGCAAGTGGATGACCCATCAAATGTAGGCAATAGAAATTTATTGTGTTTCCTTCTTCTATTGTTACAAGGTCTCCTCTCTTCTTTGAGTTGAATAAACTACTGGAAAGTTAGGTTCTCCTTAAAAGCCCTTGATTGAGATTTGTACTCTGCAAGATAATTACTTAGAATCTCATGATATAAGTTTCCTCCATCTCCATGCCTTTCACCTTCTCCTTCAAAAGAAAAGGGCATAGTGTATTTTTTTGGAGCTTTATGCAATACCGGTTTCTTTGGCCGCTGATAGGAAGTACATGGATCTTCGTCATCTTGAAACCCTCTTGAGGTTTCATTGCATCTCGCCATTCTCATTTGCTTGACCTCCTTGGTGAGGTCCCTCGTAGATCTGAAAAGAGATGAGATAAAACTCATTCCTTCCATCATTCTGATCTCTTTCTCCTTCTTCGTATTCTCCTGATAGCATAATGGCTAAGATCCACAGGCTAAGCCAAGATTATGCTCTGATACCACTGTAATATTCCAAAATGGAAAAGACAGGAATATAGAACAAAACACTGGAAATAGCAGTGAATAACATTACACCAACATGTATGACAACCATGGAGCCATTTTATTATGTAAATCAGCACCAAATAAGTACAACCAAAATGGGCACAACTTAAGTGATCAAGGCAAACAGGCCTCCCATGAATACATATGCCAAAACATGAAATGCTACTACCTAGCAGAATACTAAAGAACTAGTACAACGCAGTTTTAGTGGATATAACTACAACTGGAAAATGTGATAACAAGTATCTGCTGATATCAGGCTCAAATAATGTCGGGAATAGATATCTAAGCTCCCAGGCACATTTCCAAGACAACCCAGAAAGGGTTTCCAGTAATACCCAAAAGTACAAAATGCCAGAATACAGCCCTAGGGCTGAATAGCAGCTGCAAACTGAATACTGGAAGGAGGTGGCTGAATTGATGTAGAAATGAATATAACTCCTCCAATAGATCCTCCTAAGCCTCCAAATGAATCATTGAACCCTCCTCTGAAAATACTCACTAAAATAACGTAGTCCTTGAGGGAAACTGCGTTGTAGGAGGTGGGAATAGTTGGGCCTGATGCCAAATAATGAAATTAAGCTCCAGGACCTTCCTTGTTGGCCTCCCAATGGAAAGGCTGCCTCTCTACTAAAAAACAAATACTGAAAGTGGCCCTCAAAATCCTCCACTGCTTCTACCCTGCAACATAACACAACTCCACCAGAAATTGCGCTGTAGCTGAAGACTGAAGCTTGGCCAGAATGCCAGAATGTGGAAATGTGGCTCACAAATCTCTCCTAAGTGGGCACTTGAAGTCCCCCGAGGATGAGTGTGGGATTCCCGCTTGGGAACACCCTTGTGCTAAACAACACAACAGACTCTGCTAAACAGCTGAAGAGTGCAAAAAGTCATACAGACCACAAAATCAATAATCAACAACTTACCCCTCTATGGCTACCTTGCCCTCCTTATATACAATGTGAGCCTTCTCACCTTGGGTCCCACTCATTAAAGCCACTACTATCATGGAGACTTTCTCCCATTAACATTGCACTGTCTCTCATTGATGATCCACTCTCTCCATACCAGCGATGTTGATTTGGTCAAACTTGACCTTGTCCACATGCACTAGCCTCTGTTCACACATGAGGGTGCTTTATCCAGCTACTAAGATGGTCCCTTCTCATATTAAGAGGGATTTTATTCCTACTAAAGAGATTTATGGGTCTCCCTACCCACTTATTCATCTATCTAAATGATAAAAGCAAAAATTAATATTCCAATTAGCTGCATGCAAATTTAGGAATATTACACCTTGCCAATGTGATTCTACAAGGTGGTGAAGGTGGCCTCTGGCAGAGCTTTGAGAAAATGTTGTTTAGTTGGTTTTCTGAAGGTACAACGATAGACACAAGCTGCCCTTGAGAAAGAGTTGCTGAATGTAGTGTATCCAGATTTCTGTTGATCCACAAGATTATGAACAAGCTGAATGGTGATTTTATTGTCACAAAATAGGGTGGCGAGGTAGAATCATATGCATCCATGGAAGTTTCTTCCCACCAATAATGATGCTAGCATATTTGGCCTTTGTGGAGGAGAGACCCATAGCTTGAATTTATTTGATGCACATGCTCTTCCATATATTTCATGCATGTGTTGACAATGAAGGCTGTGTTTGGTCAAGTATGAGTAAGCTAGAGTAGAACACCTACTAGATATTGATAGATAGTAGCATCAACTAAGAGAGACAAACAAATGGCATGAGATTTCATCCTAGAAGCAAGAGGGGTGTGGATAGGCTTGTAATCCTCTGTCTTGAAGTGTTGTATACTAAGGCTGGGAGGGTGATATCCATGAGGAGGTTTGAGTGATTTGGAGGCCTAGAAACTTGAAAGTAGTGGAATAAGCCCAAATTAATTGTCTCAAAAGAGTCAGAAAGTGGAAGCTTTAGTTTTTCAATAAGGAAAGGCAAGTTGCGAGTCATACTTAAATCATCAACACAAAGCACAATAATGAATATTTGACAATCTTGATGGTGAATGTAGAAGTCATATGCAACCTTGTGGTGAGAGATTTGACCTCCAAGAAAGAAGGTATGGAGGTGTCTCGTTTACTCCATCTAGAGACTTCTTGAGTCTGCAAATTGATGGTGTAGTCCCATCTTCTATAATTTTTGGTGAACAATGCATGTAGATCTCTTCATTAAGGTATCCATGGAGGAGGACACATTTTCATCCATCTCATGAACCTTCCAATTTAGTGAAGTGATAATATATAATATTATTTGAATTGAGCCCATCCTATTCACAGGGGTAAAGGCCTCAGTGTTGTTAATGCTGTCCTTTTTGTGAAAACTCCTCAATAATGAGTTAATCTTTATGATTTTTTAATGTTCCTAGGTAATTAATTACCTACGGGACGTAATAGCTTATCAAACTCCATAGGCTATAGTCCTCCATAAAGGGGCAAAACCCCAAAATTCCCACTGTTGGGCAAGTTTCGGGAGAACTGGGCGAAGAAACCCAAAATTGGGGCTTGGATTAAAGTTTACTTTAGAAGAGGAGGCCCCTCTAGGAAATCTATAAATATGAGAGGGATGAATTCATTTTAGATCAAGTGTGGATTATCTCATTTGTTTATTGAGCATTAGCTCTGAGGGTTTTAAGACCCTTTTCTCCTTGTCAATTTCGGTGGTGAAAGATTCCACCCTAGACGCATTTTCTTTTCTCTTCTTTTGTTCCGGCATAGGAAAAAAAACTCTCTAAAAGGGCAACAATCTCTGTTTGAAACAAGTTCTGTTGTGACAATCGTTGTTTTGGGCAAAAAGTTCACTATCTTTGTATGGTAGCAAGCTGTTGTGAGATTCAATTACTGTTGGGCACATGAATTCTTGTCTGAGACAACGAGGAAGGCGAGATCCTTGCTTTGGCACAGGGACGTCACCTGTGATCAACGAAGTTTCTGTGCTTCGCTGGATAGCCTTGCGCAGAATTAGGGTAGAACAAAATTCCACTCGAAATACCTAGATCCAGAGAACATATCATAGTGGAATTCCGGAGACTTTTGGGCACACTAATTCCCTACAATAGAATCTACCCAAGGTGAGCAACGAAGGAAGGATAAAGTCCGCAGTAGAGTCATTCTAAGGGTTTCGATGCTTTAGTTCATGATTTATTGCTAGACGACGGTCATTGTTCGGTAGCGTGGGTCCATGGCTCAAGGAAGATTTCGAGACTGTCTAAATGGTCGGTAGCACAAACAAATTTGCACAGTTCGAGCCGAGCTGAAGCAGAACTAATCTCCTGAGATGACGTTTTAATTTTTGTAACAGATTGGGGCTTAGAAACCAACATCGAGCGTGATTATATATTTGACAAGTGGACGGAGGCAAGGAAAAAGATGAAAACGAGGGTCTTAATCAAGCGGGACCTATACCAGAGGAAGGATTCAAATCTAACTCTCGAATTGATCCGTCCGGGTTGTATGAAGGGTTAGAGGAATTGGTCTATCTGAACATCTGGTTAGGATGTTATGAAACCAGCTCCAAAAATAGAAGAAAAGAGTGATCAACGCCTTAGAAATCAGCCACTTTGAGGGGCAACCTCCTTTCTATATATAGGAGTTCATGGGGTCACAATATAATCCTAGCCGACCTAACAATAATAATGTAAGGGCACAACAATAACAATAGTGGCTTTTTATGGGGCACAATAATAACAATATGGGGGCTGCAAGGGTACAACAATAACAATAAGGTGGCTACATTAACAACAATAAGGGACTACACTAGTAATATAGGGACCTAACATGCCCCTATCCTTCAAAAAAGTGTTGTCCTCAATGCTTGAGTAGCTCTGGATGCTTCTGTATAAAATTCTCATCCTCCCATGTGGAATCTTCAGTGGGTAAGTTTTTCCACTTGATGATATACTCTGAAATTGATCGATTTCATAGCTGTTGAGTTCTTGTTTCCGTGACTGCTTCAGGTTCCAATATGTTTTTTCCTTCCTCATCAAGTTCTGGAAATATTGTTTGAACTCGAAGTTTGTCATCTATAACCTTCTTTAAGCATGAAACATGGAAAACTGACACTCGAGACGAAGCAGGAAGTTCCAATTTGTATGCCATAGTACCAATATTTAGCAACACCTTGTAAGGACCATAGTACTTTGGTGATAATTTATTATCCTTCTTAGCTTGCTTGAGGGACATTTGTTTGTATGGTTGTAGCCATAAAAATACCCAGTTTCTTACATCAAAACTTCTCTTGCCGTGATGTTGATTTGCCTGTTGTTTCATTCGATTTTGTGCCAAATTTAGGTTATCCTTTAAGAGTTGGAGAACTTGTTGTTGATGCTCGATGTGATCTTCCACTGCTTGAACCTTAGAATTTTCTCTTAAAGATGATGTGATGGACATTGGATAATATCCATAAAGTGCCATAAATGGGGTCATTTTTGCTGCAATATGGAAGGAAGTGTTATACTGCCATTCAGCCAGAGGTAACCACTTGACCCAATGTGTTTGTTTCTCAGATACAAAACAACGAAGATATCCTTCCAAACATTTATTTACTATCTCAGTTTGACCATCAGATTGAGGATGATAAGATGAGCTATGAGCTAATTGAGTACCCAAACAAGAAAATAACTCCGTCCAAAAATTTCCAGTAAAAATGGGATCTCTGTCGCTCACAATAACCCTTGGGCTTCCATGTAGCTTTTGAATTCTGTCCATAAATGTAGTAGCAACTGTACTTGCTTTAAATGGATGAGATAATGCACAAAAGTGTGCATACTTAGTAATTCTATCAACTACCACCATGATGACACTCTTTCCTTCGGACTTAGGTAAACCTGTGATAAAATCCATTGAAATCTCCTCCCAACGTTGACTTGGAATGGATAAGGGTTGTAGAAGTCCTGGGGTCTTAATTGTTTCCACTTTATTCTGCTGGCAAACCAAACATTCCGCCACAAACTTTCGAATATCAGATTTAAGGCCATCCCAAAAAAAATTCTTTCTTCACCCTGTGGTAAGTTTTTAAAAATCCTGAGTGTCCTCCTAAAGGAGAAGTGTGCAATTCCAGAAGAATCTTTTGTTTTAGTTGAGAATTCTTACAAAGATATAAGTGATCTTTGTACCATAAGGAATCATTTTTCCAATTAAATGTATCAGATGTACTAGGATCTTGCTGCAACTTTTGAATGAGTGTCCATACATCTTTGTCCTTCTTCCATTCATCTCTTGCTTCGGTTATCCAATCTGGTTGGATAATAGAAATGACACAAAACAATGCTTCCACCTCTTCATTCTTTCTTGAGAGTGCATCTGCAACAACATTTAGCTTCCCTTTTTTGTAGATTATTTCAAAGTCATAACCCAACATCTTTGTGACCCATTTTTGCTGCTCTTCTGAAGGTAGTCTTTGTTCCAAAAAGTGTTTAAGACTATCATGATCAGTTTTTACCTTGAAGTGTCTTCCCATTAGGTAAGTTCTCCATTTCTTTAGTGCATGCAGTATTGCTAACATTTCCTTCTCATAAATGGGTTTCTGTAAATACTTTTCTTTGATTGGACGACTTTCAAAAGCAATGGGTCTTCCTTCCTGCATTAAAATAGCACCAATTCCATTTCCTGAGGCATCACATTCCACAATAAAGGTTTTTGTGAAGTATGGCGTAGCTAAGACCGGTGGTAGGCACATTGCCTCTTTAAGATGTTCAAAGGCCTTAGTTGCTTCAGGAGTCCATGAAAATGCATCTTTCTTCAATAATGTTGTTAGAGGTGCTGCTATTCTCCCATAATTCTTAACAAACTTGCGATGATACCCTGTTAACCCGAGAAATCCTCGCAACTGCTTTATGGTTGTGGGGACTTTCCATTCCTTAATGGCTTTAATTTTGTTAGGGTCTACTTTAACACCCTCGTGAGATACAATATGACCCGGATATTCCACCTCTTGTACTCCAAAGAAACATTTGGATTTTTTTGCATATAATTGTTTCTCCTGCAATAGTTTGAGCACCCTGTCAACATGTTCAACATGATCCTTCCAAGACCTGCTGTAGATTAGTATATCATCAAAAAATACTAGCACAAATTTTCTAAGGATGGGTTTGAAAATGGAATTCATCAACCCTTGAAATGTAGAAGGTGCATTGGTAAGGCCAAAAGGCATGACCAAAAATTCATAATGACCCTCATGAGTTCGAAATTCTGTTTTTGGAATATCTTCAGTCTTCATTCTAATTTGATGATATCCTGAATGAAGATCCAACTTGGTAAAATAAATTGCTCCATGTAATTCATCCAATAATTCATCAATCACAGGAATGGGAAATTTATCTTTAATAATGAGCTTATTGAGCTCCCTATAATCTAGACACATGCACCATGATCCATCCTTCTTGTGCACCAACACTACTCTATGTTGCAGGAAATGTGGGTCTAACCTCTGTTTCAGCCCAAAAGCGAAACAAAAACTCGTTTCATCGTACCGTACGACTTGGAAACACGTTTCTAGCCGTTTCTCGTTGGGGAAACGTGCCTAGTACGGCCGGAAATGCGTTTCCAGGCCATACATGTGCGTTTCCGTCGATTTAACTTTTTCGTTTGTTTGTTTGTTTGTGTTTTATTATTTTTTTAATTGTTGAAAGTGTTTTTGCTTGTGCAATAGTTTATGCTTTGAATGTAATAAATTATAATTTGTCATGTATGTTTTATGATTTCACATAACATTTTTTAAATTTTCTAAATTCTAATATATATATATATATATTGAATGTAATAAATTATAATTTGTCATGTATGTTTTATGATTTCACATAACATTTCTTAAATTTCCTAAATTCTAATATATATATATATATATATATATATATATATATATATCGCATTTCCTTGTTTCCAAAATTTGGGGAGGTCGCGTTTTGTACTGTACCTCGTTTCAGAAACTTGTTTTCGTTTCCCTGTTTCGTGCAACTTAGATACTAATGGAGCAGAGAAAGAACTTTGACTAGGTTGAATTATACCAGCCACATTTCTGCAATCATACGTTCAATTTCGCTCTTCTCTTTTGGACGTAAGGATATCTGTAAGGCCTGATGTTTGGAGGAACACTTCCTGGAATCAAATGAATAGCATGATCATGATCACGAATAGGTGGGAGTTCTTTGGGAGTTTCAAAAACCTTGGAATGATTGTCCAAGACTTTTTGGAGATCTGGAGAAATAGATGATTTTGATGTCGGAACTTTAGTGAGCATAATTTCGCAATTACGCCTCGTTGTTCTTTCTTCAGAAGCTTTGTCATGACATTAGAGCTTGTTATCTTTCTCGACTTCCCTGCGATACCCCGTAATTCAACTTCCTTTCCTTCTGATTTTTTTTCAAGAAAAGTTCTTGAAAATTAAAAGCTACTGTCCCCAAAGATTGTAACCATTGTACTCCTAGTACAACATCAACACCTCCCATTGGAATGGAAAGCTTTGGACTATTCAATACATATTCCCCCATGGTTAGCTTGATATGATGGCATTTTCCAGAGCAATTTATAGTTCCTCCATTTGCAACCATCACTTGACAATCTGGTGCTAGGTATAGGAAGCAATTCAATTACTTGGCTACCGTACAATGAATAAAATTATGGGTACTACCCAAATCAATCAACACTATTACCTTTTTCTTCTTGATATGTCCTCCTATCTTGAGAGTTTGAGGAGTGGTAATTCCTGCCAATGCATTACAGGATATGGTAAGACTCATTTATTCTTTCTCTATGGTTGGTTCCTAGTGTATATCCTCTTCTTTTGAAGTTTCTTGTTCATTTTCTTCCTCCTCTTCACAATCTATGTAAAATAATTTCTTCTCACCACACTTATGACCTTTAGTGTATTTTCTATCACAACTGTAGCAAAGCCCTTTTGCTCTTTTTTCTTCCAATTGTTGTGGTGTTAACCTTGTAGGTTGTGGAAAGTTTAGGAGTAGCAACACTTCCATTTTTATAGATGTGAGTGGTAGGCTTCCTTGTCGCCATAATTTTACATTCAATTTTTCTTGCCAACATGAATGCCTTCTCCAATGAATCAAGTTCCCAAAGGCGAACTTCATGTTGGATGTTATCCTTTAAAGTCCCTATGAAGACATTAATCTTGTGTTCCTCTGGAATATCAACCTCCCTTATATTCAATTTTTGGAAGTCCTCAATGTGCTTTACCACTAAACCCTTTTGTATGAGATTTATCAATTGGCTAAAGAAGGTGTTGCTCTTCGTATCCTCATAATGTGCTATCATTTTCTCCGTAAAAATTGACCAAGTGACAATTTTTTTACTTGAGCAAAGCCATCGATACCATACAAATGTATTTTGTTTTAAATATAAAGTTGCAATGCGTAACTTTTGTGTGTTTTGCACATTATTGAGATCTAAATATTGCTCCATCTGTAGTATCCATGTTACAGGATCCTTGCCTACCCAACAATAATAATGTAAGGGCCTAATATAATCTGCTGCTAGGGCCTGTTATAATGCTCAAAAAATTCTGGGAATTTAACGTCGGACTCTACTCAATAAACCCAAAATAACCCATGAAGGGTTTGCCTAAAGCTTGACCCCGGAAATTAGCCCTCTTGGGCTTGGCTCTCTAAACTGCTGGGCAATTCGGATCTCTTGGTAATTCTGCTACTGGATGCCATTGAAATTCCTGGAAAATCCCTATTAGAAGGCTCCAAGCCTTCCCATCAAGTCTCCTGCAAAAACTCCTCTCACTCCCCGACTCCCGGAGTGACTCCCTCAAGGGACTGCGCAGCCTCTGCGCTGCTGATGGAGTCACTGCACTGTAGGAGAGGCTCTCTATTGTTGAACTGATTGGACTATGGTGAAATGCCTTCCTTGGGTTGGCACTCGAAATCCACCGAAGCAAAGGTTGGGATATCTGCTCGTAGACACCCATGTGCTGAACAACACATGCAGACTTGGCTCACTGCTCAAGCGTGCTTTGTCAATAGACAATTTCGAAATAGATGAATTACTGCCAAAATGAGCTTCATGCTTCCTTTTTGTCCAAGTCTTCCCAATGTTCCCTTGGGCCCCACCTCGTGCCTCTAGCCTCCAATACACACCAATGACTGTGCTGCCTCCATATGGGCTACAATTCCTTCTCATTGGCCCACATTCTCCACTATAGCTGCAATATTTGGCCTCAGTCTAATGTTTAGAGGCCTATAGTTGCCTAAGTCTAATTGTGGGCCCCCAAACCCACATCTCCTATGTCAAAACTGTAGTAATATCAAAATTCACCAAAAATTAATATTCCAGTTAGCAGAATTGCTAAGCAGGAATATTACAGAAGGTGAGGGAAGAACTCATCTCCCCCGAGAATGAGTGGTCATAGGCTCACAAATGTCACTATGAACCAATTGAAGAGCTTGAGAACCTTTCTTTGCTTTGTTCTTAGGAAATGACTCTTAATGGTGTCCGTTGAGCAAACACCCTTCATTGGCAACACTAGATGGTTCAGGGTTTGTATGTCCCAAATTGGCAACTAGGGCCAAATTCCACCTTGGGACAACTCATATGATGCATACAATATTTATATTGGATTCCTCTTTTCGAGAGGTCCAAGGTTGATCTAAAGATCATCTCATTTGGACAAAGCAAAAGTATGTTTTTGAATTTATTTTCACACGTGCAAATTGTCAAGGTTGGCCTCAGTCAAATGTAGGCTCATGAAGCCCCATAGATGTGTCTTTTCACCCACATTGAAGTGTATAAATAGGAGTGAGCTCCCTCCTCATTTGGACATCATTCACTGACACAATATTCCCTCTCTCCACTTCAGATTGGTTCATACAACTTGGTTTTCTCTCTCTCTCTCTCACACACGTGTGGCAAAGGAGGTCGAAAATTTCAGAGACAAATTGCAGGCCGAAATTCCAGATTGCAGACCAACATTGACCAGGGCTTGTTTGACTGGTTTTGATTGCATTTTTTGGGCAGAGTTTCGATTTTTGCAGGTCGTATTTGCTGGCACAGAAATTAGGCATTTGACTGAGTTTGACTTGCATTGACCATAGGGTTGACTGAAGTTTGACTAGCATTTGAGGGTCTGTTTTGGGTTGACTTTGACCCTTCTTTGAGAGTCAACCCTTGCGCATTCAGAGATCATTACAAAATTAACCCTTACTTCAATATAGACTTGCGTGGAACAAATCACTATACTTACTTCGGATCTAAGAGTTAAAGCAGAATAATACTTGCTCACAGATGCAATCTAATTCAGCTTATCATTCACTGAGATAAATACACATTCAATAGCACAAATTCAGATATAGAAATGCAGTAAGCAACAGATAGCGCACATAATAAATCTAAGACAGTTAACCACAGGAATCACATACAAGTTTGAGTTTGCCAAAATTGCCTTCTTTATTAAGAGATCTTCAATTGTACAATCTTTTCCCTTCTGTGCACACAGCAACAGAGTCCGTGCACACAACTCATGACTAGTTCTCCGCGCACACAGCTAATAGGAGCCTTTCTACCCAGAAAAATTGACCCAAAACTTAGATCAGAACACAAAACATAACATCCATACATTCATCGATATATTTTACTCGACTTGACTCTTACATATTTATATCTTTCCAAACGCGCACATACCGTGGTCTCGACAACAGAACCATTTGTTGGCTTAAGGGGTCCTGACCCAGGTTCGAAGTATTCTGCGTAACCAACAAAACCCTCCAACTACTGGACCTTTTGACAATGGTCTGCGCAACGTAGACCAAAGTCTCACCCGAACTAGTATGGGGGGGTGTTGGAACCAGGTTTTCGCACCTCGAGGGAGAATTTTATGTGTGTTTTACCCTTACTTAATGCTTATCTGTTTGCGTGGAAATTTCCTAGAAACCAGGTCTAAGCGCGGATAAAACCCTTAACAAATATGCATTAACAAATATGTGTCACAGATTATATTTCAATCAGATCTAACCCTTTGTAGAAACCAGATCTATTTGCAAATAAACCTTAAATAGTAAAGAAGTTTTGAGGCATTTGACTGCAGGCTTGATCGAAGTTTGATTGAGTTTGACCAGCGTTACAGGGTTTGTTTTGGGTTGACTTTGACCCTTCTTGGAGGCTGAGTTGACTGACTTTGACTGAGATGCTAAGGAGAAGATTTGTTGTTGATTTGACCAATGTTGATTTTTTGGTTAGGGTTAAAAGTTGACTACTGTTTTGACTATGTTTTGGTCAAGTGAATTTGACTTATGCACTCTCTCTCTTTGTTGAACTATTGAATAATAATAAGAACAATTGATCAAAGGGTTTTCCCCACATTGGGGATTTTCTCTGGCATCCGCCAAATCTGGTGTTCTCTTGTCTTGGCTTGTCTTCTGGATTTTGTTTTATATTTTCTTTGCATTTACTGCTAATGTGATTAATGGTTAATGTGATTGCTACTAAAGGAACATTGATGTAAATTGTGCTAAGCCTAGAACATACCACTGTTAACTGAAATTAACATGGTATCAGAGCCCAGGTGAAGACAAAGCCCAAGCAAGAGAGAAAATCAATCACTAAGATTTGTTGGACAAGGAAAAAGACTCAATGGCTTCCTCATCTTATTTAAAATTTGAGGATAAGCTCAATGATAAGTCTGATTATCATGCATGGAAGATGTCTTTAGACTTGACTTTGGAAGAAAATGATGTCATGGACTATGTGCAGGGAAAAGTTGTGGAGCCTCCTTCAAATGCACCGTCTGCTTCTAAAACAAAGTACAAGATAGGTGAGGTTTAAGCTAAGAAGATCATCGGGGACTCCATTCAAAAACATTTGGTTGCTTACATTTTTGATTTGGGCACATCTAAGGAGATGTATGACAAGTTGGTTGGGATGTTCAAAGCCAACAATGCCAACCAAATCCTCTTTCTCAAGAACAAGATGAAGGATATGAAGATGGATAGAGGGGAGTCTATCCAATCCTACTTCATGAAGATTACCGAAATAAAAAATCATCTTCTATCTATTGGAGCAGCTGTTGCTGACAGGGAGCTCACTCATATTGCTCTTGGTGGTCTCCCTTGAGCTTGGGATGTGTTTACCACCGCTATCCTCAACAATGACAAGATTCCAGGTTTCGATGAATTTATGACTAGATGCACTCATGAATAGACAAGGATGATGGAGAGAGACAAGCCTTCAAATGGAAATGAGCCCACTACATTCTCCACTCATGCTAAGAGGAAGAACAATGCTGGTCCAATGAGACAAGGTCAAGGAAGACAGGGATTCAAAGAAGGAAGAAAGGGAAGATGCTTCAAATGTAACATGTTTGGCCACTATGCTAGAGAGTGTCCTCTTAAGAAGGATACACCACGGGATGATGACAACAACAACAACCACAACAATTTCAAGGGTAATGGCAAGTAAAGGAATAACATGTTCAACAAGGGAAAGAGGAATGCTCTCGCTGCACGATATGGAAAATGTCGACCTCCCAAAAGGTTGAGAAACTCTAGGCATGAGGAAACTAATGTTGTACAAAAGGCCCTTCACTGGGTACAAGGAGGCCATCTCAAATTTGATTGAAAAGAAGACTAATTTGGAGATCATAGTTGGAGACAATGCCACCTACCCTGTGAAAGGGATAGGGACTGTTACGCTTCACTTGAATCAAGGTCAAATCCTTCATCTACAAGATGTATTGTATGTACCTAATTTGAAAACTAACCTGGTATCTATTTCTGAGATGGAAGACAAAGGCTTCATGGTAGCATTCGTTGATGGGAAGGTATGTATTTGGCAAGGGAAGCCAAAAGATGCATTTGCACTTGGATTTATGTTTGAACGTCTTTATCAGGTTGGAGGAAGTCCTTTGGAGCTATGACTTGTGACAATTCTCTTCAATCTGAATTATGGCACCGAAGGTTTTCTCACCTTCATTATAAAGCCCTACCTGATGCAAGGAAGATGGTCATAGGTATGCTCGAATTCAAGGTAGATCATGAAGGTGTTTGTCAGGGTTGTGCAACTGGAAAACATATAAGGGGACCATTCCCCTCAAGTGAAAGGAAAACTACCAACATTCTTCTATTGATCCATTCTGATTTATATGGTATGTTGCCCGTAACATCTTTGGGAGGATATTTCTACTATGCTATTTTTTGTGGAGGACTTCTCTCGTAAAACATGGATCTATTTCTTGAAGAAGAAGGACAGAGTGTTTGAATGGTTTCGCTCTTTCAAAGCCTTGGTTGAAAATAAAAAAGGGAAGAAGATCAAAATATATAGGACCGGTAATGGAACCGAATACGAGTCAAAAAAATTCAATTACTATTGTAGAGAAGCTGACATTAAGAGGGAGACCACTATTGCATATACTCTTGAGAAAAATGGAGTTGCCAAAAGGAAGAATCGAACCAGCATAGAAGCTACTCGTGCCATGCTTCATGACCAAGTCCTACCGAAGTTATTATGGGGAAAAGCTGCCAACACTGTCGTGTATGTTCAAAATAGATGTCCACATCACGTGTTGGACTTCAAGACACGCGAAGAAGTTTTCACCGATAAGAAACCTGATGTTTCTCATTTTAGAATTTTTGGTTGTCCCGTGTATTTTCATGTGCCGAAAGAGAAAAGAAACAAGCTTGATGTATTTGGGAAGAAAGGAGCATTTGTGGGCTACAGTGAAACTTCAAAGGAATATAGAATCTATGTGCCTGGTCAAAGGGAAGTGGAAATAAGTGATGATGTCACCTTCGATGAAGATGCTACCCTTGGAAAGGTTAGAGATCTTCCTATTCCAAGGAAGAACAATGGTGAAGACGCAAGAAAGCAGGATGAACCTCCAATGGATGAATCTCCAACGGATGAACCAATCCCCGATATTGAAAGCCCGATGGATCTCAGTGATCCACCTCCTGGTGAGCTCGAATTTTGTGGCTCAAAGACACTCTTGAAGATGTTGAAAGACATATTTCTCCAAGAGGGACATTTCGTGAAAGTAAGAAACCGAGTAGGTACCAAGGGTACTTAATTGCCATGACTACCATTATTCAATTTGAGCTATGTATGTTTGAAGAAGCCATGAAGCACCAAGTGTGGAAGGATGCTATGAATGAGGAATATGAATCGATCATGAAGAATGATGTCTGGGATGTTGTTCCTAAACCCAAGGACAAGTCTGTGGTCACTTCAAAATGGCTTTACAAAATCAAACACGATGCTGATGGGAGTGCTAAAAAGTTCAAGGCCAGGTTCGTTGCTTGAGGCTTATCTCAAAAATAAGGAGTGAACTATGAGGAGATATTTGCACCAATTGCCCGATACACCACTATCTGATTTATCATCGCTCTTGTTGCCTCTCAAGGATGGAGCCTACACCAAATGGATGTCAAAACTGCCTTCTTGCATGGCTCGCTTAAGGAGGAAGTCTCTGTAGAACAACCCGAGGGGTTCGAAGTTCAGGATCGTAAGACACATGTATGGAGGTTGAAGAAAGCCCTCTATGGGTTGAAGCAAGACCCCAGGGCTTGGTATGAGAGGATTGATCGCTGTCTTATGAAGCTGGGTTGTACAAGAAGCGAAGTTGGCCCGAACCTATACTTCAAGGTTGAAAAGGACAGGCCCCTCATTTTGGTTCTTTATGTAATTGACCTCTTTCTTGCAGGTGCAAACCCTCTCATTTATCAATGCAAGAGGGAGTTGGCTTCCGAATTTGAGATGAAGGACCTAGGGTTGATGCACTAGGCTTGGAGGTCTGGCAAAATCCAGGTGAGATTTTCCTTTCTCAAGGAAAATACATTGTCAAGCTACTAGAGAGATGTGGGATGGTGGATTGTGAGTTTGTGTCTACTTTGATGGAACTCAACTTCAAGAAACTATGTGGAAGTGTTGACGGGCTCGATTTGGCATATCCTTTTGAATATCGACAACTTGTGGGGACCTTGATGTTCTTGGTGAACTCCCATCTGGACATATGCTTCCCTGTGAATACATTGAGTCAATTTATGGTCAAGCCTCATCACATACATTGGATTGCTGCCAAGAATCTCTTGAGATATCTTCGGGGCCCAATAAACTATGGTTTGAGATACACTACCGAGAATTTGAGGCTACATGGATATACTGGATGCTGACTAGGCTGGTAGTGTGGTGGATCCTAAGAACACATCTGGATGTTTCTTCTCATTGGGATCTGCTTCGATATCTTGGATGAGAAAAAAGAAAAAATCAGTTGCTTTAAGCACCGTGGAGGTCAAATACATTGTTGCTAGTATGGCCTATTGCGAAACTGTTTGGTTTAGGAAGCTCTTTAGTGAGCTATTTGAGCATGTGCTGGATACCACCATGATCTACTGCGACATCCAAAATGGGATTTGCCTTTCAGAGAATCCAGTGTTCCACGACCGGTCCAAGCATATTGATATTAAGTACCACTTTATTCGAGATATGTTACAATGGGGAGCAATAAGGCTCCATCACATCAGGACTGATGATAAAGTCACAGTTATTCTCACGAAGCCCTTGGGGAAGGTCAAATTATTAGCCTTCCGTGAGAGACTTGGACTTGTGGAAAGACCCTTTTCTGAGGGTCTTGCATGAGTTGGACACTGAGCTCTGGGAGATCCTAGGGACTTGGGGTACTTCTTGGAGCTATGAGCGACCATAGGGTGAGTGGTTCACCTACCCCTAGTGGTGCCCTGTGTACAGGGTGAGTGTTTCACCTTCCCCTGTGATACATCATGATGGATTGACATATGTGTAGGGTGAGCTGTACACCTTCCCCTACGATTGTCATATGCATAGGATGAGTGGTTCACCTTCTCCTATGGCATATGAGTAGGATGAGTGGTTCACCTTCTGCTGCCGATTCCCCAGCATACATCCTACACATGTAGTCTGGGACTCATGGGAAGTACCTCTCATCTGGCCAAAGAGTTGGGAAATGAGGATAGGGACCATAACACTACTGATGGACACATCATGTACTGTTGTACTCCCTATGCTACGATGCATAGTGTTCAACAACTTGATTTGGGATCAATTGAGGTTCTACCTCTAGACTGACTTGTGTCTGTGGAGAGTGGCAAGGTTTTGTGACTCACTCTTAATCAATTCTTTTTCATTATTACTTCATTGTTCAACAAAGCAGAACAGGGATGACAGAGATGGTACATGATGACATGATGGCATGATGCTCAGTGACAACAGATGGATTGGCAGGTGGAATTCTCCCTAGTTGGGAGGGAGTGTTAAAATTGGTAACTAGGGCCAAATTCTACCTTGGGACAACTCATATGATGCAGATGCTATTTTTATTGGATTTCTCTTTTCGAGAGGTCCAAGATTGATCTAAAGATCATCTCATTTGGACAAACAAAAGTATGATTTTGAATTTATTTTCACATGTGCAAATTGTCAAGGGCGGCCTCAGTCAAATGTAGGCTCATGGAGCCCAATAAATGTGTCTTTTCACCCACAATGAAGTGTATAAATTGGAGTGACCTCTCTCCTCATTTGGACATTATTCACTCACTCATTCTTCTCTCTCTCTCTCTCTCTCACACACACACACACGCGTGTGTGGCAAAGGAGGTCGAAAATTTTAGAGACAAATTGCAGGCAGAAATTCCAGATTGCAGGCCAACGTTGACTAGGGCTTCTTTGACTGATTTTGATTGCGTTTATCTGGGCATAATTTCGATTTTTGCAGGTCGTACTTGTTGGCACAAAAATCGAGGTAGTTGACTGAGTTTGACCTGCGTTGACCGTAGGCTTGATTGAAGTTTGATTGAGTTTGACCATCATTTGAGGGTCTGTTTTGGGTTGACTTTGACCCTTCTTTGAGAGTTGACTGACTTTGACCGAGCTGCTAAGGAGAAGATTCGCTGTTGATTTGCCCAACGTTGATTTTCTAGTTAGGGCTAAAAGTTGACTGCTGTTTTGACAGGGTTGATTTGACAGTGTTTTGGGCAAGTGAATTTGACTTATGTACTCTCTCTCTCTGCAGAACTATTGAATAATAATAAGAAGAATTGATCAAAGGTTTTTCCCCACATTGGGTTTTTTGGCATCCGCCAAATCTGGTGTTCTCTTGTCTTGGGTTGTGTTCTGCATTTTGTTTTATATTCTATCTGCATTTACTGTCTATGTGATTAATGGTTAATGTGATTGCTACTGGAAATAATTGGGAATTGTCATTGGGTTGCTAAAGGAACATTGAAGTAAATTCTGCTAAGCTTAGAACATACCACTGTTAACTAAAATTAACATATTGGCTACCATAGCAATTAATCCTTTTCGTTTTGAGGAAGGAGTCTTTCCTAGCTTGTACATATGGACAGATTCATCATGTTAGCCGAAGGTAACCATTTTAAAACCATAATCTATATTCTTTATAAATCATGGATGTTGCCGAAATTCCACCATTTTGTTGTTGTTATGTAGTAAAAAGAAAGAAGTGTGGGTCAATAATGACATCACCACTTATTGGTATTGGTAAGGCTGAGTTATCGTCAATGATGACTTTGTCCTCATTTTGCTGACATTGATAACTAAAGTGGAAGTGTTGATACTTGGTCATATGCTAGGTAGCTTTAAAGTCAATAGTTCATTCTTGTGAAGTGGAGGACCAATATGTGCATTGCATAACCAAATGCACATTGTAAGATAATTCCATCAACTTAGACAACATTGCAAAGAAGAAGCCTCCATAGGAAGAAGAAAATCTAAGTCTCTAGAAGTTGGTTTTGGTTGACCCTGGGAAAGAGAGGTTTATACTTTTTCCAAAAAAAACCTTTGGAGTGTGGTACCTCTTGCTGTAGAACAAAGGAATGAAGAGAGTGTTGACTTTGGTGAAGAGTTTAAACCCTTCTTTATATGCCTTTTGCCTTTTATGAATTTTTTCTAATTAACTGCTTGGGGCTCAAAGGACAAGAGCATGATGTGTAAGATATAACAGTGATTACGCCCTTTATGGTAGGGCGGTTCATTACCCTCCAGGGGTTGGGACAATCATGGGTTCCTGAATGATAAGGGGGCTCATCTAGGGCCTATGGAACTTGGGTGATGACCATGGATGGTGTAGAGCTCATGTGTCGGATTTTGTCCACGTGCTAATTATTTTTGTCCCGACCATCTTTTGCATTTTGTGGTACAATTTCTTGTTAAGTGTGGCCACTTATGCTTTTTCTTTTCCTTTTAGCTGCTTCAATCTTCGGGGCATCATTCTAGGCCTGACCCAAGGTGGGGGCAAGGGGATAGTGAGGTTGCCCCCTTGTGGACCCAGGTGGGAGAAATGATGAATGGGTGTATAGTGAGTGGAAAGGGAGTAATATATGCGAATAAAGGAGCAGGACCACACACCTAAAGTCGAGGTTTCCAAGTAATACCATCCTAGAACCAAATGGTCAATAAAGGAGATTCCAAGGGACTAAGATCCAAGGTAACATCCAAAAGAGATCAAGGATGTAGGAGCACAGGCTAAGTCCACTCTTTCCGCCAAAAAACCCCATCAATCCATGCCCATAGGTATCATGATAAGTAAACTCAATATTCAATTACCACATGACAAGACACACCTTTAGATTCAGGAGGCCCACCTTCAAACATACGATCAATACAGGTGGGCAAGGGACCACATGGCTGGCTCAGGTGGCGGAAAAACGACACAACGAGCTAGAAGAAGGTTGCAAGGGGTTGCTGGTTGCCGGTTGAGGTCCATCGTGGAAAAAAAATTCTCCTAGGGATATCACCCACGAAGTGGTGGGTAACATAGCCCATGGCCAATTTTTCCCCATCCACCATCTATAGCACCTTAACAAGGCGCTCAGTAATTTTTACAAGCTCTGCAAACCTTTTCCAAATTTAATTGTCAAAAATTTTCTTTTTGGTGTCTTTCCATCTTGTTTACAAGCCCACCAAGGTGAAGTCCAATCATCAGAAGAAAACATTTTCTGCAAGTTTTTTTGTTGAGAATTGAGACATTCCAACATGAGGAATTGAGTTGCAAATCTCGTAATTGCAAGCCTAACAAGCTCTTTTCCCCATTAGGTTCAATACACATGAGTGGTTGTAGATGCATTTTGTAATGCACTTGGCATGCTCTATAGTCTTTTTTACCCACTCCACTGTGTCTATGTCCTCAAGCATGAAGTCTATGCAATGTGCAACACATGGAGTCCAAAATATGGTCTTATATTTGAGGCATTATCTATGATGACATGCACAACATTTTGCTCCCCCACTTGTTGAATAATGTCATCCAAAAGCTCAAACAAAAGGGTTGCATCCTTCACCTTATTAGATGCATTGATTGATCTCAAAAACGTGGTTCCTTGAGGGCAAGAAACAAGGAAATTAATGATAGTGTGGCTCTTTCCATTGGTCTGTCCATTCGACATGATGGAACAACATGTTTTGAGCCATGACTCATTATACTCGTCAATGGAACAAATCTCTTTTTGCAAAAGAGCTCCCCTCAAGTCATGCACAACAGGGCCTTTGAAGTCCTTTCCTGTAGCTATAACAAAGTCCCACATAGCTTGGTAATAAGGTGAGCGGGCAACATTAAATGGGATATCTGCATCGTACCACCATCTAGCAATCTATTGAAAGTAAGATTCTTTGCATTGTTTTTTCTAAGTTGCACGAAACGGGGAAACGGAAACGAGTTTCCGAAACGGGAAGCGAAGCGAAACGCGACCTCCCCAAATTTTGGAAACGGGGAAACGCGGTATATATATATATATATATAATTTAACTTTATATTAGAATTTAGGACATTTAAGAAATATTATGTGAAATTATAAAAGTTAAAAACATACATGATACATGATAAATTCAAAGCATAAACTATTACAAGTTACAACACATTTACTCATGAATGATAACAGACACAATGAAAATAGCAATCTCGGAATATCGGATTGGTGCTCTTGATTAAATATGAGTTCCATACCCTAATACATGACAAAATACAATGAAAACATTGCAATCACCCAACCCTGAAATCCTGAAAAACTGATAAGTCTGCTGGATTTTGAATGAGATCTAAAATTCTACTTTCTCCATATGAAATCCAATGAGGTTGAAACCACTCTCAAACATCCTGAGTCATTTCATGGTAATGTTAAAAATTTAAGTAAAAGAATGAAAATGAAGATTAAGGAGAATGTCACTTTTACTTTAAGAATTTAACATTACCATGAATCACATATAAATACTAGGGCCATAGGCTTTAAAAATCCATCTACAAGCATCCATAAACGATTACAATAATGTTAAAAAGCACGAAAACCGGAAAAAAACAAAAAACAACCAAGTTAAATCGCTTTAAAGAAGCAAAAGGAAACCAAATTTAATACGGCTGACATAACGTTCGGCCCACGTACGAGGGCAGCATTCTCGAAACTGTTCCCGATCTTGACGGAAACGCGTTCCAGCGTACGGTGCGCGTTTCAGCATTCACCGTCTCGGACGGACCCCTTACCCGGCGTTTCCTGTAACAGGTTTCCAATGGTCATCTAGATGGATTGACAGTGCTTGGGCAGGAGGAAGTGGATCTGTGACAGTGTGTGGAGGATGAGAAATAACTTTGGATTTTCATCCTCTTTGTTCCTTTAGATTGTTGGCCTTGATGATAAGACCCAAGAGCAGGAGGAACATAGTGAAAGGGGTCATTGGTGGAAGGTATAGAAGAGGAGTCTTGAATCTCAAAATCATCATACCCACTCTCTTTCATGGCCTGTAAAATTTCCTTCTTCCTTGCAATTTCTTCTTGGATAGCCTTCTCCCTAGACTTATTCTCCTCAAACTTATCAAACTTGGCAAGGTTTTCTGCCCTAACATGACCTATCACTTCCTATGGTGCATCACATGGCTTTAATCGGCATCTTATCCCAGCCAAGTATTGTTTCAACTTGAGAATACTCTCACCTCCAATAGATTTATTGCAAAATTTGCATACCATTTTTCCATCAATCACATCACAATGAGCCCATGCACTATCCTTGGCTTTTGGAGGCATGGTGGCTAGAAATATTTGAAATTTGCAAAGAAATTTGCCAATTAAAAATTGCAGTTAAGAAAAATGGAAAACCTAAGATAAATTTGGGAAAAGAATGGGCATATTTAGCCTACAAAATTTGATAACATAGAACTAGAGATTTGATAATAATGTAGAATAGAACACATAAAAAAATTAAATACATGGGCAACAATGAAATAGGGATTCTTTCAAGTGAAAATCCTTACCTGGAAATGCAAACTAGCTTCCTTAGCCTCCTCTTGAAGATGTCAACTTTACTAACAACTCCAAACTATCTCCAAAATAGCTCCAAGTCCAAGCCTCCAAAATGACTACTCCAACAAAAACTCAACGCTCTCCAAGCTCCCAATGAAACTCACAAAAACTCCAAATGAGATGTGTGAGGCAAATGAGAGGGGAGATATCCTTTTATTGGCTTGGAGGGGGTGTTTTTGGAGGGAAACAACCCTTAGTTTCCTTCCAAACCACCTCAGAAACTTCTGAAAAACCGCTCGGTAGGTCCGTGGCAATGAACTGAAAGGTTTAAGACAAAACTGACCGGTTTACCCATAAATTGACTGGTTCTGTCATAAACCGGCCAGTTACGACCAATTTTTTTGAAAAAAAGTCAAAATGCTTCCTTTGACGGGGTTTTTGGCCGATTCGGATGGTTGAGCCAATGAAATGGCCAGTTTTACCGATTTTCGATTCATATCGGCTGGTTTTTAATACTATGTGTGGGACATCACATGTGCATTCTCGTCTTCAGGTAATGAAGAGAGAGTGTTGGAGGATTGGATAAGCATCTGTGGTTTCCTTGAGGATATAGAATCCAAGAAAGGAAAGGTATCGACACTCTTTGAGGATAGGGCAAGCATCCAAGAGAAGAGTGGTTGAAGAGGATCAATATTCTTTTAGGGCTCAAGATTGGAGATTCGAGATAAGAATAGTCCTAAAAGGACATATGTTGTGAACATCTAGATGGGGTATGTGCCTTGTAGAGGTAGTGCAGTATCACACATAAAGCCTCCCAGCATAATGCTCTCAATTGAAGTTGAGCTTGTCAAGTTCAGCCTCAGTGGCTGTGCTGGTAATAATAATGATGATGCTTACAATTTGGCTTATCAATTTGACTCTTCTTATGAGAACTCTTCAGTTTGGGAATGATGTTGTACTGGTTGTACAATTATGAGTACCTCCCTAGTTAAGAGGGAGTGTTGAATATGTAACTAGTTTCGGTTTTCATAATTGTTGTACTCATTTCAATATTTATCCTATGTAACAAATGAAAGAAGAAAAGAAAAAGTTATTATTTTAAATCATGGGTTTCTTGCTCATTATTGATGGTCTTCTAGGTAAAAAGCATGTTCTTCATGCTTCTAGGGTTTGTTAGGTCTTAGGATTTATTGTCATGAGTCAAAGGAGTCAAAATAATGTTTATCAGACCCTTTCGAGCAAAAATGTGATTGGAAAAAGAATTTATTTTGAGTCTAGAAAATCCTGGAAACTCCAAAAGTACAAGTCGGCCCTTATAGCTTCAACTTGGCCTAAAGGAGGGAATTTGACCCCTTGGAAAGGCTATATTAAGGAGCAATTCGACCTCATTTGGCATCTACTCACTCATAAGTTTGATCTCAAGAAGGAAGTTCGATATATAGCTAGGAAGCAGAAGAAGAAGAGAGCGAAGTTCTAGAAGAAGAAAGAAAGGACGAAAATCTTGTTTTTGGGCTCAATCTCTTTCACACGTGCGAAGGATTAGGGTTTTACATCTTCCAAGAAAGGTCAAAATTGCAAGATCAAGTTGCAGTAAGATGAAGTGCAATATCTTTTTGCTAGAAGGAAGAATACTCTATCTTGATCTCTGGAGCTGTCTTGCTCTAGGAAGGTCTCAAGAAGAAGCTGAACTAGAGTTTCTGAAGCGGCAACAAGGGCCGAAGTTGCATGTCGAAGGAGCAGTATTGAAGCTGGGAGGTTAAAGTTGCAGTTCGAAGTTGGTTAGTGCTGGATCAAGGAAGTGTTGGAATATGTAACTTGGTTCGATTTTCATAATATGTAATGTACTCTTGATTCTTGTATATTGTAAAAGAAATAAAAAATATTATTGTTATTTTTTATAGCATGGGTTTCATGTTCAAGGTCAATTTATTTGAGCTCAAGCACCCATTGAGTGTGTTTAGGTTTTGTCATAAGAGTCGAGAAGTCAAAGTCATTGTCATATGTAAAAGAACCCATTGGGCATTTTGTAACATGTTAAAAGAATTATTTTTGAGTCTAAAGTGTCAAATTACCCCTCCAAGACCAAGTCACCTTGGCAACAGGGAAGTCAGCCTAATTAGGGCAATTCATACTCATGGAAGGGCTATATATAGGAGTCCATTTGACCTCATTTGATCACTCACTCATTCACTCATCAAGGAAGACAAGGACAAGAAGAAAGAAGATAAGCGAAGGACTATAAGGAAGAAGGAAGTTGAAATTTCTGAATTTTTCACTCTCTCTCTCACACGTGCAAAGGAAGGTTAGGGTTTTTGCAGCATCAAGACCAAAGTTTTCAATTTGCAAGGGAAGGGTCGAAATTGATAGAAGAGAATTGTATTTGTTCACCTACAAGCATTAGAAGAGGAAGCAGCCCAAGCGAAGGAAGGAGGAAGCTTTGGAAGTCCTGATTCTCCCACACATGCGGAAATTGTAGCAGTTGCAGGGGGCCGTAAATTTCAGACTTGCAGTGAGGGCCGAAATCTGAAGTTGGGGGTCGAAGTCTTACAATTGGAAGAGATTTGACTTGGTTTGACTTAGTAAGAAGAAGCACATACTCCAAAAGGTTTGACTTGGTCTTGGAAGTGTCTTAGTCTTGGTCTAGAGGTCTTGGAATTCGTCATTTGAAGAATCTATAAGAAGAGGAGATTTTTGTGGGTTTTCCTCTCTAGGAGAGGTTTTGGCCCTGGTTAGTAGCCTACATCTTGTGTCTCTGTGTACTATGGATCTTAATGTTTTGGCAGCGGTTTGATGATAAGAACAACATAATAAGAGAAGAAGAAGATAATCAAGAAAAGTAAAAGAACATCACAAGTAGTTTTCAAGTCTAAGAGAAATCACTTCAACTATAGCTCTATTGATTTCTCAACATGGTTTTAGAGCTAAGGTTGACAAAGGGCATGGTGAAGATCACTACATCCTTGAAGAATGACAACACATCTTAAGCAAGACAGCAAAGCGTTTTGGGATCTCTTATTATCTATCAAGAATTACATGACCAAGACCTCCTCTACAAAGAACAAACAATTATTCTCGACACTTACAGGTACCTTTGAAGATGACGATATATGGGTAATTGACAGTGGAGCTTCTAGACATATGACAGGTGAACATGGACAACTAAACGCTATGAAAAGGAACATCTTCTCATTCAGTCGAGCTTGGAGACAAGAAAAGCTATGTAGTCAAAGGAATTGGATCAAACACATTGCAGCTGGAACTTGGAAGATGGAGGAAACATACATCTCAACAACATACTATATGTCCCAGGTTTGAAGAAAAATTTACTTTCTATTTCTTGCTTAGAAGATAAAGGAGATAGAATTGCTTTTATAGATGGAAAAGTTGTTGTATGGGGTAAGGGTTCTACGGTCTACCATTGATAATGCAAAAATCATTGGGATTCGTGAGGGAAGGCTCTACAGATTACTTACACCTCTCTCTCAAGCCCTAGTTCACCATGAAATCAATCCATGTGAACTTTGGCATAGAAGGTTTAGACAACTTCATGAAAAAACCTTACCATCCTTAAACTCTATGGTAAATGGCATCCCTGAACCAAAGGAAGAACATGAAGGAATTTATAAGGGATGTGCATTAGCTAAGAATGTAAAGAAACCATTTGGAAGTAGTGCTTCAAGATCTAAGGAAATCTTGGATCTCATTGACTCTGATGTTTGTGGTCCTATGGCTACAAAATCTCGTGGAGGTCATCTATACTATGTGACTTTCATTGATGGCCACTCAAGAAAGGCTTGGATTTATTTACTTAAGTCCAGGAATGAAGTATTTGATAAATTTCAAGAATTCAAAGCAGAAGTGTAGTATCTTACAGGAAGGAAGATAAAAGTGCTAAGATCTAACAATGGAGGGGAATACACATCAAAACAACTCGTAGCTTTCTGTAAGGAGGTTGGAATTAAGAGGGAGCTAACAATTCCCTACAACCCCGAACAAAATGGAGTAGCAGAAGGGAAGAATCGTACAATTGAAGAATGCATTAGAGCTATGTTACATGATTAAGACTTACCTCAATTCTTGTGGGGTGAAGCATCCAAAACAATAGTCTCTATTCAAAATCGAAGTCCTCATAAGATACTTGACATCATTACTCTCTAAGAAGTGTTAACCGGAAGAAAACCTAGTGTAGATCATCTTCGAATCTTTGGCTGCCCTATCTACATTCACATTCCAAAAGATAAAAGGAAGAAATTGGATCCTACAAGCTTGAAGGGCATATTTGTTCGCTATAGTAACTCGTCAAAGGCATATAGGATCTACATCAAGGAAGATCGCCGAATTGAAGTAAGTAGAGATGTGATTTTTGATGAAAACATTGCCTACAAGAAGTCTAAAGATCTCTCGATTGAGTCTGATGATGAAGAACTAGCTATATTTAAAGAAAGTCCAAGGGAAGAATAAGATAGTATACCTGATCATGAAGAAGAAGGTCCCAGTGAACCTGTGCAACAAGTCATAATACCTAAAACTCGTAAGAGACACACTTGGTTAACATTAACTCTTCAAGAAGCAGAAGGACATGTTGCAACTAAAGGAACATTTAGGGAAAGTAAAAAGCCTAAAAGATATTCAAGGAAGCCACCTATATGACAAAATTGGTTGAAGCAAAACCATCCTCTTTTGAAGAAGCTATCAAACATCAAGAATGGAAAGATGCTATGAAAGAAGAATATCAATCTATAATGAAAAATGGAATTTGGGAAATTGTTCCTTGTTCAAATGACAATTCTGTTGTGACATCCAAATGGCTTTGCAAGATTAAGCATGCAATAGATGGAAGCATTGACAAGTAAAAAACAAGGTTTGTGGGTAAGGGTTTCTCTCAACAAGAAGGGCATCAATTATGAAGAAACATTTGCACCTACAACAAAATACACAATAATAAGATCGTTAGTCTCTTTGGCAACAACTATGGGATGGAACATCCACCAAATTGATGTGAAGACAACCTTCCTGAATGGCACCATTGATGAAGAAGTATATATTGAACAACTCTTGGGATTCAAAGTACATAGTAAAGATACTCACGTTTGCAGCCTGAAGAAGGCACTTAATGGCCTCAAGCAAGCGGCAAGGGCTTGGTATGCTTTGGGGCTTGGTATGCTAGAATGGATACATATCTACAAAGAATGGAATTTTCAAAGAGTTTTGTAGATCCAAATCTTAATATCAAAGTGGTGAAGGGTGAACCAGTGATCATCCGTCTATATGTGGATGACCTTCTCATAACAGTGTGGAAAGTTGTATTCAAGAATGCAAGAAACAATTGGCAGTAGAATTCGATATGAAGGATCTTGGGCTCATGCATTATTTTCTGGGGTTGGAAGTTTGGAAAAAACCTTGTGAAGTATAGCTAGGTCAAGGAAAGTTTGTAATTAAGATGCTACAAAAGTTTGGCATGATGGATAGCAAACCGATGACAACTCCCATGGTCACAAATTTGAAGAGGTTGAGAAGTTCAGAATCAAGCCCTGTGGATCTTACAAGTTATAGACAATTGGTTGGCTCTCTGATGTGTCTTGTGAATACATGTCCAAATATTTGTTTTGTAGTGAATATTCTCAGTCAATTTCAGATGGACTTGAAACATGACCACTGGATAGCAGCCAAGCATGGAGCTGAAACATAACCACTGGATAGCAACCAAGCATATCTTGAGATATCTGTGAGGGACAATACATTACTACCTGAAGTATGATGGAAAGAACAATATCCAACTAATGGGATATACAAATTTAGATTGTGGAGGTAGTGAGTCAGATGGAAGAAGCATCACCGGAGGATGATTTAGCTTGGGATCCTCTATGATCTCATGGATGAGTAGAAAGCAAGAATCGGTTGAATTAAGTAGTGCTGAAGCTGAATACATTGCAACATGTGAAGTTAGTAGAGAAGCTATCTGGTTAAGGAAGTTGTTATTCGATTTATTTGAAAGACTGATGGACCCTACGGTTATACATTGTGACAACACTAGTTACATAAGGTTGTTTGAGACTCTGAAGACCCCATATTCCATGCAAGGACAAAGCACATAACCAAGTAACATTACATACAAAAATTGGTGCAAGATGGGGCAAAGCAACTACAATAAATCTCCACCGATGAGCAGGTAGCTGATATTTTGACAAAATCTCTTCTTAATAAGAAGCTTGTGTATCTGAGAAACAAGCTTGGATTGGTTGAAATCTCTTCCCTAGTTGAGAGGGAGAGATAAACACATCATTCCTGTCTTCACATTAAGAAGAAAGAATGGAGGATTGGGTGAGGATTTGAATTCTGATACTCTTTGAGGATGGTAGGGCATCCAAATGGCAAGAGTAGTCAAAGACGAGATTCCATGAGGATGTGTAAATCCAAGATGGGAATGATCCTAAAATGACATACCTTGAACATCCGGATGGGGTATGTGCCTTGAGAGACAATGATTATGGTGTCTATAAGTCATTGTCTGCCCAACATTGTGCTCTAATCTTGTGGAGAGATAGAGCTGTTAGTCAAGGCTTTGATATATGACAATGTTGGTAGATATAATGAGATGCACTGATATAAGTTGAAAATATAGCTTACGAGATGGCTTACCAATCCAACTCTTCTTATGAGATCTCTTCAGTATGAGAATGTCCATGTACCATTTGAATACCTCCTTAGTTAAGAGGGAGTGTTGAAATATGTAACTAGGTTTGGTCTTCATAATATGTAATGCACTCTTGATTCTTGTGTGTTGTAAAAGAATAGAAAAATTATCATTTTTTTATAGCATGGATTTCATGCTCAAGGTCAATTTATTTTAGGTCAAGCACCCATTGAGTGCTTCTAGGTTTTGTCATAAGAGTCAAGAAGTCAAAGAGTCATTGTCATGTGTAAAAGACCCCATTGGGCATCTTGTAACATGTCAAAAGAATTATTTTTGAGTCTAAAGTGTCAAATTACCCCTCCAAGACCAAGTTGCCCTGATAGCAGAGAAGTCAGCCTAATTTGGGCAATTCGTACTTCGGGAAGCGCTGTATATAAGAGACCACTGGACCTCATTTGATCACTCACTCATTCACTTTTCAAGGAAGCAAAGGACAAGAAGAAATAAGACAAGCAAAGGACTAAAAGGAAGAAGGAAGTCGAAATTTCTGAATTTTTCACTCTCTCTCACACATGCAAAGGAAGGCTAGGTTTTCTACAACATCAAGGCCGAAGATTTCAAGTTGTAAGGGAAGGGTCAAAATTGATAGAAGAGAATTCAATTTGGTCACCTACAAGCATTAGAAGAGGAAGCAACCCAAGCGAAGGAAGGAGGAAGCCTTAGAAGCCCTAATTCTCCCACATGTGCAAAAATTGCAGTAGTTGCCGGGGGACAAAAATTTCAGACTTGCAGTGTGGGCCAAAATCTAAAGTTGGGGGTCGAAGTTCTACAATTGGAAGAGATTTGAATTGGTTTGACTTGGTAAGAAGAAGCACATACTCCAGAAGGTTTGACTTGGTCTAGGAAGGGTCTTAGTCTTGGTCTAGAGGTCTTGGAATTCATCAATTGAAGAATCTATAAGAAGAGAAGAGATTTTTGTGGGTTTTCCTCTCTAGGAGAGGTTTTGGCCCTGGCTAGCAACCTATATCTTGTGTCTTTGTGTACTATTGATCTTCATGTTTTGGTAGCTGTTTGATAAGAACAACATAATAATAAGAGAAGTTAATAATCAAGAAAAGTAAAAGAACATCACAAGTAGTTATCAAGTCTGAGAGAAATCACTTCAACTATAACCCTATTGGTTTCTCAACAGGAAGGACTTTTTGGAAGGGATGACTTAGTACTTGGAGAAGGACTTGGTCTAGGGTTTGGGTATTTGTTGTTTCACTGAAAGCAGATTCTATAAGAAGAGAAGAGTTTTTCTGGGTTTTCGCCTTGGAGGGGTTTTGCCCTGTCTGAGAGCGTAGTTTCTGTGTCCATTGTTGTTGCTATTTCTATTCTTTATAGTTGTTTGATGAAAAGATCTAAATAAAGAACTCCAGAAGATTAACTAAGTTCACAAGCAAATATTAAGGTTAAGGAAAATTGAAATATAAGCTGGCACATTGAATTTTTCCAACACAACACAGTCTACTGACTATAAAAACTCAGAATCATTTAACATTAATGGTAGAAATAGGTACAATACTTGATTAAAAGTTTTTACGTATGAAGGAATTCAATCCCCTATCTCCACTTCTTATTTTTTTTAATACAAAACAAAGAAAACAAACTCATCTATTAATCATCTATAGCACAATTTCAGCCCTGATTTAGCATCTTTAACTTGGCAAATTTGACCCCCGGATCAGTCGAATTCGTGCCTAATCACACGATTTGGAGGAAAGGTAGATTTTCCCTTAGCTGCTGTGTGATTCTCTAGCGACCACAAGGTTGACCACCACATTGACTGGCCACTTTTATTTGAGCTTTCATAGATCCAAGAGGAAACCAACCATGTCATGAACCCTGTGAACAAAACCCATGTCTTCGTTTTATCCAAAATTGTTTGCAAGTATCTAAACAAAGGATGATTTAGAAGATTAATTTTTTTCCTGTCAAAACTGATAAAAATGAATTTCCAACACTTTTAATTTGCTAAATAAACCAAATTAAAACTAAATAGTGTAAATACCTTTTTGTGGGTTTATTTTTCTTTATTGGGTAAAAAGCTAAGAAAATGCACAAAAGTGAGAAAAAGGGAGGTGAAAATGGCTGAAACAAAGGAAGCTATTGTGGCTTTTTAATGACAAAATTGAGGACCAACACTTGCTGTGAGGAATTTGCTTTTGGATCTTTCTTGTTACCATAGTTCTACCATCCTAGCTATTAGTTGGAGCTGAATTGACTCAGGGGTTCAAGGCGCCATGGTGTTCTCATATTGGATTTTTGGGGACAACTGGGAGTTTCTCTTAGGCTGATGCCAGATGGTAGATGAACTTGACATGGGGTAGATGAACTCCAAAATGTGCCAAAACTGAGGAGTGAAGCTAGTGAATTGAATCTAGATAAGGTAGGTATGCTAGAGAATCCAATCTAGATAAACATGAACAAGAGAGATATGATGCTCGTATGCTAAAGGGCCAATCAAAAGGTCCATACAAGATGATGTTACAAATGAGGCATGAGTTTGGCCGTCTCCCTTCATGAGGGGGTTATGGGCCCACATAGATACTTAGGCTGACTATAATCACCTGAAGTATTGTAAAACAATGTTGACTAGGTTGACTCTTAGAAGTTAGGCCATAACCTAGTAAAAGAATTAATGATGATGCTTAGCCATAAATGATCACATGTGAAGATTGCCATCATGCCAACATTTCATATCTTCTTATTGAAGAGTTTAATCTGCAAATCATGTGGGATGATTGATTTTGATAATACTTTCCCAGCTGCTCCGAAGATTCTTAAGAACTATCTTGACTGGGAAAAAATTAAAATATAGAGGCCGGTCAGTAAATTTTCACATTAATTTTAACTTCTTGCTCACATGTTGTATTATGTATGCTTATGAATCCCATATTATTGTACTGTACATAGAATCTATTCAATTTTTGAACCTTTGGATTTATGCTTTTCTATGACTGTTTGATTTTTTTGTCCTGCTTTTTGTTCAAGATTTAGTGAAACGTGTCAAGAAAGGAAATCTTGTCTAATGATTATCTCATTGACTTCTACAGACCAGCATGAGGAGTTAGCTTCGGGACCCATAGAAGACTTAATAGCACATCGTGAACATAGGTAACGCTGTTCTTGCTTGCAGAATAGACTTGCAGCCCTCTCTTAATCAGAACTAATAAGTGTTTTCATGGTTCCATGTGAAGCACAGGTATCGTATTTCAGGATCAGCTTTACGTGCAGCCATTGACAACGGTTCCAATGCACTTCCAGCTGACTCAGCATCCTCTCTTACAGAAGATATAAACTATAGGCGTAAGAATGCTGAAGAAATTTTACAGCATGCTGGACCTATGCAGGATGGCTTTCGGGATAAACAGGATAGATCTTTAAGACACATGGAAGCACAAGGAGGTGAAGAAAATAACACTAGATTAGATGAGAGAACTGGAAAATACTTGTCAGTGGATGTGGCTGAAATTCTTAGGCGATGGACACATGCTTTGCAACGAATTCATAAGCAGTCTGTCAGACTGGTAACTGATTTTCACAAAGTTTATTGTTTAGATACTTTCAGAAATTTGCAGATACTGTTTTTTAGTATCTTATTATATTTAATATGATTTTAAATTTAACGTTCTAGTTGAGTATTAAGAAGGGAGCTGTGAGATCTGTGCAACGACTTTTAAATTTCTTTATTACTTGGTAAGCTGTTTGAAGTCACAACAAAAAAGAAGAATGCTTGGTTAGAATAGTAAGTTCAGAGTCACAGACAAAGGCCCATGGGCAGATCATCAAGATAACTCGCACTCCTGGATTAAAGATGATGATTACATATTTGAAAGTGTACTTTGTAGAATCTCAGACTGATTTTCCACATTCTGGAATGGTTGGCAACTGTCCATAACTTTCAATGTACATAGACCATACTAGAATATCAACAGAGGCTGAAGGTTGAGACTCGACTTGGCAAACTCAAATTGGGGATTGAACTCTACTACTCCACAACACATGGTGATAATTCAGCTTATTAAAAAATCAGGGAACATAAAACAAGCAAAACTCAACAAACTTATAGCCGAAAACTGAGACTGACCAACTTTGACCAGGAGTTTTGTCATATTTTCAACTCATCTTGCCAAATCAGAGAGCAGAGTCAACTCAGGAGTACTCACAGAACCATAAAACGTCCTGTTTCTGTGATTATTAGAACTGATCGTAGTGGCACTATCTCCTTATTCTGTGTAACAGTTTCCACCCATTTTCAGCGTGCTGCGTAAGTATTGGCCTATTTTTGTCCTGGAAGTTGGCTATTTTTCTTTTGGCACTGGAATGATATGGAGCTACTAGTACTTATTTGCTGTAGATAAGTGTCAAATAAAGTCTAGGATTTCCATGGAATATTGCTAATATATCAACTTAGTGCTGTCTTACTATACTTATTAAATATATAAGAAGGCCTTCAAACCTGACTATGGTTTTTCTAATACCTATTTCATTTCCTCAATATATTTGTGATGGAAATATTTAGAAAGTTTTTTGAATTTACACAGGTCAAAGTTTTAAGGATTGGGGGAGAAAATCTCTCACTTAGCTAAATTTCTATCTAATATCACTATATCGATAATTTCAAATTTCAAAATTTTTGTTGATAATACAATGTGGGTTTTGTAGGCCAGAGCAAGTGATGGGGCAGGCCCACAGCTTTTGAAAAGCACAACAGATTTTGTAGGTAATGGGCATGTTGAAGCCTTGCAGGCCACTCTTGCTGAACACCAGAATCACCTTACTAACATACAGGTATGTTATGCAGCAGATCTTCATTAAAGTTGGAAAGAGTGTTAATAGCTCACAAATCAGGGGCAGGATAGGTCTCAACTTTTGTAATCTTGTTACATATTTGGGAAGGACATGTTAAATCTCCTAATACCAGCCCTGATTTATTTTCTCACAGCAATTATTTCTTACCAACAGTTTATTTAAATAACCAAAATAAATTCTGAATTGCTTAAAAATAAAATCACTAGTATGTTAACCTTTAGAAATTATATGCTGCGAAAAATAAAAATTACGAGAGATCAATCACATATTGCAACAGATAAAAACCCACAACAATTCTCCATCATTCATTAATCTGGAAAATCAGAATTTTCAACCCACAGATATTTACAAGGCAAAATACATTTTCTGGAACTTCTAACTTGGCCATCGTTGGATAAATTCAGCCTACTGGAAATCAGTCTCTGACGGAACACAGCCTGGAGAATTTCGATCCAAGAATTTACTAGCAATTCGACCCTGTGCCTTCCCTTCGAGATGTGTCTGTGCCTCAGGAAATTCGGTACTGGCAAATCAGGCTCTCCAATCAAATCAACCTCCCTCTTTCTTCAGCAAATTGACCCTGCAATCTCCAACAATTTGGCCTCCTGGATATGCCCTCGAATCCTCCTGTACTCTTCCTCCTCTACGTTCCAGTCTATTGATCCACTCGCACTAGAAAAAATTGCTTTCTCTTTGTGTGTCTCCTCTCGTCTTCACCTCGTCATTAGGTTTCTTTTAATAATCTTCATTAAGCCTAGATCCCTAACCCTAATCTCCCTTCTAGAAGATCTAGGAGATCAATGGTTGAGATCATTTCTTTGTCACTTAAATAATTAAATTATTTATCTGTAGAAAATGACTTAATAGTCCACAATAATTAATTTACTTTAATCATTGTATTTTTCCTAAGTTAGACTTAGGAAAGAAGACAAAAATCACTTACTCCACCAGACAAGCACTTAAAGAGGCAATAAATCATCTTCCACATGTTAAGACACCAAGCCTATGTAGAAGACCTTTTGAAGCTACTATAAGCTTCAACACTTCCTCTTAGCAAAGAAGGGATTCTCCACTATCCCCATCTTATCTCGGTACTTTACAAACTTCCCTTTCACCAGAGGCTTAGTGAGAATATCTACCACCCGCTCCTTTGTGGAAATGTACTACAATCTCACAGCACCTCTCTGAACATTGTCTCCGATGAAGTGATATTTGATCTCTATATGCTTGGACTTGTCATAAAACTTAGGATTTTCAAAGAGCTTATTGCAACTCTGATTATCACAGTGAATCGCTATTGTACCCATCTCTAGACCAAATAAACCTGCAAGCATCTTGTGAAGCAATATTGGCTCACAACTTGCAATACTCACTGCCATGTACTCTTCCTCTGCTGAACTAAGTGCCCCTTATTGTTGCTTCTTGTTGTACCACGAGACCATAGCTGATCCCAAGCTGAAACAACATCTAGACATGGATTTTTCATCCAAAGCACTCCTAGCCCAATCAAAATTTGTGCACCCCTGCAACTCCACTCCACCAACTATGACACATCTCAGTCCAAAGTCCATCGTACCTTGCAGGTACCTCAACACATGCTTCATTGCCACCCAATGAACCTGTCTTGGCTCCACCATGAACTAGCTGAGTGTATTCATTGCAAAACAAATACCTGGCCTAGTGTTGACCTGATACATCAAGGAACCTATCAACTACCTATACTGTGTGGGATCCACCAACTCGCCTTCTAAAGCACTCGACTTTTTCACGTTAGTGATCATCAATGTAGACACAGACCTACAATCCTCCATCCTAAATCTCCTCAAGGTCTCAACTGCATACTTACCCTACCCAAGGAAAATCTCTCTTGGCTGTTGCCATACCTCCAATCCCAAAAAGCAATGCATCAAGCCAATGCCCCTCCACCCAATCTTTGAAGTAATGGGTAAAACTTCTATAAGGCATGCATATTTGGCGACAGGTGCGAATGTCTCCTCGTAATCCACTCCATCGTGCTGGGAGAACCCTCTCGCCACAAACAATGCTTCGTACTTATCGACATTGTCATCAACTGCGTGTTTGATCTTGTAGATCCATCGAGAAGTGACCATTGAATTTCCCTCCGGTCTTGACACTATGTCCCATACATCATTCCTCATGATGAATCTATACTCCACCATGGTATCCCTCCAAACTTGCTCATCTGCAACCTCCTCAAAAGTAGAAGGTTCAGACTCATTGATGTTGCTCGATAAGAACTCAAACCCATAAGATCCACCACAATACAACCCTGATCCTTATATTGTGGAACAATAACAACAGGTGCTTAACATGGAGGTAACGCTAGAAGAGGTAAACAATCTTTTTACTGTTCTACAATCCAGGTTAGTGATCTGTAGATTCAATGGTTTTGGGCCTAGATCTGATGCTTTGCATCAATGGGTTCTCACAACTTGGACTATGAACTGTGATATCTACCTATGCTCCAAAGGTTTCTTCATCGTACAACTTGATTCTTAGCGGGATCTGGAGAGAGTATTGAACGATGGGCCCTGGTTTTGGGGAAGTGCTAAACTCTTCATTACCCCTTGGTTCCTAGATTTTGATGCCAAAAAGATGGTGGTAACAACTATGCCTCTATGGGTGAGGCTGCCAAATCTCTCCCTTCCTTTCTGGTATCACAAGGTTCTTGAAGATATCGGAAATACTCTTGAGTCTTTCAAAAAGTTGGACTCCAAAAGAATGGAAAAATGATATTTTACCTTTGTCAGGATCTGTGTAGAAATAGACCTAAGCAAAGGTCTTCCTAATCATATTCAGCTGAAACATAAAACCTTTCAGTGGACCCAAATGCTGGATTAAGAAAACACGACATTCAGATGTCGCTCATGCTACCAAATAGGACACTTGCAGGACACATGTGCCCAGGCAAAAAAGCACCCAAAATAGAAAAAGGGGCAGAATCGCAAAGCCATAGGATGGCATCCTTTCAATCCCTACATAACAAAGGATGAAGAAGGGGAACAACAGAAAACCCACCTCACCAAGAAGAAGGGAGAACTCATGCACATAATGGAATTGAGACTCATTCGCAATTCACACAAAAACATAAGTGACTCATGAACCAAAACAACAACAAATTGTGGTACAAAAAGATGATGGGATGGTGGGCTCAAAGAGAGCTCATGTGTCAAAAAGTTATGATTTAGATAAATAACCCCCACCAGAGACAACAATGAATGATTTGGTTATGGTAAAAGTTAACACCCGACCAAGCGGTTGGCAGAAGGTACAGAGAAAGAAAGGGAAGAAAGAGAAGTTATGTGATTATTATCACACCTAGCTTCACAAATTTTTATGTGTATTTTTTTTCAGTAATTTGATGTTGCTCATAAGCCAAGAGGCTTATCTCACCGTTTTCTCTCAACATCTACAAAATGCAATTTTGTTCCTTGATTCAAGTTGAATAAAATTATGTTTTTAACATTTTTTTCCTCAGCCAAAAACTTCTCATTAATTCGTCAAAAAAGTACAACAAATAGCGATGAAGTCCATAGCTTTCTCGGCTTCATTCTGACCGGATTTGTTAGCCAGGAGAGCGATGCAAAACTGAGAAGGAAGTGCCATTTTTTACATGATCCCCCAAGACAAAAAAGGCAGATTGCCCAAAATAAATGTAGAACCAAAAAAAAACCAGCAGACAACATAAGTCAAGGGTGAGGATCAGGTGCTTGAGCAACACCTGAAGCTGTAGCAGGGCCAGGATCCATGTGAACATGAAATTCAATGTGATCGAGGCATGCCTCCATTTCTTCCAATCATTCATAATTTCAGCGTTGGCTCTGATGCAAAGACACTAGACGGTCCAACATATCCCACTAATTGTACAGAATGTCATTAAGGAATGCGATTACCTCATTCCTGTCGCCATAGCGTTGTTGCTGAATATCTTCTATTGCAGCCACAACATTGCGCACTTGCTCCATGATAGAGTCCAGAGTGGGCAGTTTCTCCACTCAGCCTGAGCCTGGGCCACTTCCCCCACCACTGGAAAGATAACTGTTACAACAGTTCAATGTCAGGAAAAATAGCTGGTACAACAGTTCAAGGTCAGAATTGAAGACATTTTGTGAGGACCATATCCTTGAGCTAATTTGAAATAGGTTTGAAGCATACATAGTGGCAACTAGATATCTTCTTCTATTATCTGAGGTATGGACTAGAGTCTCCTTTTGTTTAATGGTTGAGCTGTGTATCGTTAAAATATCTCTCTATATTGCAAAACTATAGCAATATTTGAAGAGTAAATCTGAAGGTTGTTGGTTCAAGTTTGAATCTAAGCAGTGGTAAGGCTTAAATTTTTGAGGGCCTGTTGACAATACACCATTGCTTTTTCAACAAAGACAACAATAAAGTTTTATTTGTATATCATTGTAAGTGGGTCATTGTCCCTGGTACGAGAGCCCACATTTAATTCTTCTATCTTTAATTTTAGGGTGGTGTAAGGTGGAGAGTGCAGTCTCCTTTAGGTTGGAACTTGAGAACACTTCAGAGTGGTAGGGTGGTGCTAGGGAAGTAGATTGATATTATTAGGTTGTTGGAGCATCATTTCAAGGAGCTGGGGCTTCCTGATAAAACAAAATGCTTTTCTAATTGAGTACGAGGGAGTTGGAGCTGCTAAATTATTGTACTCATCATTTATGTTGGAAAGCGTTCGGTCGTTTTTCTCTTGGAAGAGTTTCCACCTAAAAATTTCTTGTGTGCTGTTCGTGTGATGTGATCTGTTGTTGATTATCTCTTTTGATCTGATACTTATGATATTTAATGCTTGTTAAGTTCAAAATTAACTAATTGAAGTGAAATACTGATTCGTCCCTCTTAGTGTTTCCAACAATAACTACTATACTATCAAATTCATTGTACAATTATTCGTAGTTCTTGTCCAAGCTATACTCAACGATTAAATTACACTTTGTTGCTTACCATTATCTGTACGATCTGCCGCCAAAATATTTTCGTCGCGAAACAGCAACTCCGTTGATTGTGATTTGGGCAGAAGGATATAGTCTCACATAGGATCGCGAAACTAATCTAACCTAGTGGAATGTTGTCTTAAGGAGGAGTATCATGACCTTTGGTAATAAACCAAGGTTTTTAAAAGAATACATAAATCTATTTTAAGTTAATTAAATAAAAGGGTGAGTTATTAAAAGAAAATTTAATTGGACTATTAGTGGAAGGGTCTTCAAAGATTTAATTTGAAAGGACCAATTCGAAAAAAAAAAGGTGAAAGATTTTCATAAAATATTATTATAAGGTTAAGGTTCATAAAGGATATACATGAGTATTTAAAAAATAGGTGGTGGTATTATTATAGGAAAAAGTAGTTTTTATAAAAGTTAAAAGAGGGTTTTTTTTTTTTTTGGAAAAAGGGGCAGTTAAAAAAATAAATCTCAAATTCAACTCAAAAGTTTCAATGAAAGTTATAAAAAGGATTTTAAACAAAAGATGAGCTCCATAAATAAGTTAACATTTTGGACTAAATGTCCTTTTTGTGAAATGAATTTATGTTACGATCAATATTCTAAAATCACAAACGTGGTTGTCCAACATGTGGACAAGTATTTATTATGGAAGAATATCAAAGTAATGAGCAGATGCAAATAAAAGGATTAGAATGCGAACTCACAAAACTTCAACATAGCAAAACTTCTACATAAAAACGAGGTATCATAAAAGAAACATAAAGATCCTGAATATATGTTTTACAAGGAGTAAAAAAAAAAGGATGATGAAAATTTTCATCCAAGGGAGCATAGTAAAAAATTACTTGCGAAGGTCAAGAAATCCAAGGCTACAAAGCAAAAATTAGAACAAGGAAAGGAATGTCCTGAGAAGAAATTCAACGAGAATCTATCAAAAAAGGAAGAAGAAAAATTGTGCTTAAAAACCCTAATCAAATGTTATTAAAACAAATCAGAGGTTTAAAAGATGAGAAGCTTGAACGTTAAAATAAAGTTGAATCAGAAGCTGAAGAACTCTTATGTCTTAGAAATCATAATCAATATCTACTCATTCAAATTAAGAAGCATAAAATGATAAGAAATTGTTGGCGAACAAATTAGAAGAAATTATCACAAAAGAAGCATTGAAGTCTTGAAACGTAACAATCCAAGTTGAAGAAAAGGGAACAAACAATGATCCAAATAGTATCACGATTCAGAAAGATTCTAGTCCAATTAAAGTGAAGACATTCTTAGATGCAACAATTTAGAGAATGGGAATTCCAAGTGAAGACTTAGTAATTGAACCAATAACACTAGGACGGGATGAAGAATTGTATGTTAAAAATAAGGGAATGCTACGAGTACGTTAAAAGGAAAGCAAGTTACAAGAACTCCATATCGACGTCCTAATCACAAGAGCAGGGAGATTAATTAGTCATTGCGTCAACGTCAATTATAAGGAAACCATTCAAAATATCTCCTGAAGAACACTGATATCAATGGCATCACGTCTCGTGATAATATTTCATCTTGGAAAGCCTATAAGTGCAATATTCCACAAAAGATTGATCTTGGAATGTTAGATTCTTTCACAGTATGCCAATTCTTTACAACACTCATAAGTTCATGTCTTGTTTCATCAAAGATGGCAATTCTGACAATTGAGAAGATGAGAAGACATTGCGAAGCATAAAAAAATATCAAACCTTTTCATCAATAACCTTGAGGACAGAGCTTTTCTAAAAGGGAAGCTAATGTTATGAACATGAATATGTATAAATAATAGTGAATAATAGTTAATAATAATAATTGATAATTATGAAAAGGCACGTCTCAAAGGAGATGAATATTCATGGAAGGGAACTTGCCTAGGCATATAAACAAGGGTGCACATTTATAATCAAACACATCAATCGTGCATTCAAAAATTCATATATAAATATTATTTTTCCTATGATGAGTATTCTCATATTCTAGATATTCTGAATATTTGTGTGTACGAACTTTGTTTCTTTACAGGAGGCTTCCCTTTATTCACCTATAAGGGTATTTTGATTATAAGGCTCAAAGTGATATAAATGGTGTTAAAATTGGACAAATGGTCCAAACTCCGGGTTGTGCTACTCAGATGACGATGCCAATATTTTTATTAGATTCCTCTTTCGGAGAGGTGTAAGATTGATCTAAAGATCATCTTGATCGGATGAGCAGAACATATACTTCGAATTTATTCCACTTATGTGCTAGGTCGACCTAGAATAAAATATAGACTTAAATGTCTTAAAGGACGTGTCACACACCCCCAAAGATTCCTATATATTGGAGAGACTTAGAGTTCATTTGACACACATTGTTGTGGAGGAATTCTGAGATTCTCTCTCTCTTGATGGCATTGGAGCTACGTATTCTTTGTTTGGGTTGTTCTGGGGTTATGTGTGACACGCTTGGCTGAATGACCTATTGGAGACTTTGCTGGTAGAAGCATCTTGCTGATCGCCGTAGCGCCACCATTCATTATCTTTGTTTTGGCTTGTCTTCTATCGATCTATTAGCATGTTCTATCTTCTTCAGTATTGTGTCCTAATCTGAAATGGCATAGAACATTTCCAGAATTTAACATGGTATCAGAGCATAGGTGAAGGCAAAGCCAAAAATTGGTCACTGATCTATTAGATCCATTGTGTGTTGCACTTGCCTCTCAAAAGCTTGGTGGAAATAAGTTCTTTCTGATCCTGGCTGAAGAATTTTGGAGCAGCGTGGGCCTGTTTTGATGAAAATTCAAAAGCACCGAATTGAGGAAGCCACAACTATTTGATGGATGGTTTGTCTCTAATGCTGCAGGCCTGTGAGGCTACACGAAAGCCTGCTGCATAGATTAAGGAAGGCCGAGGACTGTTCAAGGGCTAGAAACAGCCCAGACCTACGGCTAGGTATCATAATCTTTGGTGTTAAATATGGACGCAGCTCTAAGGGGCATTCCTGTGCCAAAATTAAAGAGTGTTAGGGACTGTGGTTCGTGCTCTAACCAGCCCAGATGTGTAGCGATGAAGCGGACCCTAAAACAAATAATGATTTAGGACAACGGATCTTTGGCCACATCCGGACGCAGCAGCAAGGAAAGGCTCAAAATAGTGTCTTTTCCCACGTGAGAACTGCTCGACTTTCATATCTCCACGATTGCTGCAGATACGATCATGCCCGTTAATTTTTGTGAACTCCCTGGTTGACAGATTGATGTGCTTTCCTGTGTTGGAACACCGTTGGTCGCCCGAAAAATTTTATTTTTCGCGCCATGGTGTAGAGCACGCAAAGACGACAATATCGTGGGGATGACTTTGGCCTTCCTGCAATATCTTCCACGAAAACACTGCGGCATACCCCACCTCGCGGTTCGATCATAGGAGCCAAAATTTACCTTCTGCGTTATATGCTTCTGCAGTTGCAAGTCGGATCATGCCACGCTCGACAATACCGCCAGCGACGTAGACAAGTCTGTTGGAAGAAGAGGCAGAGCACGCAATCAATGATCGAGGTGTAGGCATGATAGCTCCGCAGCGCTATCTCACAGACTCAAAGTTATAAATGTAAACTCTAAAACTCAGCGAATGACGAAACAATGCAACGAGCATGAATCCATCGACAATCGGATAATGTGGAGAGGCACCAGCCGTCAAATGAGTTTACAACTAGAGCATGGCATTACGAATAAATAAATTGTATGCGAGAGATACAAGATCCATTCTTCGTATTTCTGACAGAACAACATGTTGAAAGACGGATCAAGTCTGATCGAGTGTAGATCCGAGATACAAATTCAACTGCCTGTGTGAAAGGGCTCAGTGAAATTGTTGACAGGATGTGCAGACCCTAGCGTATCAGTTGGATCAAGATCATCCTTAGCAATAATTTTTGGATCAATTCGTAGCTACAGAGCTACAGGCAGATTCATGTGGGTGTATCTTTTGTGTTGAAGACAGAGGACTGTTCGCTTAAATACTCCTGCACTAGTCAGCTCAATGTAAGGCTCTCATGTCGGCAGGTCTGCTGTTCAATGGGAGCAAGTAACATCGGATCTGTATTGCACAGGAAGATCTGTGATGTGACATACTAGGACTACGTCTTATAGAGTTGACCGAAGCATAAAGAAAAGATGTGTCGATGCCTCTGTGAAATAATCACGTGAAGAAGTCTGAAAGAAGTGCGGATAAGGGTCGTGTACAACAGTGTTAAGGTGTTGCACAAGACAACATTAAAATGTAGATTAAAGGCTACCAACAGCAGTTAACGTCTGCCCAAAGGCAAATTTGGATCTGCTCTATGTCGTTTTAATGCTCACTTCATGTTCTGTCTGGGATTCAAAGGTCGCTGAAGCTACGATAGTCTGTATTGGAAGACTGTTTTTTGGGCAAGAAAACCTTCATGTCTAAGTCGCAGGCCTGTAGGTGGCATTTTGAAGAACAAAATAAAATAGAGGTGCCTCCTCACATTTCAAGGTCACCGTGGATGCAAGGGAAGGAGTTTGCTTTACTTGAGGTGTGTTTTGGGCAAGAAGGATGAGGTAACTGCCCATGAACAATCCAACAACCCGTTCATGAGGCACCTTGCATTGCCTAGGCTGCAGCTTCTGAAGGCTGTCCAATGACTAGATAGTGGATGGTGCAGCCTGCTAATGCCCTAATAGAAATTTACAGCTGTATACAAAAACTTAGTAAAGCCTTGAATTACTAAGCATCTCTTTTTTGGACAGTCCCTGGAAAATAATTATCATATACAATTTTCTGATATGTTTGATAAAACTGTCACTTCTGCAATTGATTTCTTGGCTACGTGTATATATCAGGGCCTGCTAATTATTGGTCATCATCAGCAAAATTCATTTCTATGGAAGTCATCTTTAAGATTTTCATTCAAAACTCTGGATTGACAGGTCACTTTGATGAACAAAGGAACACATATAACATGTATTGATGACTCGAGGGGCAGTGCAGTGCCTCATTTAACAGTATTATGATACTGTTGTCTAGTGACAGTGGTTGTGAACCAGCATATAACCTGGACTTAATCTATTGGCAGTAACCTTAGAAAGTGCCTTGTCCAGATTTATCCTGTTGGATGATTGGGGCTGGAACATTGATGAGCAGGAGTACCATTATGAAGAAGGGTAATCGGTTCCTAGATCTTTGAAATCTAGGAGAAAAATCGCAGAACTGAGATCTGAAGTCTTGGGCAGATATGTAAATAAGAAGCAGTGCTGGATGAGATGTCAGATGTAGTAGATGAAGCTCTCTAGTGCAGAATTATGAAAGAAGGAATCATGTTTGGATTCCTAGTTTTGTGAGTCACAGTAAAGAGGGTTGGTTGAGGAAGCTACAACAGACCTCCTCAGAATAACAGGACTTCTAACACATGCTGAGGCTTGTTGATATATTCTCCCTGTTCGACAGTGACATAGATATACACCTATGTAGCTGTAAGCATGTGACAGTAGCAGTCCCACATTGGAGCGTAATGGTAAAATGTGTTTTTGCAACTTTCAGACACGTTGTTGGAACTCTTTAGCAAAAGACTGTGGTCCTGGATGGTTTTGACTATGGGAGAATAAAACTCCCTTCCAAACTGGTGTCTGAGATGCCCTCATTTAAAAATAGATGTTTTTCTCTCTCGAGAGAAGTTGGCATTAAGAGGGAGAATACATCTCTGTATATACTCCTGAGCGGATACCATTGCTGAACGAGAGAAGATCCTCATGGCTCAGAGACATATGACTTTAGAGGGGGAAATTCCGGAGGAAAACCAAAAAGCCATATAAATACCAGGGGTATCTAGCAGCCATGAGTACAATATGAGCCTAGATCATGTGAAGAAGCTGTAAAGTATCTAAATCTGCAAGGATGCGAGGGTCATGGTTCTAAGACCACAGATTAAAGCTGTTGTCACCTCAATACAAAATCAAGCATGGACCTAATGGAAGTGTTGAAAAGATCTAGGCAAGATTCATTGCCTGTGAAGAAGGCATAGACTATGATGTCACACCTGCACCTGTGAACCGATATATCACCATTCGATCAATAATAGCCCTTGCTGCTATGCAAGGATGGAGTCTTCATCATATAGGTGAAAAGATTGCATTTCTGCATGATGCGATAAAGGAAGAGGTGTATGTTGAGCAACCTCTGGGGTTCGAAGTCCAAGTTAGGGACACCCATGTCTGCAGGTTGAAGAAAGCTCTCTATGGGTTGAAGCAAGTACCCAGAGCTTGGTACGAGAGGATAGATAGCTACCTAATGAAGCTGGGCTTCACTCGTAGTAATGCTGATCCGAATTTTTACTTCAAGGTTGATAGAGAGAAGCCTCTCATTCTGGTGTTGTACGAGGACGACCTCTTCCTGACAGGTGTTGACCCTCTCATTCATCAATGCAAGAGGGAGCTCACTGCTGAGTTCGAGATAAAGGACCTAGGACTGATGCACTATTTCCTAGGCCTGGAGGTCTGGCAGAGACTTGGCGAGATTTTCCTTTCTCAAGGAAAATACATTGTGAAACTTCTGGAAAGATTTGGTATGATGGACTGCAAGTCCGTGTCAACACCAATGGAACTCAACTTCAAGAAGTTGCCGTATTGTCAAATCCTACTGAGTATCATCAACTCGTAGGGGCCCTGATGTTCTTAGTGAACACCCGTCCAGATATATGTTTTGTAGTGAACACTTTGAGTCAACAGATGGTTGAGCCTCATCACTTTCACTGGGTTGGTGCCAAGAAACTCTTGAGATATCTCTGAGGCACGATAGAACATGGGCTGAGATACACTACCAGGAGTATAACACTCCATGGATATACTGATGCCGATTGGGCTGGCAGTGTGGTGGATCGTAAGAGCACATCTGGATGCTACTTCACAAGTAGATCTGCTTCGGGTAGGAAACGAAAGTCGGTTGCCTTGAGCACCGCTGAGGTCGAATACATTGCAGCATGTATGACCCGTTGTGAAGTCACTTAGTTGCGAAAACTCTTCAGTGAGCTATTCGAGCATGTGCTAGATGCCACCGTTATCCTTTGTGATAATTAGAGGGGGATTCATTTGTCATAGAATCCTAGGTTCCACGATTGATCCAAGCATGTTGATGGCTGGTACCACTCTATCTGGGATATGGTACAGCGAGGCATCGTAAGGCTTGATCATATAGGAACTAATGAGCAGGTCACAAATATTCTCACAATGCCCTTGGGGAAGGTCATGTTCCTAACCTTCCGTGAGAATCTTGGAATCATGGAACGACCCTATTCTGAGGGTCCTATTGGACGATGAGCTCTGGGAGATCTGGGGGGCTTTGGGGATAGCTTCTCGGAGCTATAAGCAACCACAGGGCTAGGCTTGCCGAACCTAGTTGGTGTGCTTCTATCCCACCGTGATGATATTGAGATGGTTTACCTCTCTCTGATCTGTGCCCCGTACGCATCCTACCCATGGAGTTTTGAACTCATGGGAAGTACCTCTCATTTGGCCATTGAGGTGGGAAAAGCTAGTGACTAGTAGCAAAGACTGATGGACACATCAGAGATTGCCGTACTCTCTATCTAGGATGGCACGGTCCAACCACTTGATCTGGGATCAAGTCTTGTGAGGTCTCGGACCTCCGCATGACTTCGGGTCAGATGAACCAACTTCGGGTTGGTTGGAGACTCTTTGTGAGTCCGATAGAGGTTTTGACCTCTGGGTTGAATTTGTCAGCCGGGAATGATGTCTCTGTGACTGACCCACTTCTGTTCTGAAATAAAGAGGCCAGCAAAGCAAGTTATGGCGGAATGACGCACGATGTTTGGATTGCACTTGTGGATGGAGTTCTCCCTAGTTGAAAGGGAGTGTTAAAATTGGACAACTAGGTCCAAACTCCGGGTTGTGCTGCTCAGATGATGATCTCAATATTTTTATTGGATTCCTCTTTCGAAAAGGTGTAAGATTGATCTAAAGATCATCTTGATTGGATGAGCAGAACATATACTTTGAATTTATTCCACTTATGTGCTAGGTCGGCCTAGAATAAAATATAGACTTAAATGTCTTAAAGGAAGTGTCACACACCCCCAAAGATTCCTATATATTGGAGAGACTTAGAGTTCATTTGACACACATTGTTGTGGAGGAATTCTCTCTCTCTTGATGGCGTTGGAGCTGCGTATTCTTTGTTTGGGTTGTTCTGGGGTTATGTGTGACACGCTTGGCTGAATGACCTATCAGAGACTTTGCTGGTAGAAGCATCCTGCTGATTGCCGTAACGCCACCATTCATTATCTCTGTTTTGGCTTGTCTTCTATCGATCTATTAGCATTTTCTATCTTCTTCAGTATTGTGTCCTAATCTGAAATGGCATAGAACATTTCCAGAATTTAACAAATGGCCTAGGGAAAGATACTTTAAATCTAAAATAGACTCAAGTTGTCTTTATAAAGGAACAACTATTCTATCCTCAGACTAGCTAAGGACCACTACAAGTTATGGTTTATTGGTAGATAATGATAAAGATTATTTGGACATGCAGCAGCCAAAGAAAGGATTCCCGAAATGATACAAGTCAATAGAAGGATAGGGAAACCCACAATTAGGCTTCAAGTTGAATCCCCACTGAGAATTAGGGTTCCTATGACACAAAGGAGCTAAGAAAAGATGACATCAGCCCTAAGTAAGGAGGTTTAACTATTACAAATGCTAGATTTTGTGATTTAAGGTTTGTTTGAGGCTAAACCTTGGACTTTCATCCACAACGATGCATTCAAGCTCAACTTTATGGCAATTCAGCCTTAGGAAAACCCTAGCAGCAAAAGCCTAGGAGAGGTAAAGAAAAGTAAAATATTTAAGTTTTGGTAGACTTTGATCAACACAACCTTGTCCAGTGCCTAATCTTACGAGGGCTAATGGAGTTTTATGGAAAATTTTAAAGGAATACGAAGTTTGATTGGAGTAAGGGTTTATATTCCTCTTGTAAAACCCAAGCTACCTTCTTTGTGATGGGACAAATTAAGTATAGAAGATGCAACCTAGGAGTTCTTCTATAGGTTTCAAAGGAGAATAATTTTAACATGCAAAATTTCACCAAGATTTCCAGTAAACAATATGCATTAATACATGCAACATTTTAGAGACCCTAGCTTAAATTCATTCACATGCAAAATATAGAAAAATCAGTAATAAAATTACAAATTCCACTAAGAAACTCTTCTTTAAATCCCAATTGGGCATCTCCAATGCAAAAATCAATCTCTAAGATAAAAATGCTCCATAAAATTCACATTGTGTCAAGTAGTGAGTTAGACAGACAATTCACACTTTCTCTAAGGAGGTCGAATTCACATGTGTGATGATCCTAAAATGAAGTGGAGAGATCCTCTATTTATATGAGGTCAATCCCTTCACTTTTATAAAATAGTCATATATGCCTCATTTTGATTTCCAAACTTGTTACTTCATGTGGATTTACTTTGTTGCTGTTTTGTTTTGCTTAGCTATTTTACTACTAGATTGTAGGCTTGCACACTTTTTGATGTTTTGGATCTGATGTGATGTTATCCTTTGACATGAACATTTTCTATTTCTTGGTTGCCTCTTTTTTTCTATGTAAGAAGTATGTTTTAGCATTTTGCATTATGCAGTCACTTTACACTTCTCCAGCTTGCTATGATTAGTCTTCATTGATGTAATTTCTCTAATGGTTATGTTTATTGCTTTATTATATGCAAATACTCAGTGATATGATTGTTGTTCTTTGAGTTCCCAATGTCATAACTTTTGCTATTCCATACACAATTTAAAATTTTATTAACCAGATTATTCTTTTTGTGAGGTTTTCTCATGTGCTGGTTGCTTCAATGCAGGTACTTGTAGGTCAGCTGAAGGATGCCATGCCAGGAATGGAGTCTGCAATATCCATGCTTCGGGAAGAAGTCAGTAGGGTGTCCACTGCTTCTGATGTGAGAATAGAACAGAAAACTGTTGCTGAGTCCCCACTAAGATGTCGGGATAATGATAAGGTTTTATTTACTGTCTTGTTTGTTTTGTTTAGTTTCTGAACTATAGTGTGTAACAGTATAAAGCTTCAACATCATGGCTTGCTGACATAATTGAAATGGTTATAATAATGTAAGAACCACATAATAGTGAGCATAGGTGGGCACACAAATAATTACAAATTGCAGTGGGCCCTGGTTGGGTCAGGGTTTAGGTAATGGAGTTGAAAATTGTATCACAGTCTATTGTGCAGTGAATGGTATGCTTTTTAACATAGGATAAAAACCGTAATTTTATTTCATTTTGTGGAATGATACAAGATTACATTCTGCATATACACATCACTGTGTGTATTCTAAATGAGAGCTTTGTGGATCTGTCAAATTGACTAAACCTTGTGAACAAGTGTTTATCACTCCCCTGTCATTACATGTTCAGAATTTGGATAATATACAAGATGTGAAGTGGAACTTCACCTTCAAAAACTGTTCAAAAAGGTAGTGTATCACTACCAAGAGGTAGAAACCGTAGCAAAACAGAAAAGGAGAGAAGAACTAATTAGGAATTCATACATTCAGCAGGTCTGCTTCTCTCTATAAAAGGTCTGTGATAATATTCAGAATAGTTGTTTTCTTGCTGCTAAAAAAGCTGCCCTAGATCCTGCTCAAGCACTAACACTTCCTTGGATAAGCAATCTGCTTGAGTGCTCCTTTCCCTGGAAACACATGCACACAAAACATTGTCAAATGTTTGATTTTATCCTCAAAACCTCATCTAGAATTGGGGCAAGAAAAAATTTTCTGCATAGCTGTGCACCATTGATGCAGAAAATTTATGTTTTCGGGTAGCCCTCCCAGTTTCAAGATTTTTGCGTAGGTTTAATGCCCACTGCCCCAATAATTGTTAGCTGATTTAAAACACTGGATACAAATTAATTTGAAACATTTAAGCCACCTCTACATTTTCTCTTTTCCGCTGATATGACAGAATAAAACAAGCAAACACACTCAGAAATTTATCACACTTTACACAGTTATTTTTGGTCGAATGACCATGGAAAAACCCACAAGGGGAAAACCAGTTCTAAGGAGGATTTCAATTGCTTTTAAGGAAATTTGTACAGCAGAGAGAAGGTCAACTTATTTCCCTTTTAACTTGAAGATGTCACTGCCATGTTCCATAGAAATTTGAGTGTCCCTCACAGTCTTAAACTCAGACTGATATTTGCTTGATTTCTGTAAGTGTTGCACATATTGTGATAATATCGGAATTATCGTGATATTATTGCCAAAAGACCCTCTGCCGATATTATCTGGGCAAATTATTGCAGGTGAAATTATCGTGAGACAATCGGGAATTATTGCCCTGCTGAAAAAAAATGCGAATATAAGATGCAGTTTGGGTTTTTTTCGGGTCATTTTTGTTTTTCCTTGTGCTAAGATTGAGCTCTGAGGGTTGTGTGAGTCTTGTGACCATTTTTCATCAAGCAAACAAAGGGAAATCCATAGTTTTCTTTGCCATCTGAGCATTTTTGGAGTGGAGATTTACTCCAGTATACCATATCCATATTTATTATTTCCAAAATAATATAAATAATGTAACTAATAAATAATGTTAAGTTAATTAGTAATTAGGTTGAAGAGGCATGTCTAAATGGGACATGACCGTCCGTGAAGAGGCACCTGCCTAGCTATATAAGCGAGCCTCATTTGTAACATCAATCATCATTCATTCATCCTACTTTTAATATATAATATTTGTATCCTCAATGGATATTTTCACAATCCAAGTCTTTTGGAGTATTTAATGAGAAGTACGAACTTTGTTCACTTCATTTGGTATTAGAGCAGTTCGAGTCTTCGGCCGCTTAACCGCTGTACAGAGCCACGCTCTTTGATCCAGGTCTTTGACCATTAAATTCGTCAACCTTGTTGCCGTTGTGTTTCGCTACACATTGGGAGGTTCTCCATTTTTGCCAATTGGCCCTTGGCCAAAGAAGAAGAAGAAGAAGATATATATATATATATATATATATATATATATATATATATATATATATGAAAAAAAGAAGAAGATTATTACAAAATATAATTAAAAAAGAAGTTAAAAAAATAAGAAAAAAAAAGAATATATATATATATATACTTACCTCTTGCCACTCGAATGCTCAACCACCTTTTGCGCCAACAACGACTACACAAAGAACAAGAGTATATATATATTGAAAAATATCGTATAAAAATAAAAATAAAAAATAAAACCTCACCTGGTTGATAAAATCTGGCCGACCATTCGCACAATAAAATGCAACACACTTGCAATTGTTGAGGAGGAAGGGTATCAAAAACATTTTCGTTGCTTGTTGCATTCTAGCACCCCGACATCCCCGACACCTTGTCCCGCACTGCTGTTGACCCATCCACCCTTCCGTCGAGCCTTGTCTCTTCCTATCTGCCTGCTCCTCCACGGGAGGATGCCTATTCTGCTTCCAGTCAAACTCTCAATCACACACACACCGAGGTCAACGTACTTGCAACCACTGTTGGCGACCAAATCATTCAACACTTTCGCGGATAGTGCTCGGTCCAACTTATCGCCACCGGACCAAACTCCTTCGCACATAGTGTTCAGTCTAGCCATCACCTCTGCAAACCTTTGTTGCCTTACTGACTGTTGTTCGACACCCATACTGCCATCTCTGTCGTCATCGTGCCTACCGACCAATGTCCGCATCAACCGCCATTCCTTGCCGTTGCCACGACATTCTACAACTTCAGAGAAATTGACCCTCTTCTCTATCCTCGCCCTTTCCCTTGGGCCACCATCACCCACGAATCTCTAGGTTTCTTCCCATCGCCCTCGCTCACCACCCAACTCCATCGTCGTCTTCTTCCTAACAGTCGAAACCCTGTCCCATTCATTCCACACCAATCGTTTCCATTTTACTAGCTCACCTTTGTTGACACAATCTCCGGACTCCACTTGGCTAATTGTCAACCCTACTGACTTCCATCCGCTCCAATGTCATACAAAGCCTCCATCCGCTGCAACAATATACAAAATTCTAGATTGGTGGCCATCACACCATAAGGGCACTGATTAAAAAAACAAAAGACACGACACGATGATTCCAATAAATAGTAATTTAAATGCTTTAATTTAAGTTAAGGTTATTTCTGAAAATATATAAAAGAATTAAAGATAAGAAAAGAAATCCATTAGTAAAGAAAAAAAATACAATCGATTAGTATACAAGTTACAAGAAAAGTTAAGGAACATTCATTTTAATAATTAAATTAATAAAAAAGGGAATTAGTTAAAAATATAAAGGAGTTTTTAAGTACTATATAATACTAAAAAAAAAGGGAGTTATTATATAAAATATATAATCATTAACATTAGTGAGGTTTAGGGAGTTTGAGAAAGATATTTGAGGGAAACAAAGGCTATTGGAGGAATTTGAAGAAAGTCACATCTCGACAAGCAAAATGACATCTAATTCAGAAATGAAGGAAGCAAGATTCCTAGAAACTTCACGTAAGTATGCTTCAGTGCTATTTAGAACTAAAGGGTCTATTGCGGGAAAATATGTCATGATTGCTATCTCACTTGCAGAGGATAAAAATTATATAACACCTAAAATTGCAAACCAATTGGTAATTCTTGAGTTAAATATAGTCGAAAAATTAGACTTTTCTGACACAAAACAATGCGAAATAACTGACTTACAATTAAACATTGGCGATTATACATTTATATAGAAATTCTCTGTTCAATCCTTATTTTTTAACGATAGTGACATTGTGTTGGGTTCACCCTGGATAAAAACCTTAGGATCCTTTATCCTAAATACGAAAAAGAAGTTTTTGACATTTTCCCATAAAAAGAAAAAAATAACGCTATAGGATATTAACTTGAAGCCAAATTCAGTAACGCCTGAAGACATACAAGAAATTTCAAAAGTAATTTTCCAAGAAGGTAAAAAGGTGATACAAAATATGCAAAGAGAAGTTGACAAAATCACTGTTGAAAAAAATGAAGAAGTTTTGCGTCTAAAAGACCATAGCGAAAAATTACTAACACAAATAAAGCAGCTTAAGAAGGATAAGAAGTTGTTGGAAAACAAGGTCCAAGAAGGTAAAAAGGTGATACAAAATATGCAAAGAGAAGTTGACAAAATCACTGTTGAAAAAAATGAAGAAGTTTCGCGACTAAAAGACAATAGCGAAAAATTACTAACACAAATAAAGCAACTTAAGAAGGATAAGAAGTTGTTGGAAAACAAGGTGCAACAACTTGTCGGAAATAAAGCATCGAATGTAGAAGTCCAAGTTGAAGAAATAGATATTGATCCAGTAAATGTCACAAATAAAGAAGAAGACAAGCAAGTTGAAAAAAATGCAAACTTAGATGTTGTAGCTCAGACGATGAATATCTCATGTGAAGGTTCTGTAACCAACTCAACAATATCCTCGCTAGAAGAAAATCAAAAAGTTGCCACACACCTAATAAGGGAAAGTCAAACCAAAAGAGTTCCCTATTGACATCCGAATCGCGGGAATAGACAATTCGATCAAGCTACGTATTCAGAACTGAATGAACAAACCGATGTTCCGAAGAATACTAATGTCGGTGCAATCCACTCATGTGATCACAATTCATGACAAGTTGCCAGTCATTGCAAGAATCCACAGAAGATTAATCTGGGATGGTCTGATCCCTTCTCAGTGCGATAAGTTTTGTTTGTCACTTAGAGGATCATATCAACTTGTATCAGCAAGGATGACTACCCCGAGAAGAGAAGACATTTGTAGCAGAAAAAGAGAGCAAGCCTTTTTTATCAACAAGCTTTGAGGACAAAGCTTTTTGAGGAGGAATGCAATGTTATGAATAAAATAATATAAAAAATGTAATTAATAAATAATGATTAGTTAATTAATAATTAGGTTGAAGAGGCATGTCTAAATGGGACATGATCTTCCGTGAAGAGGCACCTGCCTAGCTATATAAACGGGCCTCATTTGTAACATCAATCATCATTCATTCATCCTACTTTTAATATATAATATTTGTATCCTCAATGGATATTTTCATATTCCAAGTCTTCTGGAGTATTTAACGAGAAGTACGAACTTTGTTCACTTCAAAAAATTGACTTCCTTTTCTTTGTTTTCCAAGATTAGTATATACTATCAATTTATAGTCTACCTCTTCTTATCCTCTTTTGAATTTCCACATTTGTTTTGTTTGGTAGGTCCAAAACCTGAAAATTTAATCAGAGTTCTACAAAATGGGAAAGCCATTGGACCAAATGTGGAAGTATGGTGAGCCATGTGAGGATGATAATAGAGCAAAGCTAAGTTGCAAGCTCTATGGAATGGAAATGTTTGGCAAAATCACCCGCTTGAAATACCACCTTGCCAAAATCCCATGGCATGATGTGGATATTTGCCCTACAACTACCCCAGACATTGTCCTTAATATTTATTGTAAAGAACTCAATTTCGTGATACTAGTAGAAAGAGAGAACCACGAGCTTAGTGGATTATCGTTACAAACTTATAGTATCTAGAATCTAGATACAAACTTAAAGTATCTAGAATGTAGATGCCTCATGATGATCATCTCATGAGATACATTTATTTTGTTTTAATGTGATTTTGTATTAAGTTTTAAGTTTTAACTATTATCTTGAGAGGACTTGAAACTCTTGACTGAGGAGTCAAGACAAAACGACAAATATCATATTTTAGACTTCAATGTCTAGTAGTAGTATCTACATCTTATACATTTTATATTGTAGTTTTATAATTTTATTTTCATATTATTTGACAATGTTTTTCTTAATTGTTGCTAAGTGCTTTAAAAGAATAAAAATTTGAAAAAATGTCATATTTCAATATCTACTATCTAGTATCAGTGGTAGATGTAGCACTTGACATCTTATACATTTTATATAGTAGTTTTATCTTTATCCTTTTTTTGAACTGTGGTTCACGGTCACTGAGTGGCCTGTACATCCACGGGCAATAATCTGGGTAGTTCTCCTCGAAGGGATCTACTGCCGGCCTAATATGTTGGGCCTAACCCCTAGGGCGTCGAGGAGATTTGACCTTGTGACCTCCCAATTGGCAATGTACTTAGCAATGGGAACTCGACCAACTAAGCTATCCCTTGGGGCTTTGTATTTTTATCTTCAGATTTATGTGACAATGTGTTTATTTGATATTGATGCTGCTTTAGAAGTTTCAAAAATTGAAAAAAATGAGTATATTTGTATTTTTTAAAGTTTCCCGATAATTTTTGATAATTTCCCCAATATTGCCGATAATTAAAATTTTGGATCCCCGGCGATAAATTGCTGATAACGATAAATGTAACATTGATTTCTGTACATACAGTCACCCAACTGTGTCTAGAAATTGGAGCCAAACTGAGCAGAAATATGCTCAGAATTCTGTGCCACAATCTTCTCTAAACAACCTTGGGTTTCATGCCTTTTTGAGCCTTGAAAGTTGAAACACGAACTAACTGTCCACTAAACGTAGTAGAGACAACCTCCCTCAAACTCGACACTGTGACTGTATATATGGCAGAAGTAAGGATGATTCGAACATCCCTCTTCATAGTTATAAAGATACTTAGTCACCCACTCAGCTACTCCACTAACCAGTGTTGTCCCTTATAAAAAAATCTTACTCTGCAAACATGTTAAACTCAACCTGCAAGCTCAGTCCAAACTTTTCTGGGTTCGTGCCATGCTGCTCCTGAAAACTCGGGCTGGACTTTGGTATTCGAATTCCTCTTATTTTTTTTTTTCCAGACTTGCAAACTCTTCCTTAGACCTACAAACTCGTCGTCCTTGCTCTCCTTGCTTCCATGTTCTCCTTTCTTCTCTTCTCCAATACTACTCATGAAGAAGTATGAAGAATATAATGCCTTTTCCCTTTTGTCATCTCTAAATGAGGAGAAACCTAGCCCTAAAGATCTAATGGCTGAGATTAAATATCAACTCCTTAGATCAAGGGTGGAGATCATTTCCCTCTCTTGACCCCTTTTCTCATGTGGTCCCCTTCACTTAAAGAATTCGTAGTCACTTTAATATGTTTTGTTCCATGTGCATTTTTTTCCTCTCAAAAAGTCACTTTTAAAACATGAAAGTCACTTTAATAATAAAAGTCAATTTGTACTTTCTCTCCCTAAAGTTACATTTAAAATATAAAGTGGCTTTATTAAAAAGTACCTAGCACATGTACCACCTCATTAAGTGACTTAACTCCATGACATCAATATAACTCATAATGTCTCATGACAAAAGATCATTAAAGTGTTTTTCTAGGCAAAAAGACCAATGCACTAGGAAGCACTTCCTTGGTACCATTTTTCTCAACACTCCTTATCAAGGAAGTTGCTTTTTAGCACTCCAACTTTATCTCTGAAACTGATATGCTCACCCCTTGGTACCATCCCGACATCCACTACTCTCACCACATCACAACCTAACCTCTCTGGTGGTCTGCTCTCCTTTACTGACTCACGTGCTTCCCTCAAGGTACCATAAAGCCTTTTCGACTTCTTGCACCCTGAAGAAGTCTCTTGCCCAAGTGTGGGAGCCTCATCGCCATCCCTTGACACCTGTGGCCATGATGAAGATTCCCTTGTGGCCTGTAGTCATCCTGTACTCAGAGTTCCTACACTCTGAGATCTTGTAATGTCCCTTCCTAAATTATTTTGTTATAGGTTTATTTTCCACAATTTTGGATAATTTTGGAGACTATGGGACCCACTCAATTTTGATGAAAAGACCTAGGGAGGAAAAGGAGGCCGTATTATTTTGTTAGTGGAGTGTGGGGGCCACCCACATGAAGGAAAACACATTTGGACAAGTGAAGAGTTCGAATAGCCTAGGAGGGAAGTCGAATGGCAAGGTGGAGGAGCCCACGTGGGAAGGAAGGCCCATGAAATTATAAATAGGAGGAGCTCAACCTCATTTGGTATCTTTTTCCTATCGAAATCACTTTGGTTGCTCGAGCTGTTTAACCGGTTCACTTGTTATTTAGCACGAGTTTCTGAGCGGAGAACTCACCCACCATTTCTTCGAGGGAATTTGAGTGCCACCCTAGAGAGGATTTGTCACATCATTTCGGAGGAGAGCTGAGGAGATTTCAGCACTACACTTAGACATTTGCTCAGGCATAACGTGTTCCAGGAGGACACAGGAGGTGCTCACGTGTGAGTCATTTCAGGGACATTCCGAGGAGCAATTGCCGAGAGAATTTTGGTGAAGGAAGCTCAGTGGTATAGCAAGCTTTGGGTGGAGTTTTGGAGCAAGAGGTAACATCTACAGCGTGGGTCAAATTTGCAGCTCCTGGGCTAGAGCAAAAGCCTCTCACTGGGTACACGTGGGAGTTAGAGGATTGCTTGGTGAGGCGGAAACATGTCGAGAGAAATAAGGGAAACCTTGGGGAGGTATTTTGCAACATTTTTGGAGTGATTTGGGAGGAATTCCACTGGTGTGCATGTAGGTCCTACTTCCCAGTAGTTTGGGGAGGACGTGGTGTTTTGGGGGCCGAATTTCGGGGGTCAAAACCAAGCTCTTTCGGGGTTTTAGTGGGTTTTTATTGAGGAGCTTAAGATTAATTTGGTGGAATCTTCTGAGCACCGGAGGTGGGGTTTTCAACAACATCTTTGTAGCAGAGACTGCAGTTCACTGGGGTAGCGCAGGGCATCATAGAGACAACTGATCTTGTCATTCGAGCTTGACAATTTATCACCTGGGCTTTGTCACGCTTGCCTTGGAGGCAAGCCTAGGTGTACTCCTTCCACATTATTGTACTATTGTTATAGATTTATAATAAAATGACTTAACTGCTTCTTATTTCCAGTCTTTTTGTGGTGTGCACTAAAAGTTAAAATTTTTGTTGTTGAATTTATTGTTTGCTTTGCATATCACTGTTTTTCCTAGTTTGGGACATTACAGTGGTATCAGAGCTCAGCCGTGGGAGACTTTTCCTATGAGTGAGGAGAACAAGCAGAATAACACCTATAGGAGACAAAGGTACTGGAGCAGGCAAAATAACACCTATAGGAGACAGAGGTACCAGAGCAGGCAGAGGGAATTAGAGATTACACCAGACATTGAGGAGCTTGGGAAGGTCGTGGTAATTGAGGATATGGTGGAACCTAAGAGTAAGGAGTAGATGGCCTTTGACAGCCTCTTGAAGGCCCTTAATCTTTTAGCGAAGGGGCAGAAGGAGATGTTGGATGAGATCAAGCAGCAGAACAGGGACCAGAGCATCCACCGGGGTTCCTATTTGGGGAGACTTCTGGGGCCTCCCAACAATATGACCACCCTTCACCGACTACTCACCCACTAGCCTCTAGTGGGTCGACTAGGACCATGCTGCCTTCTTTCCTACGAACAACACCTAGTGATTAGGGGGGACCAGATGACCAGATGCCCATGTGAGAGTATTTCAGGGAGTGGCAATCCATGGGGGAAGATTTCAAGGCAACCCTATCTTTTAGACATTATTGTCAGCTCAAATAGAACGAAAAGGGTAGGAATTATTATGGCCAAGGCATGCAAAGCTCCGAGTTGCAGCGTACTATTGGGAGGATGTATTTCCCCACATATGATGGCACTACCAAGTGCAGAACTTGAGCTTGGGTGGAGAAGCTGGAAACTTATTTGTAGCTCAACAAGATGACAGAGGTGGAAGCCGTTAAAATGGCTACCTTACACTTGGAGGGGGAGGCACTCGACTGGTGGTTTCACGACTTGTCTACTTGGGGGCATGCCAATGTGACTTCCAAGTTCCTATGAGGATTTCACAAGGAGAGTGGTGGAGCATTTTGATCGGAGGGATCCAAAGGCTCACTTCAGGGAGTTGATCCAACTCAGATAGACAGGTCACCTAGAGCATTAAATATCAGAGTTTTTTAGGGTTTCAGTCATGGTGCCAGACTTGTCAGATGCTAGGAGGGTGTACACATTTATAGAGGGGTTGCTTGAGACACTGCGTGGACTGCTGAAGTCACGCAGGTCTTCTACTCTACAGGAGGCCATGACCTATACTAGAGATTTGCAGGGGGCCATCCCCAAGACTCGGGTACCTATTCCATCATGTACTCCCTACCCTCAGAAGGGAAGTGATACTAGACCACCACCACGGAGAGTAGCCCAAATATGTGGGCAGTTAGATGAGGAGACTAGGAGAGACCTCAAGAAGAGGAAGCTGTGCTTTTCTTGTCGAGAGCCATGGGCACCAGGCCATCGGTGCACAACATGCAAGGCCCATTATATCGAGGTCTTTTCGGAGAGTGCTCAGGAGGATGATGTGGAGTTGGAGTATGGTGGGGGAGACAGGGAGGGTCCGACAGAGAGGGGGCCACCACCACCATCACCACATGGGGGAGCATCTTTTAAACCATCTGGGGGAGTCCCTTCTTCCTTGTGCGGGGTTCCCAAATTTCTGACCCTGAGGATTAGAGGCACAATGCAGGGGCAATGTGTCTCAGTCCTAGTAGACAGTGGGGCCACCCACAATTTCATTGATGGTCAGATGGTCCAGAGGAGGGGTATCACCACAACAAAGTTTGAGGGGTTTTTAGTTCTTGTGCCGGGGGATAGGTACATGCAATGCACTCAGTATGTCCCCGCTCCCCGCTTTGACAGTGACCATGGGGAACTACTTGATGACGAACCATTTCTTCGTGGTGGACGTACCAAACACCAATGTGGTGATGGGTGTCTAATGGCTATACTCCCTTGGCTGAGCCACCACTGATTGGAGGAAGTTGTAGATGGAGTTCACTGGGCCGGATGGCAAGCTGGTAGTTCTTCGGGGTATGCATTCGTATCCTCCATAGACAGAGTCAGCGCATAGGATGGAAACATACTTGAGGCATGGGGACATAGCGTGCGCAGTGGAGCTGAGGATTTCAAAGGGTGGGGGACAGGCCAAGCCATCACACCCAGACATATAGGCCATCTTGGGCAGATGCCCGATATCATTTGGGCACATTCCACCGGGGCAACCACCAAATAGGGGGTTCGAGCACACCATCGAGTTGGAGCTTGGTGTGCAGGCGGTTATCACTACCCCTTATAGGCATCCCAAGGTCTATAAGGATGAGATTGATCAGACCATTAGGGAGTTGTTGGCGTTGGGCCACATTAGGCCGAGTTCTAGTCCCTTTGCTTTCTTTACTGTTGTTGGTGAAGAAGGATGGAACCTTGCACATGTGCATCGATTACAGGGCGCTCAACAAGAAGACTTTGAAGAACTGATACCCCATTCCATGCATCGATGAGCTGATGGATGAGCTTAGAGGAGCTAAGTACTTCTATAAGATAGATTTGCGCGCTGGGTACTATCAGATCAGGGTGAGGGATCAGGACATCCTTAAGACGACCTTCGGATGCCATTATGGGCATTTCGAGTTTTTGGTCATGCCTTTTGAGCTGACCAACGCACCTGCCACCTTCTAGTCATGTATGAACCATGTGTTCAGGGGGCAGTTGAGGAGATTTGTGTTGGTGTTCTTCGATGACATCCTGATCTACAGCAAGACATGGGAGGATCACCTGCAGCACCTGGAGACTGTGTTGCGCAGTTTGGAGGAGCAACAGTTTTACGCCAAGTTGTCCAAGCGTGAGTTTGGACTAATAGAGATGCTCTATTTAGGACACATCATTGGCGCAGACGGGGTGAAGATACATGAGGAGAAGATAAGGGCCATTCGGGATTGGACGGTGCCTAGAGATGTGACGGTGTTGAGGGGTTTTTTGGGCATCTGCACCTATTATCGAAAGTTCATCAAGGGCTTCTCACTGTTGGCAACACCCCTCACGGATTTGACCAAGAAGGAGGCTTTTGCATGGATAGATGGGGCATAGTCAACATTCGATCGCCTCAAGGAGGTGATGAGTAGTTGGCCGGTGTTGGCACTCCCAGATTTCACTCGTTCATTCACATTGGAGTGTGATGCATCAGGTGAGGGGATTGGGGCAGTATTGTCCCAAGTTGGACATCCCATTGCTTTCGAGAGCCGGAAGCTCCTACCACATGAGAGGTCGTATTCTATATACGACAAAGAGATGTTGGCCATCATGCATGCGTTAGCCAAATTCCGATAGTACTTAGTGGGCAATTGGTTCTGGGTGAAGACAAATCATAATAGTCTTCACCACTTCATGGGGTAGCAGGTCCTCATTGACAGGCAAACGGAGCGTGTTAATAAATGGCTATAGGGCTATCTCAGGATCTACGTGATGGGGCAGCAGAGGGCATGGATTCGATGGCTGCACTTGGGCGAGTATTGCTACAACACCACTCATAACATGTCCATTGGTATGTCACCCTTCCGTGCTTTGAATGGTTATGGTGCCTTATCTTTTGCTAACATTGTTTTCGGAGTCAGCAGGGCCCCAAAGGCCAAAGATTGGATCGCAAGGCTCTCCAGGACAACTTATTGACAACCCAAAATCAGCAAAAGATGTATGCTAATAGGCACAGGGTTGAGAGGCATTTTGAGGAGGGAGACTTGGTGCTCCTACAATTATAGCCACATCGACAGTCTACCTTGAAGCAGAAAGGGGCTGCGAAGCTACAAACATGTTTTTATGGGCCGTACAAAGTGGTTAGGAGAGTTGGAGAGGTGGCCTATGAGATGGAGCTTCCTCCTAGGAGCAAGATTCACAACATCTTCCATGTTTCGTGCCTCAAGAAGGTGCTGGGCCAGCAGGTGACAACAACTATAGAGTTGCCTCCGCTTTATGATAAAGGGCATCTGGTTCTAGAACCGGAAGTCATTCTGGAGACTCGAGAAAGGAAGCTAAGGAGTAGGACCATTAGAGAGTATTTAGTGTGTTGGAAGAGCCTACTGGATGAGGACGCCACTTGGGAGGGTGAGCACATACTTGAGCATCCAACGCTAAAGTTGCTTGGGGACAAGCAACATTTGGGAGGGAAGGACTGTAATGTCTCTTCCTAAATTATTTTGTTACAAGTTTATCTTCCACAATTTTGGATAATATTGAAGACTATGGGACCCACTCAATTTTGATGAAAGTATTAGGGAGGAAAAGGAGGCCGTATTATTTTGTTAGTGGAGTGTGGGGGCCACCCACATGAAGGAAAGCACGCTTGGCCAAGTGAAGAGTTCGAATAGCCTAGGAGGGAAGTCGAATGACAAGGTGGAGTGGCCCACGTGGGAAGGAAGGCCAACGAAATTATAAATAGGAGGAGCTCAACCTCATTTGGTATCATTTTCCTATCGAGCTCACTTTGGTTGCTCGAGCTGTTTAGCTGGGTCACTTGTTGTTTAGCACTAGTTTTCTGAGCAATGAACTCACCCTTTCTTCGGGGGACTTCGAGTGCTACTTTAGAGAGGATTTGTCACATCATTTCGGAGGAGAGCTGAGGAGATTTCAACACTTACACTCAGACATTTGGTCAACCATAGCGTGTTCCAGGAGGATGCAGGAGGTGCTCACGTGGGAGTCATTTCAGGGGTCTTCTGAGGAGCAATAGTCGAGAGAATTTTGGTGAAGGAAGCTCTGTGGTATAGTAGACTTTGGGTGGAGTTTTGGAGTAGGAGGTAACAACTACAACGTGGGACGAATTTGTAGCTCCTGGGCCAGTGCAGAAGCCTCTCACTGGGCACACGTAGGAGTTGGAGGATTTCTTGGTGAGGCGGGAACTTGCCAAGGCCCAGGAGAAATAAGGGAAACCTTGTGGAGGTATTTTGCAACATTTTTGGATTGATTTGGGAGGAATTCCTATGGTGCAGGCAGGTCGTACTTCCTAGCAGTTTGGGGAGGATGTGGTGTTTTGGGGGCTGAATTTCGGGGGTCAAAACTAGACAAAACCCTTTTTGGGTTTTGGTTTTGCTTGAGGAGATTAGGATTAATTTGGTGGAATTTTCTGAGCACCGGAGGTGGGGTTTTCAGTAGTATCTTTGCAATAGACATTGCAGTTTCACTGGGGAAGCGTAGGGCATCATAGAGACAATTGATCTTGTCATTCGGACTTGACATTTTATCACCTGGGCTTTGTCACGCTTGCCTTGGAGGCAAGCCCAAGTGCACTCCTTCCACATTATTGTGCTTTTGCTCCAGATTTATAATAAAATGGCTCGAGTGCTTCTTGTTTCCTGTCTTTTTGTGGGTGTGCACTAAAAGTTAAAATTTTTGTTGTTGAATTTGTTGTTTGCTTTTCATATCACTGATTTTCCTAGTTTGGGGCATTACAGATCTTGCACTTAGAGATCCTGATACCTGTGTACCTGTCATCCCATAAGCTTGTACTCCTCCTAACCTCTATGAACCTGTACTAGTGGATCCTAAAACCCGTAGCACACTCCCCTACCCAGGAGCCTACTGCTCTACATGATCACTCTCCTGTGACCACCTCACGGTCCTGGTAGGTTGAAACATGAATCTGTAGCGTCTCCCATTACGAACACCAATCACTCTAACACGAGATACATCAACACTTGTCCATCCTAGAACACCACAACATATCCCTTGTCCTCAGGTACAGGAAAAAAATATCAGGTTCCTCCTAAGCCCTGATACATATAGGACCTTTGTCACTCTCAAAGGTGGCAATGACTCCCTCTTAAAGGATACAGTCCCCACTTCTGTCACTTTGACCTTGGTGTCATCTCCAAGCACCACCTTCAAGCTAAACCCTCTGTAAGACACGTAACGTGCTCCCTAACTCTAGTCATATGGCAAGATACTCATACTCCATTGTGTATAAGCCAAACACTTCTGGATATAGTACTAGTGGCTAAGTTCTCCACTAGCGCAACAACAAAACAACAAAAGGTGAACTCCTCTGAAACAACAAAACTGTAACTTCTTGACTTTAAATGTAAAAATACACAAATGTATTTGTAAATAATATTTTATTAATAATATTTAATGTACAAGGATAATTGAATGTTACCATGAGGGCCTGGTTATTTACCTAGGTAGGTGCCTTTTCATGAATGGGCATGTCCATTAAGACATGCCTCTTCATTAACTAATCTAACTAATCATTAATTAACTATAACTATGATTACTATTTATTTATTTATATTCATGTTATTTTTATATAAACATATTCGTAACATTGACTCTCCCTTCAATAAGCTTTGTCATCAAAGCTTAATTCACTATTAATTTCTTCATTCGTCCAGTTCATTTCGGTATGTATAAATCATCGTAATATTGTTTTGGAATCAAGGTTTTTTGATTTCTCCTTCAGAATGAATATATATATATATATTTTTTTTTTTTTTTGGTTTAATTTTTTTTTGAATTAAATAATAATAATTTTTTAAAAATATACTTTTTTTTTTTTTTTTTAAAATTTATCATACCCTTTATTTATAAGTTTTGTTTTGTTTTTGTTTTTAATTATATATTATTATGTATATTTAGATAATATTAAGTATATAATTGATAAACTATATAGTTATAATTATATAATTTTAATTTTTTTATAATTATTAAACTTTATAGTTTTGAATTATATAACTAAGACACAATCGACAAGGTTATGTTTGTGAGATGATAAGGGATGTTGAGGGGACACGATGACCGGTCGAGCGGGCATAAAGAATGGTGATGACTGTGAGGGATTTAGCGGAACATGGATAACAAGTCAGGGACGACGTAGACATCGGTGAATGGGGACTGGACATGAGTGGTCGAAGGTCAGACGGGTAGGAATATGGTTGATGCCGGATGGAACTCGCCATAGAGTCACCAACAAAAGATGACACCACTGGTAGCCCTCTATAAAGACTTCTCCTACTTTCATCCTTGTCCTGATGTAGCCCCAAGCTGCCAGTTTCTTTGTATAAATTAACAATGCAAGCATCAGGATCCATGTACGGAAAAATACATTCTATATTTGCTCCTTTAAACTTTTTGTTCCTTCTGAGTGCATCATGAGATTCATTAATAGCTCTGTAAACCAAAGGAACAAACTCTACAGGAATAGTTGGTGGCACTGCATTATCATAGTAACAGTTTGTCCATACGATCTTGATTCTGGACCCCAGTTGTGACCAAGGCATATCATCAATAAATGCATTTTTCTGTTGCCACCATAACTAGGTTTATAGAATCCTCCCTTGCCAACACCAAGTCTTTGACATTGTTGAACTATGTTAATTTGATCATTTCAACTAAGCCAATTCTTCAACAAGACCAAACTCGATTTCAAGACCTGGATTTTACTTCTTCCATCATGATATTCAGTAATTTTATCATTATCTTTTCTCTAGGCATATAGGGAGGATAACTTCACTATATCATCTTTTTGCATGCAAATATGAAATGCATCTAATAGAGCCCTTCGTGTCGAAGCGTGTAGGTCGCAAAACTCATGCTGTACTCTTCCACTCCTAACCTTCATGGTGTCCGGTATTCTCTTACTTCTAGAGTCAATGCGCTGTGGGGATTTGCCAACATCAATATAAACTGGGTGTGTTTTGATGTTTGGACTTGGGTCTACATGGAACTTTTGGAAATTCTCTATTTGCAACATGGGGAGATACATCTCTTTGATGAATATCATCTTCAGTATCAATATCATCTTCGATAATAGTTGTCTGTAACTTTTCATTGCTGTCGTAAGCTAGAAGTTTATTCTTCAAAACATTCAATTTCTCTTCTGATTCTGATATATGTTCTGAAGGCCCTCTCAAATGTTGTATGGGTCAGTCATGGTGCCAAACCTTACTCCCACAAAAACTACAGGGACCTTCACCCTCCTGCTCACAGATAATCTTACCACAATGAAGGCAATTGTTCACTAAAATGTGCCTCTTGGCTTGACAATCACATGACTAACCACGCCTCAAGTTCTGTATAGGAACAGATAATGTACCCTCTATTTCTTGTCATTCTCCTTTCCATTATCCCTCGGCCTCGTACTAACTCCAACATGCTCATCTATTCTATCAGTAGCTCTAATGCTTTGAGTAGCTTGTTTCCTTTGTTTGCCTTTTTCCCTGTTTTTACCAGGGAATGAACTAGTTAAAGATACTTTAGGCTTCCTATAGATTCGCATATGTTTTTCCAAAGAATCATCTTTGCTGTCATATTTCAATGTAGAAGGTGCCTTTCGTTGATTCTTTTTTTTTAGATTTCTTTTTTGAATGCTTCCTTGTTGTTGAACTTGATGCTTTAACATAATCACCTTTGGGATTTTCATGGCTAGAGGTTTTTGATAGCAGTTTTGGGGTGGAAACAGAGGCACAGGATGAAACCGTATCAACAACTGTCACCGACTAAGCTGAAACAGTTGTGCATGTCATTGAGTGTTTCATGTCATCAGTAAATGATGGCATTATTTGAGATTGCAACGATCCAAGAACTGGAGAAAGAGGTAGCATTCGCCTCCCTGGTTTATCATCTATATTATTATGATTATCAATCTCTTATGCAATTGGCTTCTTCTTGCATGCTTCACCCATCATAATATTAGAAGCTTGGCTTGATGAAACCCTTTCATCAAGATTTGGCTCATGGGTAGTGCGATCAATGCTTTTAGACATTTTGTCATCTTGGCAAAGAACAACTTCAGCGGATAACGTCCAAAGGCTCAAATGGCTCTGATACCACTGAAACAACAAAACTGTAACTTGTTGACTTCAAATGTAAAAATACACAAATGTATTTGTAAATAATAATTTATTAATAATATGTAATGTACAAGGATGATTGAATGTTACATTGAGGGCCTGCTTATGTACCTAGGCATGTGCCCTTTCATGAATGGGCATGTCCATTAATACATGACTCTTCATTAACAAATCATTAATTTTTTTTTTCCACATAAGGCTAAATTCTATTATATGGTACAAAAGAGTACATTCAAGCTTCGTGACAGGGGTTGCTGAATTAGCCAACCCCTGTTGGAAGAAGACATTTCAAAAATTCAAAAAATTGGGCTGCCCTTTGGGGAGAAACCAACCCTTAGAGAATTCGACATGTCATAGAAAGAGCTGCCCTTAATGGGGAAACCAGCTAATAACAGTATCAAAAAACTAAGTTTGCTGTGCAGTAGAAAAATAAACATAGAAACTATAGAGAGACATGTAAATACTGGAAAAAAGGAGAGCCAGGGCTCTACAGTTGCTGGTCCTTTGTGTCATGGTGCTGCATGCGAGGTGGTTCTTCAACGATGAAGCACCCATAATCTGATAGGGCATCCTCCTTCTTGGAGAGCTGAGGAACCAACTCTGGAGTGGAGGTGGAGTGAGCGCCTATGTCCGCTGCATTGTCAATTTGTCGGGATCCTTCTCCAGAGCTGCTACCCCCACTTTCTGAAGCGTCCTCCATACTTTTCACTGGGAGACCCACCGTTTTTCTTGGCCGCTGGGAGGAGGAGCGAGAGAGAGTAGATTTTCGAGGCAACTTCTTGGTGCCAGAGCCGGAATGGCCTTGCTGAATCTCCGGAAGACGAATTGAGAGTTGGGCCGAGAGCATCTGGGGGTCAGAGACCTCTGGCGTGTCCAGAGCCACAGAGAAGGCCACTGTACGCTTCGCCATGGCTGGAATTGGAGGGCAGGAGGGAGATCCTTTGCATGCGCTTCAACGACATCTCATGCGGTGGCGACGAGGCATTTCGTCAATGGATTGCTAGGGATGCAGGGCAGGGAATGAGTGAGCAGATGGAGGCGGAGGAGTAGCGTGAAGGGCAGAGACCAAACTGGGGTAGGCAGAGTTGAAGGCTGCAACTTGCAGAGCAAGACGGATATAAAATCAGAGGGAGACCTGGATCGAATGCGGGAAGGAGTTGGCTCCATTGGCCATAAATGGCGAGGGAATGAGACGCTGCGGTCGAGGTGAGAATGAATGCACAATACGCCAGAATGAATGCTTCAGGTGCTGGGGAGTGAATGAGGCTGGTACCCAGCTGAAGGGATTTATGGCTCGCACGCTGGAGGTAGGTGCAGCCCCGAGGTGAGGCCAACTGCGTGCCTGTGGAGGGGCCATGTGGCCTTCCAAATTTATACATTTAATCACCTGCATCCGGGGAACTAATCATTAATTAACTACAACTATGATTAATATTTATATATTTATATTCATATTATTTTTATATAAAATATATTGGTAACATCCTCCACATCGGCAGATGCTGCCACATCCTTCTTCTTCTCCTTCTTATTGGGAAACTTGGATGCATAGTGACCCATCTTCCCACAAGCAAAGCATCTCACTTTGCTCATGTCCTTCTCGGACTTCTCTTCCTCCTTCTGCTGCTTGGCCCCACTAGTGGACCCCTTCTTCTTGTTTCCCTTAGTTGCAAAGGCAACATTCTCCTCCTCATCTACCCCACCGCTCTGGCTGCCACTATTGGCATTGTTGGAAAATTGAGTAGGGCAGCATTTTAATTTGTTTTTTCCTTACATGAAAGTTACTCGTGATATTATCAATGTTCCACCAAGACTCCGGTGTGGGGAGACGCACAGGGGGGACGTGTGGGAGTACCCTGAAATTTTAGTGAAATTTTGGGGGTGCAGGGAGTCGTCGGGATATATATATATATATATAAAATTCAAGTTCATATTCATTGTTAAATAATGAAAGCATAAATATTAAATATTAAATAGACTAATAATAATATAGTATATAGCATATACTAATATGAATACCAATACATTGAAAATTGAAATTTGATCTACACATGATAAAATTTAAATTCATAATTGAATTGAATAATGGCATACATTGATCCATCCTCATCATTCATTTTGATACATAAATCATTCATATGACATACTCATTATTCTAATATGCATCCATAGTCAATGATCATTCAATAAATAAATTCAATAATGAAATCTTCAAATACATTGATCCATGATTCCATATCATTCATCATTCTACAATCTACAATGTACATTGATTTAAAAGTTAATTTCATCATTCTTCATTCTACAATCTACAATGTACATTGATTTAAAAATTAATTTCATCATTCATCATTCTAGAATCGAAATTGAAAGCAAAACATACTAGAAGTCTAGAAGTAGATAGTAGATACTAAATTTTGAACTTTGAACACTAAATAGTAAATAGTAAATTTATATAACTCAAAGTTTCAAACTCAAAAAGTGTTAAGAGTGAAGAGTCAAGAATCAGTTTGAGGTCATCAACCGAAAAGTAAAATGGATAATGAGCACTGAAAATAAAATCAACATCAAGGAGGTAGAGAGGTCAAGGTCGAAGTCGCAGAGGTCAGCCGGAGGTCGAAGAGCTAGAAGTGAAATGAATCATTGAATAATGAATGTAATTTGTTTTTTAAACTTACCATTTTTTTTTTTGTTTTATTTTTTTTTTTAATTTTAATTTTTTGACTTTATACTATATGATAGTCATTTTTTTTTTACATTAGGTGTCATTCGACAAATCTAAGGGGGGACGCCCAGAAGCACCCTTTTTGGGGAGTCATCCCCCTTCAAAAGGGGGATGCCCAGAAGCACCCTTTTTGGGGAATCGCGTCCCCCACATTGGGGAAACACACCCCCTTTCATCTCCCCAAGACTCCCAAAAAAGGGTGCGCGAGGTGCGAGGGGTGCGTGCACCCAACCTTGGGGGACGCGACCCCGTAGAACACTGGATATTATGTTCTTCTTCTTTATTATGCTTATGGTCTTATCATCAAATAAATGCCAAAAACAATGAAGATCACAACCATACAAAGATGAACACCAGATATAGGCTCAAAGCCAGGGAAAAACTCCTCCATTGGGAAAAACCAGAAATAACTTCTCTTGTTATAGAATCATTTCAAAGGAGACTTCCAAGACCAAGACCTAGACTAGGCCTACCACCAAGAATCAAGCCAACCAACCAATCTTCCTTCTGCAAAAAATGACAAAGTTTCCAAGGGTAGCGAAGCATTGTCCTTTCAAGATAATAACTCTTCTAGCCTTCTGTCCTTACTAAAACAACCTGCAACTTCTTCTGCAATTTTGGACCTTAAGTACCCCTAGAAACCCTAGGGTACTCGCATGTGAATAGTAGAAGACAAATTTCAAACTTCTGAATTCTTCTCGGGCTTCTTTCTTCCTTTGCTAGCCTTTTCCTTGCTTTTCTGGGACTTTCGCATTCCTTGCCAATTGCAGATCGAAATCAAAGATGTGTGCTTATGTGTCTTGCAATAGGTTAAAGATCCATCTTCATATAGCCTTTCCAAGAGGCTCCATTAGCCCTCTCTAGGCTGACTTTTCCTTGGCTGGCCGACTTGGTCTTGGGAGACTTCTAGATATTTCTAAATTCAAAATAATTTTTCTTTCCTTGATAGAAATGACTGAAAGGGTCTTTTACAATATGACAAGGACACTTGGCTCATGACAAACCCTAGGAGCATTCAATGGATGCTTGACCTAATGGCAAAGTGATTTGAGCATGAAACCACAATGCTTTAGAAAAATGATTTTCTTTTGTTCTTTACATCATTTTCTTTCTTCTTCTGATAGATACATAAGAATTACAAATGACATGAGTTAAAAGACAATTATGAAGACCGAAACTAGTTACATTTTCCAACAGGAGCTCCCCCTGGTCTCCTCCTAGATGAAATCATCCCACATCCTCCTCTAGTCTGGAAAATGCTCTCTAACCACAATACCATGTATGAATCCATCCCACTTCTGGGTAAAACCATCTAGTGCGATCCTGACCAACAGTTCCTCAGGAATAGCCTCTCCCTCTGCAGCCAACACATCTTTCACCTGAGTGATCTTGGTGAGGTATGAGGTAACCGTGTCGGTCTTGGTCATCTTGGTATTTCTTAGCTTCGGCCTCAACATGATCTTCCTGTTCCCATTGGAACTTTGGTGCAGTGTGACTAGGGACTCCCACATCTCGTAGGCAAACTTCTTCCTGGTCACATGAGGGAATAGGTGGTCTCTTATGGCATTGAGAATGATGCTCTTCAGTTTTACATTCTTCTTGTTGAACTCACTCAACTGAGCAGGATCTGTCGGAGGTTGCACGTCTTTTTCCACAATGCCCCATACCTCCAACTCAAACAAAAACATCATCCTCTCCTTCTAGGGGCCAAAATTTTCTGCCCCTGCTAATCTGTTCTCCACCCTTATACCCGTAGCCGACTCTCCAACCAACACAAAATCTCAATCTGTAAACTCCAAATCCGCCTCACTCTGCTTACTGACTTGTAGCAGAAGGTTGCTTGCTGTTTTTTCTTATCAGCAGAAGGTTTTCCTCATATTTGAAGCTTCCTTTCTCAGATCTAGAGCTTCCCAAGATCTGATACCACGTAGAACAAATTTTGTTTGCTGGTAGCCCTCCCAGTTTCAAAATTTTTGTATAGGTTTAATGCCCACAACCCCAATAATTGTTAGCTGATATAAAACACCGAAGACAAATTAATTTGAAACGTTTAAGCTACCTCTGCAATTTCTCTTTTCAGCTGATATGACAGAATAAAACAAGCAATCACACTCATAAATTTATCACACTTTTACACAGTTATTTTTGGACTAGTGACCTTGGAAAAACCCACAAGAGGAAATTTGAGCCTCCCTCACAGTTTTAAACTCAGACTGATATTTGTTTGATTTCTGTGCATACAATCACCCAACTGTGTCTAGAAACTAGAGCCAAACTGAGCAAAAATATGCTCAGAATTCTGTGCCACAATATTCTCTAAACAGTCTTGGGTTTCACGCCTTTTTGAGACTTGAAATACGAGCTAACTGTCCACTAAATGTAGCAGAGACAACCTCCCTCAAACTCAGTCACCTGCCTCAAACTCGGTCCTGTGACTATATATATGGCTAGTCTTGAAGCTAAAGGAAGGCCAAGTCCATCAAGACAGGGATCAAAGTCCTGGGAACATTCTTTAAGGTCTGAAATCATTATTAAGAGATCTCTGTGTCACCTCAAATCCGAATTTTTTCTGAGTATATAGTTTTGGTGAATGTCAGTTTTTTGGGCCAGCGAAATGTCTATATCTCTAATATTGTTGAAAGTTAAAACTGCTTTGAAAGGAAAAGCCAAGACTCCTTTTGAAAGGTTCTGAGCATATATATATACAGTAAGAAGCCTAACGCTCTCAGACTAGGGCATAAATTCAAGGCTACAGTCATATTGTAAAAGGAGTTGAGACTCCCACTATGTTTCTGGGCGTTTGTATAGTATGAAAGGCTTTAAGTATAACCATAGTCATATTGTGAGAAGAGCCGAGACCTTTTTTTGACATGTGCATTGAAAAAGATTGAAGAACGAATTTTTTTGAGCCTACTTTATTCATCTACAAGCTCTATACATTCACCATTTCTTGAAGAAGAATCGTAAGATTGTAAGCAGTCATGTTAATACATATCTACAGTAATATTGAGGACAAGAACTTGTGGTTCAGTAACATTTATATACTTACACTTCGAACTTGAATAGTCACATTAGGAGCCGATCTGTGTAACATCCATTCTGAAGTTAGGACATATCAACGTTTGAAGCCTTCTCATTGGTTGTCAAAAGACATACATGTATTTGCAACATTTGTTCTGAAGCAAGGGCTTATAGTCCGAACCTGAGCTATCCTTATGGGCACATATATAAGTATGTCAAGCTCTTCAGTAACCGTTGAAGCCGACCTGAAAGGGGGAATCACTGTGTTTCTTTTCATGACATCATTTCTTAAAGAAGATGTTTGTATTTATTGAAAACCTTTGGAAGGCAGTGATGAAGTGTAACAGTGATACGTATCTTTATCACCTATAGCAGAACAGAGATACTATTGAAGACGTGTTGAAAGGTTATAGATACAAGTGTCCAAAATTGAATTGCTGAGGCCTATTCTGAGCATATCCAAGTGTTTTGGAAAATCCCTAACCAGAGGGTTATCCCAAGTACATATAGTAGCATTCAAAGAGTATCTAAGAAATTGACTAGACCTAGAAGGAAAGCTGACAGGCAGTGATCCCGTTATAAGTCCCTGTCGCAAGAACAAAGGAGAGCTAGTATAACTGGAAGGTTCTCTAGCATAATGTCTCTAGATGAGACCTATCTAGAAGTTCTATAGCAGAGCAACAACATTGTCGTTTGAATTGTTAGCAGAAGCAGATTCTGAAGAGCGTAGCTCGATATATACATATATTCAAGGAAGAGACTATTGAAGTTGGTAGATGCAACCAGTGAAACACCACTCGTATAAGACCCGCGGGTCTTCGCGGGTTATATAGCGAGCCGGGTCACTCGCATAGAACCCGTGCTCTCTACCCTTACCCGCGCAAACTTGCATTAAAGCCGCCTACTCGCATAAGACCCGCGGTTTTCTCATAGCACTCGTATCAGACCGCTATAAGACCCGTCCCACAACAAAAAGCATTTTATTTGCATTTTTCTCAAGTTTTTTTATTTTTCTATTTTTTTTGGAAATGAGGTGGAGGAAAAGGGAATTTGGAGGGAAGAAAATGTTTTATAAGCACCTCTCTCCCTTTCGGAGTAGCAGCACTAGCGAAGTGAGCATTGACGGAGTAGCAGCACATAGTGATAGCAAGGCAGAGTCACAACACAGGCGGAGTTTCAGCACAGGCAGAGTCACAGCACAGGCAGAGTTTCAGCACACTGTCCAAGTAGGCTTCATGATCTTTGTTTCATTGCTTTGCAACTAGCTGCTTGCATGTAATTTTTTTAAAATTTTATCTAATCAATTCAATTTTATTTATTTTTTGTTCACTTGCAATTTGCAAATTTTTTTGGCCTTGTAGCTGATTTTCTCAGCCACGCAATGGCCCTGTGTGGCTGAGAAACTCAGCCACAAGGGCCTGCGGGTTGCCTCCTCAGCGTGCAAGCCCTGTGGCTGAGAAACTCAGCCACAGGGCCTACGGTCTGCCTCTTGAGCCTGCAGGCCTTGTGGCTGAGTTTCACAGCCACACAACGGCCCTGTGTGGCTGAGAAACTCAGCCACAGGGCCAAAAAAAATTGATAACCAAAAAACCAAAAAAAAATTAAAAAATATGAATTAGATTTTAAAAATTTAATTTTTTTCTTCCAGATTTCATCACCATGCCACCCAAGGGGTATAGAAAGTCTCGTGATCCAGCATGGGCACATGGTCAACGAATCATTGCCGGTAATGACCACCATGTGAAGTGCAATTATTGCAATGCCACAATGCATGCAGGAATAAACAGGCTAAAATACCACCTAGCTAGAATTCTTGGGAATGGTGTGGGATGTTGTCAAAATTGCCCTGATGAAGTCACTATTGAAATGGCAGCTGCTTTGGAAGCCATTAAAGAAGAAACTTCTAAGAGGGCCAGAAGGAAGGATGAGATTGTTGGGATAGGTAGATCTTCATCTTAGAGTGAAACACAGATTGAAAGTTCGGGTATTGGTAACTCCTTTCAAGTGTTGTAGCAAATAGGAGTATAACCTCTTCTTTCTTCACTCCTTGTACAACTCCAAGATCTCAACCAACCTTGGATAGTTTTAATCAAAAGAAGAGGAAGGAGGCAGATATGGAAGTGAGGAGGTTTTGGTACCATAACAGTCTTTCATTCAACTATGCAAAGTCATATTTTTATCAGCCCATGGTGGATGCCATTACAAGTGCTGGCCCTGGATACAAAGCCCCATCTTACTTAGGGGGAAAGAGCTAGATGAGGAGTTGGAGTGTGTCAAGGAACAATTGGAGAGCATTAAAAACTCATGGAAAATTACAGGTTGTACAATTATGTCTGATGGGTGGACAGATCAGAGGGGTAGAACAATAATAAATTTTGTTGTAGCTTGCCCTAAAGGAACCATGTTCCTAAAATCCATTGATGCATCAGCAAATGTAAAAGATGCACATTTGATTTTTACATTGTTGGCTGATGTGGTGGAGGAAGTTGGGGTTGCAAATGTTGTCCAAGTAATCACGGACAATGCAACAAATTATGTAGCCGCTGGAAGGTTGCTTTGTGCCAAATATCCCACGATTTTTTGGACTCCATGCGTTGCCCATTGCATAGACTTGATACTAGAGGATATTGGGAAGTTGGAGTGGGTGCAGGATGTTGTGCAAGAATGCAAACAAATTACCAAGTATATTTATAATCATGCTTGGGTGTTGAACCTTATGAGGGAATTCACACAGGGTGAGCTTAGTCGCCCAACTGTCACACGGTTTGCTACAAACTGTCTTTCCCTCCAAAGCCTTTTGTATGAGTACCAAGCTTTGCGAAGAATGTTTTGTAGTCAACAATGGGTATTTTGGAAAGATAGCACAAAACCAGAAGCATTGTCTGTGAAAGCATCCGTCTTTGGTGTTAGTTTGTGGGACAAAGTCACCGAGATTGTCAGCTTCACTGAGCCCCTTGTGAAAGTCTTGAGATTGATGGATGGAGAGAAACCTCCAATGGGATATATTTATGAGGGCATGGATAGGGCCAAAGAGGCCATCAAGACTTTCTATAAGGGAGATGAATCCAAATATCTCCCTATATGGCAAATTATTGATTCCAGGTGGGACAGACAACTACATTCACCATTGCATGCAGCAGGAGCATATCTCAATCCGAGCTTATTCTATAATGAGGGGTCTAACATTCAAAGAGATCCCGAGGTGATGAGAGGTGTCATGATATGCATTGAGAAGATGTTCCTGGATGTAGATATTCAAGACAAAATCAACCTACAACGAGATATGTACAAGGAAGCATCTGGCATGTTTGGATTCAGCTCAAGCCAACGTCTCAAGGACAAGAAAATGCCTTGTAAGTGAAAATTGTTAGAACTTAGCTTGTAATTTTACTAGTTCTCTTTTATATGTTTGGCATTGCAAATTGATAATCTTTGTTGTTATTTTTTTACAGCTCATTGGTGGATAGATTGTGGCTCTGAGGCACCGCTATTACAAGAATTCGCCATCAGAGTTCTGAGTCAACCCTATAGTGCTTCTTCTTGTGAGCGCAATTGGTCAGTGTTTGAGCACATCCACAACAAAAAGAGAAACAAGTTGGAGCATGAGAGGTTGGAGAAGTTGGTTTTCATCTACTACAACCCTCGAATGCTCACAAAACAAGTGCAAAGAAAGGATACAGATCCAATTTTATTGGATACTATTGATTTAGAGTCTGATTGGGTTGTGGAGGAGGAACCCCCTAATTTGAGTTGGCTTGATGAAGAGATTGAGGATCTCTCTAGTTTTCCATCTCAAATGGAGACTCCCAATACACCTACCTCACAGTTGCTTCAGCCTTCTGATGCTACCATGAGCTCCACGAGGGCTTATTATAGGCGTGGTCGTCCATGAGTGATGAGACTCAAGATTGTTATGAGACAATCCTTTATCATTTATGAGATATGTATTTGAATTTTGAACTTGCTGACATTTTCTATTTTAATTATGGAATCATGATTCCTTTTCTTATTCAGTATCTAAATGTTTTGCTTACAAAAATCGAATATGCTATGTTGTACTTTTATAGATATGAGATGATGTTATGAATTATTGCATATATTGTGGTTTTTATAACTTATAAGAACTGGAATTATCATTAGTTTCTTTTTTCTGCTTAAAATTTACCATATTTTAATTCTTTTTGGCATTTTGACGAGTCTTATATGAGTTTTATACGGGTGGTTCCCGAGTCTTATACGAGTCGACGAGTCAATGGTCGGACGAGTCTTATACGAGTACGAGTCGTGCAACATTGGATGCAACAAAGAAAACCTTGAGTTGTTGTTTACCTTGAAGAAAATAATAAGGAGATCATGGCATCTAAAGGTGTAATGTTCCTACTTAGCCTTAGCTAAGAGGAGACATTCAATTTTGATTTAATTTTTGTTTTATGAATAAATGAATAAAGGAGGACATGTAAAACTCCTAAGAAGTCTAAATAAATCAATGCCCATGTGAACAAAGGCAAATCAGGGCTATGTAAATAATCACTTGCGGGTGTGAAAGAGGTTTTGAGCCAAGATTGGGTCCACCTTGACCAAGTCAACTGCGCTGTCTAGGTTCATTGCATCTCCAAAAGGGACTGCATAGTTCTAGAAAGGAGCCTCTAATGTGAAAACGACCAACTCATTCAAGTGGTTTAGGGTTTGCAAAGGCTTTCTCATGCTATAAAAAGGAGGAGAAGACACTTGAAGAGGTTGTTGATGAATTATATTTTTGAAGTATTTGTCTGCTTAGACAAATACCATTCTCTACTGTTTAGTGGAGGATTGTGATTGGAATTCCTGTTTAGGGGTTTCATCTCTTCCCTTGAGGATCATTGGAGGAGTTCTTTGCTGAAGTTGGCCACTATCTGGTTTGAGACCAAGCTCTATCTTCCATGAGCAGCGCTGGCCCATTGAGGGTTTTGCAGCTGCTATCTTTGTAGCAAGTGGCATTCTAGATCTGCTTAGATCTAGTTGTTTTTGAGAGGCTTTCTCTATTAGAGAGTGTTCTTCAGCCTTCAAGAGCGAGTTGATCCATCTTTTGTATCAGATCTGTAATTCCATTCCATATATTTAGTCTCCTTCACCCTTTGCGTAGTTTCTGCTCAATACTGCGTTATTTTGTGAGAGGGCTTTCTTGTTTCAGTTTGCTATCAGTTTGGAGGAAGATCTCTTGGTGTTAGGCTTGCCTTCCCTTGGTGATCCATGAATTGGGTTGTTGATCCATGTCTCTTTAGATCTGATCTATTTCAGCAATTAAAGTTATCTCCAGAAATTTTTGGGTTTTCTGCAGCACTGTAAATTGTAATTTAGATCTACAGCTTAATATGCAATATTTTGATGTAATTCCAATTGGATCTTGTTCTTAAAGTCTTGTAGTTTCCAGATCTGTATTAGATCTGATGTTTCATCCATACATATGTCAGAGATCTGAAATGTAATGTACAACAGCTGAACCATCTGGAAAATAACGCTGTCTATGTATTTCTACGGTTTATTTCTAGTGCAGCTCTAATCTCTGAAGGGATCTTGCCCTAGTTCTTTTTGTAATCAATTGTAAAGGCAATAAGCTTATGTGTAAATCTGATTTATTGTTATATTACTGAAGTATCAGATCTTTGGCTGTCCTCCTCTGAGTTTCAGTCAAATCTGCGCAATTCTAGTAGCTGGGGTTTTCATGTTGCAGCAGCCTCTCTCTTTGGCTGATTTCTAGCTAGTCTTGATTTCGGGAGATCTGTTTAATGTGCTTAAACTTATTTGTTTCTGCTGAAATTGCATATGTAAGTCACATAGAGCCTAAATGAGGGGATCCCAGCCCTGATTTGCGTTATTCTTACTCAGATTTGCTTATACAACGTTTTCATGAAGACCTTGTTGAGATTCCTCAAAGGGATTATTCCAAGTTCTATAGGCAGAGTCTACAGTTGGCCAGGTAGCCTCTGGTTCTCTCCGTTCTTTAGAAGGAGACATAACCAGTAAATGCCTCTGTAGTCCATCTCTGAAATAGAATCTTGAGAATCCCCAAAAAGGAATATTACAAAAGGGGAAGGCCTTTACAACAGTCTCTATGACAGAGGTATGTTATCATAAGGTATGTATGGTATCTTCATTTATTAAGGGTATAACATGAAATTTTTTAGGGTTGGTCGATTGTATGGTCTGGGGTTTATAGTTTTCATTGTTGCTGATCTCTAGATTCTAGATGGTATGTTGTAAACCCTAGCTATATGGAAACCCTAACCTTGATTCCATTGTTCCCTCATAGAAACCATTTCCCTTGGTCTCTAGGGTTTGTTTGCAATATAGGGCATACAACAAATATGAATAAATAAGGATGATGAGTTGTATATGACATCAAGTCCCTAGATCTAGGGTTGACATTTGTAAATCCTAGGATTACATCCTCTAAGATTCCATGGAAACCCTAGATTGTCAACACTGACATCATGTTTTTGTTATCGCGTATTTGCTTGGTTGTGCTTGTCAACAAGTGTTGCATGTACATCATGAAGAAAGAGAAAGGAAGATCCTATGGTAAGCATGACGAGAGGAGAGAACTGTAAGGACCCTGTAAGTGGAAAACTTCGTAATCAAGTTGGATCCTTGGGCACTCTGATATAAAGTAAGATTCACGAGGAGAATGATCGTGTGAATATGGATGCATGGTTGAAAAAGTCGTCATTGGCTACAATGTACTAGAGATTTCACTGCCGTAGTCATGCAACAACTAGTTGGTGAGGGTCACTCAAATATCCTCCATTAAATGATTTCATGGGTATATTTCTTCAACTGGTGGAAGAAGGACCTTGATATTACAGACGTCTCCCACTCTCATATTTGTGTCAAGCTTCTTCGAAGTTTGCTGGTACAACTGCAACATGATAAAGCCTCATCTTCAAGATGGGGAGCAGTTTGAAGAAGACTGGATCACTGATTGAAGTAAAAGGTGTGCATGTTTGAGATTCTTCTTTGATTTAATTAACTTATGTTTTCCAGTATGCAGGAGGAACATGATACAAAAATATGTTTGGTTGCATTTGCACATTTTTGAATTTGTTTGGGTTGAATACATCAACATCCGATATGATATGAAAGACTGCTAACTTCAGAGGGAGCTAGAAAATCCTTGACAAGATGACTTGATGTGAGGATGACTCTTCCTGATGATGAACAAGGATATTGATGAAGTCAAGGCATGACATGTTGAAAAGAAGTTATTGAAATTGATGACTCTGATGGTTCGATATAATTCTGCTACCGAAAGAAGATGCTATTACAGACAAATATGATATGATTAAGACTCAATTGCAGAAATTTTGTAGATGACTTTGCCCGTCTAAGTCTAAAGGATAGATATCAATGACATGAAAGGTAGCAGGTTACAGATAATTCGATGATCATGTCTTGGCAGATTACTTCCCTGATGCTTAGAGGGAGCTATGTTCAAGTGCCATAGTGAATGCTTCGTGAATATGAAGCAAGTAAAGATTGATGATATGGAAAGTGATGGCTTGTCCCTACAAGAAGTTGTGAAAGAAGATGGCTCCATGATGTGCATAGAAGTTGAAGATGCAAAAAAAGGTGGCCTACAAGCAGTTGATAGTACCATGATCTCCACGAAAGAATAAACAACTGATATTCGGAGCAAGTCCCTAGATGAGAGGGAGCTTGGATATATTCCTTTCATGTGTCAAGGAATGAGTAGATCCTCCCTGGTTGAGAGGGAAAGATGTGTAATTCCGAGAGGGGTTGGTCCTAAAAGGACATACCTTGTGAACATTTGGATGGGGTATGCGCCTTGAGGGACAATGATGAATGTGTCTCTAAATCATTGTCTCCCCAACATTTGTGCTCTAATATGGTGGAGAGATAGAGCTGTTAGTCAAGGCCTTGCTATATGACAATGCTGGTAGATATGATGAGATATACTGACATAAGCTGAAAAGATAGCTTATGAGATGGCTTATCAATCTGACTCTTCTTACGGGAACTTTTCAATGGAAGTATTGTCCTTGTACTTGTGGTCAAATTATGAATACCTCCCTAGTTAAGAGGGAGTGTTGAAAAATGTAACTAGTGTCGGTCTTCATAATTCTATTTTGTAATCATTGTACTTGTTAAGAGAGAGAAAATATTTCTTTTGTAAAAGAAAAAAATATTATTTGTAAATGGGTTTCTTGCCCATGGTTTTGGTCCTAGGTCAAGCTAGAATACATGAGATCTCCAAGACCTAGAAATTGTTTATGGAAATTCTACCTAGAAGTCACTTAACTAGATTATTAACCAATTTTTTGATGTTTCCTAAGTCTAAACTTAGGAAAATTGGTTAATTAATCAATATTAATTAAGTCAAGGTGAGAATCATCTAGAAACTCACACAGATCGATTCCAAGATGATCCTAGCCATCGATTAAGTTTTAATTTTGGCCGTCAAAGCTCGGATTATAAAAGGAAATCGATGGGCACTTGGAGAAGACACTTAAGACACTCGAAAGCTTGAGAAGTTCGATTTCTTGGTAGATCGATTTCCTGAGTAGCAGCAGTCAGTTGCAAGAAAGAGTGTGTTATGAAACCAACTCTAAAAATAGAAGAAAAGAGAGATCAACGCCTTAGAAATAAGCCACTTCGAGGGGGCAACCTCCTTTACATTACATAAATGAACAATTCTTGAATGATATGAATGACACAACCTCCTTTCTATATATAGGAGTCCATGGGGTCACAATATAATCTTAGCTGACCTAACAATAATAATGTAAGGGCACAATAATAACAATATGGGGGCTACAGGGGTACAACAATAACAATAAGGGGGCTACACTAACAACAATAAGGGGATACACTATTATTATAGGGACCTAATAGAGAGTCAGAGATCGAAGCAGTGAGAGAGGGGCAAACACAGTGAGGCTGGAGGAGGTATTCCAGATCCAACGAGTACATTTGTAGACAGGTGGAAGCCGGGGCAACGTTGTAGCCTCTAGAGGCAAGATTGATTTGCTGAGAGGGAGAGACGTCTTTGGTTTCAGAGGCTGGGAAGTAGTCCCAGAGTGCTAGAGAAGCATCTTTCCAGTCAGTAGAGGGCAGAACAAATTCATCAGAGACCAGTCTGAGGCTAGACGTCCTGTTGACAGTGCAGAGGCTGACGCAAAGGGTCAGAGGGCCAAATTTCTGAAGGCAAGTCATGCCGAGAGATTGCCTGTGGGGTGAGAAAAATTCCTCACTAGATTTTTGCTAGTATTTTTCTCTGTAGGATTGCTAGATTTCGGCATTTGGTTGTACTCATAATTTTGTCACTGCTGCATAATAGTAAAACCTTGAGTTGCTGCATCAGTTTTCCCACATTGGGTTTTTCCGGGGACTTTTATCCAAAAATAATTGTGTTAATTTTATGTGCGTGCTAGCATTTCTTCCAACGTTTTATTCTTCCACAGTTTTATTTGTGTAGATTGCAATGTGATTTATTCAGTATGTGTCGTAGAAAAGAACAAATAAATTGTTAAATTAAATTAACAATTAGGAGAATAATTTCCAGTTGCTGCAATAAGATTCCAGTTTGGAATTTTCACATGGTATTAGAGCGCAGTTGATCAGCTGGAGAGCTCAGAAGCAAAACGAAGGAATTTTGCTGTTTAGTGAGAGCAGCAGGGCGAAATTCCCAGGGTTAGCACAATCTTTTGCCAGGAGGCCGAATTACTTGAGGAAACTCTATTTTTCAGAGCAGAAAAATTCGATTTTCCAGATCGAGTGATTCCAGAGGCAAAGGGTGCAACTCAGATTTTTTCGTTGGGCAGATCTCTAGCTGGACGCAGAGGGTTTTTGCAGCAACTTGCTAGATCAAAGCCAACGTAGGGTGGAAGAGAGAAGAGCACACACATTTGAGTGAAAATTTTCCTCAGGGAACTTCTAGTCTGAAAAGTTCGTTTTTCCTTGCAAATTGGTAGTAGTTGTGAGCAGATCTTCCCACTCCAGAAGGGAGTGTGAGTAGCAGAGCAACGACCAAGCAAAAGGAAAGACGAAGTTTTCGACAGTTTTTAGAGATGGCCATTGCAGGGCTTTATGATCAGGATAGGTTGGATGGAGCTTCCAACTACGTCATCTAGAAGGCTAGGATGTCCTTCCATCTAGATGAATATGGCCTGCAAGCCTACATTGATAATGTAGTGGCAGTACCTCAAGATGCAGATCAATGAAGAAATATAAGAAGGAGATGGCGCGGGAAAAGTAGTTAATCCTGGATGGAGTTCGAGATCATATTGTCTCACATATAGCGGCCAAGGGAACGGCCAAAGAGATGCGTGATGCTCTCTCCACATTATACCAGGGAACTTCCGAACAACAGAAGATGTTCCTAGAGGAGAAGCTGAGATGCATCCAGATGCAGAATGGGGAAGGCATAGACCCCTTTATTACTAGAATTGAGGAGGTCCGAGGCCAGTTGTAAGCAGTAGGGGTAGCGCCCCAACCCACAGAGCTAGTGAGATTGGCACTCAACAATGTCTCAGAGGACTGGCAGGTCTTTCTCCAAAGCATATTGGGCAAAGACAAGTTACCAGAGTGGGATAGGATGTGGGCTGATTTGCAGCAGGAAGAGTTGAGATGAGCTATGTTAAAGAGCTCCATCGTGGCAGCAACAACAACGGACAAAAGATGGTGGAGGAGGAGATTGTGGCCTTTGCATCTAAGGGTCCCAGTCAGGGGCAAGGGGCAGCAGAAGAAGAAGGACCTATCAAAGGTCAAGTGCTTCAGGTGTGGTGAACTCGTTCATTATAATATCCAATGTCCTCTCAGGAAGAAGGTCAAGGAGGAGAAGCAGGATTAACAGACAACTTTAGCAGAGATCAACATGCTTTTCGCTGGGTTGGAGGAAAACTTCGTTATGTTCGCTGATATACCTCCAGGAGTGAGGTGGGGTGACTTGGTGTTGTAGCCCCAGAGAGCTACAGATGGGCAGGGTCCTTGAGGAGTCCACTTCTTGGATCAGTACTTGGCTACGAGGCCCCAAAGTATTTAGTAGTAGGATGGATTAGTGGTAGTTGATGTAATCAGATGCTAGAGTGACAGTTGCGGAGACTAGTAGCAATCAGATGCTGGGGAGCATAGTGCAGAGTTGGCAACAGTGCAGATGGAACAATGCAGAGTCAACAACAACACAAATCCTTTAGAGGCAGTGCAGAGGCTAGTAGCAGCTAGAGACTCAGGCGACAATTGCATTATACTGATCACAGATGATTCAATATTTTGAATTTTTTTCAGTTGCAGATGTTGCAGTAGCAGCAAAAATAGAGTTGCAGTGCAGATGCAGTGTTGGCAGCAGTACATCAAGGTCAACAACAACACAGATGCAATGCATATCAGATTTCTGCCCAGTATGTCCTTCATAGAAGGCTAGGATGTCCTTCCATCTAGATGAATATGGCCTGCAAGCGTACATTGATAATGTAGTGGCAGTTCCTCAAGATGTAGATCAACTGAAGAAATATGAGAAGGAGATGGCGCGGGAAAAGCAGTTAATCCTGGATGGAGTCCGAGATCATATTGTCTCACATATAGCGGCCAAGGGAATGACCAAAGAGATGCGGGATGCTCTCTCCACATTATACTAGGGAACTTCTGAACAATAGAAGATGTTCCTAGAGGAGAAGCTGAGATGCATCCAGATGCAGAATGGGGAAGGCATAGACCCCTTTATTACTAGAATTGAGGAGGTCCGAGGCAAGTTGTAAGCAGTAGGGGTAGAGCCCCAACCCACAGAGCTAGTGAGATTGGCACTCAACAATGTCTCAGAGGATTGGCAGGTCTTTCTCCAAAGCATATTGGGCAAAGACAAGTTACCAGAGTGGGATAGGATGTGGGCTGATTTGCAGCAGGAAGAGTTGCAGTGCATTATACTGATCACAGATGATTCAATATTTTGAATGTTTTTTAGTTGCAGATGTTGCAGTAGCAGCAAAAATAGAGTTGCAGTGCAGATGCAGTGTTGGCAGCAGTACATCAAGGTCAACAACAACATAGATGCAACACATATCAGAGTTCTGCGCAGTAGTTGGTGGGAAACAACAACCATACATCATCAACGTGACAGGAGATGATGCATAGACAAGGTGTTACTACAGGGTGTGCAACACTAAAACACATTCCTCGCTAAGAGAGAGTGTTAGTTTTTGTAGCATCATTTGTGTTCTAGGCACGAAAATTTGTGGAGAGGCTAGAATACATGAGATCTCCAAGACCTATAAATCGTTTTTGGAAATTCTACCTACAAGTGACTTAATTGATTATTAACCACTAAATCTAAACTTAGGAAAATTGGTTAATTAATCAGTATTAATTAAGTCAAGGTGAGAATCATTTAGAAACTCACATAGATCGATTCCAAGATGATCCTAGCCATTGATTGTTTTAACTTGGTTGTTGGAGCTCCAACAATGGATTATAAGAGGAAGTCAATGGGCACTTGGAGAAGACACTTAAGACACTCGAGAGCTTGAGAAGTTTGATTTCTTGGCAGATCGATTTCATGAGTAGCAGCAGTCAGTTGCTGGAGAGAGAGTCAGAGATCGAAGCAGTGAGAGAGGGGCAGAGATAGTGACGCTGGAGGAGGCATTCTATATCCAACGAGTGCATTTGCAGAGAGGCTGACACTGTGGCAACGCAATAGCCTCTAGAGGCAAGGTCGATTTTCTGAGAGGGAGAGATGTCTTCAGTTTCAGAGGCCGGGAATGAGTCCCAGAGTGTCGAAGAAGCATCTTTCCAGTCAGCAGAGGGAAGAACAACTTCATCAGAGACCAGTCTGAGGCTAGACGTCCAGCAGGCTACGCAGAGGTTGACGCAAAGTGTTCGAGGGTCGAATTTCTGAAGGCAAGTTGTGCCGGGAGTTTACATGTGTGGTGAGGAAAATTCCTCACTAGATTTTTGCCAGTATTTTTCTTTGTAGCATTGCTAGATTTCGACATCCAGTTGTACTCAAAATTTCTCACTGCGGCATAATAATAAAACCCTTAGCTGCTGCACCGGTTTTCTCGCATTGGGTTTTTCTGGGCACTTTTATTCAAAAATAATTGTGTTAATTTTATGTGTGTGTGCTAGCATTTCTTCTAGCATTTTATTCTTCTGCAATTTTATTTGTGTAGATTGCGGTGATTTATTCAGTATTTTCCGTAGCAAACAACAAATAAATTGTTAAATTAAATTAACAATTAGGAGAGTAATTTCCAGTTGCTGCAATAGGATTCCGGTTTGGAATTTCCATAGTTTGTACAATGAGTCAAGTCAAAGTCTTGATGTAAAGTCCCTGGAGGGCTCATGTATCAAGGTAAAGATATTATTTTTATGTCATGGAAAAGTCTAGAAACCACCCAGGAGATCTGGTCGGCTAGCCCTAAAGGTCATCCTAGAAGAGGCTTCAAGACCCACCCTAAAAAGGCAATATATTGGAGAAATTTTGTCCTTCTTTTACACACTCGAGTATTCAACCTTCTTTAGGAGATATGAAGAAAACCAAAAGTGTGAAAGGAAGAAAGAAGGACAACGAAGGAGGAGGACATCATCTGATCTTGGTTTTGGATAAATTTTCTCTTTTGCTTAACAACCGAATTTCTGAGGAAGGCTCGAAGATCCAAATTTATGAAGGAAGGTGTAGATCTTATCTTTGTGGGTGGTTGGCTTGGTCTCTTGGTGGATGGTTTAGTGTCTTGGTCTTGGAAGTCTTCATTGAAAGAAATTCTAGGAGTTCTCTGGGTTTTCCCCTTTTGAGGGGTTTTGCCCTGGTTTGGAGCCTATCTCTGGTGTCTTTACTATTTGCATTGTGATCTTCTTGTTTGGCATTTATTTTGATGATGAAAAGAACATAATAACGGTAATGATGAAGTAATAATGTATCACAAGTAAATCTCAATATTCAGAGAAATCACTTGATAATCTAACCCTAATGAATGCCTTGGATTTCTCAACAAATTCAAAAAAACCTCTTGACAGTTAGAGACTCTCTGAGTCTCCCACTTAGCTACGCCACTAACCAACGCATTACTAAATCTCAACTTGCAAACATTTTAAACTTAGCCTGCAAGCTCAACCTGAAAATTTTCGGGATTTGTGCCAGTCTACTCCCGAAAACTCGGATTTGACTTTGTTGTTCGATTTCCACTTTTATTTACTTATTTAGACCTGCAAACTTGTCCTCGTTGCTCTCCTTGCTTCTATGCTCTCCTTTCTCCTCGTCTCCAATACTAATCATGAAGAAGTGTGAAGAATAAAATGTCTTTTCCCTTTTGTCATCTCTAAATGAGGAGAAACCTAATCCTAGAGATTTAATGGCTGAGATTAACTCTCAACTCATTACATCAAGGGTAGAGATCATTTCCCCCTCTTGACCCCTTTTCTCTTGTGGCCCCCCTCACTCAAAGAACTCCTAGTCATTTTAATATGTTTTGTACCATGTGCACTTTTTTTTCTCTCATAAAGTCACTTTTAAAACATAAAGTCACTTTAATAATAAAAAACACTTTGTACTTTTTCTCCCTAAAGTCACATTCAAAACATAAAGTGACTTTATTAAAAAGTACCTAGCACATGTACCACCTCATTAAGTGACTTAACTCTGTGACATTAATATAACTCATAATGTGTCATGACAGAAAGGTCATTCAAGTGTTTTCTTAGGCAAAAAGGCCAATGCACTAGGAAACACTTCCTTGGTACCATTTTTCTCGATAATTGATCCAATTAATCACTAGAAGAGAGTCACCAAAAATTGGAATTTCATCCTTTCTCTTTTGCAAATCCCAACAAATATTTGCATGCTAAAATTTCTACTCAATTGTTAGATCCCATGCGAAAAGTTAAAACCTATTTTAATTTTATAGCAATGTTTCTCAGAGACATATAAGATAACCATGCGTCCACTTTTCATATTTTCCTGTTAAGACGCCTCGTCAAAATATGCCCATGGGGTTGATTTATCAGGCTCCTTTTTTTTGACACGTCGGGGAGGGGAGAGATCTTTGGCTTATGGATAATGTAATAGGATTGCAAGGTGTTAATTTTGGGCAACTAGGTCCAAACTCCATGTTGCACTGCTCATATGTTGATGTTTATATTTTTGTTGGATTTCTCTTTTGGAGAGGTGCAAGATTGATCTAAAGATCATCTTGTTTGGATGAGAAGAACATATATTTTGATTTTATTTTCCACACATGTGCAAGTTCAACCAGATTTGTAATGTAGGCTTACAAGCCTAGTAGATGTGTCACAGACCCTCACTGATGGATATAAATTGGAGAGACTTGGAGGTCATTTGCTCATCAACTCATCACATATTCTCTCATTGTGATTTGATTGGTTCGATAGCCTTTGGAGGCCTCTTTCCTTGACACGTGCGGAGCTGAAGCTGGGGAAAATCTACGGATTTGTTTAGGGCTATTTTGTTGAGCGTTGACCAAAGTTCACTGTGGTCAACCCTTGAACTTTTGACCTCAAATCTTCGCTGGAAATTCGATTTTTGTAGGTCGTATAGCTGGGCAAAAAAATCGAGGAAAAAGGAGCAGTTTGACCAAAGCCCTAAATTTGCAGCGTTGATTTTCTGTTGACTGTCATGCGTTGACCTTGGTTGACCAACGTTGATTTTTGATGAGTTGTCTTTGAGGGTTGTGTATGTGACACTTGGAGGGTTGGCTAATCTAAGAAAGACTTTGCTGGTTGATGCATCTTGTTGACTGCCGTAACACACACTATCCTATATCTTTGCTAGATAAGAAGAATTGTAAAATCTGATCTATATTATAGGCTTGTCTTCTATTGATCTATTATTGTGTTCTATCAACATTTTAATTTCATGTTTATGTGATTGCTAAATTGAATCGGGCCTAAGAAAGATTGAAGTAAATTTGCATTAAGCATAGAACACTCCATGTCTATCTAAATTTAACAAATCCCAACAAATATTTGCATGCCAAAATTTCTGCGCAATTGTTAGATCCTATGCCAAAAGTTAAAACCTATTTTAATTTTATAGCAATGTTTCAGAGAGAGATATAAGATAACCATGCGTCCACTTTTCATATTTTCCTGTTAAGACGCCTCGTCAAAATATGCCCATGGGGTTGATTTATTAGGCTCCTTTTTTTTGACACATCAGGGAGGGGGGAGATCTTTGGCTTATGGATAGTGTAATATAATTGCAAGGCCTTCTCTAGCAACTCGTAAAGGAAAAGAGGATAGGTCCTTAAAGAGTGCTTTGTTTAGAGCCAACCAGACCCCCCAACCAATGATTGATGGCAAGGCTTGAAAAATTCTAGTTGTTGGAGAAGAGCATCAAGATCTACATGCCTCCTCTGCGGATATGCCATTCTAGATGTATGCTTGTTTGAGGGTCGAGTGACAACTGTTTTAGCCTTGAATAGTAAATGAGAACCTTAGAAATAGATGAGTAATTGATTCTTCATGCATTTTACATAATGAGCACCACCCTAGACCTAGCTTAAATCTTTGTTGCGTAACATCCTAAGTTGGAACCCTATTTTCAAGCACACGCCACATAAAAATGCGAGCTTTAGCTGGGTATTTAGCTCGCCACACTGACTTCCACCACCATTTTGGCTCTTCTAGAGCTTTGTCTATGTTTAGTCAAATATATTCAAGCTTTGGAGAACGATCGAAAAGGGGAGGATATCCCAACCAATTCATCTTCCCTGTTTGTTAGTCTAATATCGCCACCTTGGAGCACTTCCAAATATCTTGACCAATTTTCCTTATAGGTTTCCTCAATACTGAGCTCCACTGTAGACTTCCATCCCTGACTCCAAATCAAGGAATTTGCAGAATTTTCTAGATGTGATAGCTTTGAAATACCCATCTCTTAAGAATTTAATAAGAGGTTGTGGGAGGATGTCTCTCTCCTTGCTACCTAGCCAGGGGTCAACCCTATCCTTACTCTGCTTCCGTTGGCAATACACCAAGCCAGACCTGACCCTATGAGGTCAAAGGAGTTCAAAGTGGCCCTCTAGATGACTGAGATGTTTGTCCGAGTCTTTTCTTCTCTTCTAATCCAGTCTTTAGGTGCGATTGGAGCGATGTACTTCTGAGTGACAACTGTACTCCAAAGTAAGGTTGCTTGGGCGCAGGAGCAAGAAGCGACATTTTCAAAAGCTCTTGGGTCTAGAGCGATTTTGGGAGCAAATTTAATATATTATTAAATATATATTTTTTGTATATTTTGATGCATATATGTCAACAAAAGCACGTCGAATGATGAATTAGTGATAAAAAACATCAAAACATCGATTAAGCCATATAACATCATTGATCTAATAGTTAATAAATTATACTTCATCAACCACAGGTCCACAAGTTGCAACATCTCGATTCTCATCTACCTTAAAGTTTCAAAGTTTAAAAATTCAATATATAACATTTGTCATCACTAAAGTTGTACTTGTAACCATTATCGGTAACCAAACTATAACAAAGAATATCAAAATTTGAAGCATGAAATGAAATGTTCCATGAAGCATCATATTCATAATTCATTACCAATGAGTTATAAATGGCAACTTCAAACTTAAATTGTGATATATTGTTTACAAAAAATACCATAATAAATATGAAAGAGTGAATAGTTATAAAAAGTATTACAAACACACCCATGGAGAAGACCAAAATATGAAAGATAAGCATGAGTTACTATATTATTCCCAATGATATACATTTATATTACCTTGGTGTGACTCTTGGATACCATATTCCAAGGTCGCTTTGACTCCCTTTGATTGTCCAACTCCCACACCTTAACCCTTAGCGGATTATGTGTCTAACATTCCCCCCCTTAATCTGCAGGGGTATGTATGAGTCCAAGAAGAGCTCTGTAATACAAGATGTGCAAAATATGCATGGCAACACTAGGCTGAATGTGCCCTTTGAAATGTTGGCATAAGGAGGTGGTTTAAGGATGACCACCAACACTGGAATGCTTAGTGCAGTTCCTGGACACTTCCAAATTTGGCAAGAAGTTGAGGTCTTCTGCTAGAGGAAGTGCTCCTAATCCTTTGAAGAGGGAGACCTTCAACATGGAAAAGGGAGGTTTGCAACCTACATAAAAAGGGAGAACCTCAACCTTAAAAGGGATGTCTCAACCTGCGGTGGTTTAAGGATAAGGATGACCACCAACCAAAGGCATGCTTAGGGGCCTCTCTGCCTCTGGCTACAAATCTGAATTTGGTATGGCAGGTTGTGGCTCAGGCTCGCTTGATGTGGCTTTGAAGCTTGTAGATGACCATCATTTCCCCCCCTGTCAGATACAAGGAGAGATGATGGAGAAAACTCAACTGCAAGATTGTTCAATACCCTAGAAAAAGTTTTGACATATGACTGAAATATGTTCTTGGCTGTTGAAGCCCATTGCCAAGAAGCGATTCCAAGATGAATCTTTGTTCTTGCAGGAGGCTTGTTTTTGAAGCATCTGTTTGACGAATGAGTGGTTTTATGGAAATGCTCACATGGATGAAGATCAAAACAATGATATTTCACATGGCCAACTCGACCACAATGTTGACATATAACAATCTGTTGGCATACAACATATGCTTACTTGTCGACAAGAAGACCCATCATTTAGATTAATAGTGTTTGAGGAGTTATATAACATTCATGGTGGAACTGACATGTGCTCATCTCAATCTTCTTACTTGTAGAATTCTCTCCACATAAAGGCTAACGTGCAACATTATTATACAATGATACCAATATTATGTGGACATCCATACCAAATTCTACGAGTGCAAATCTAAGTCGAGAACAATGTAGGCAGCCGACCTTAAATAATTTTTGCATTCTTTTGAATCAATTGAGAACATACTTCTAGTCAATTAAGCAATGCATCTCCACAACGCAAGTATGTGCTTATTGAGGTCCTGGTTACTTGATGAGTAGATTTTTGTATGCACAGGTCAAACATGTGACAACTCCAAATTTTCAAAATTCCTGGCTTATAAATACTTGAAGAAGTTGGTCAAGTGTATGTCTATTGTGGCCAAGGGAGGCATCTCCTCACTATTATATTGAAACTTGACTTTCAACAATGAGGTTGTTTCCTTCAAAAATGATTGATCTCAATGGCGGAAGCTTATTGCTCCATACTCTGCGTATTCACCTCCTCGCAGCGTTTCTTCTAAGCTCGACACCAATTCAACCAGCCCTCTACGGCTCAAGTGCCAATTCATCTAAGCACCCTCGCACACCCTGGTCGAGCTTGTGCCTTGTCTGGGGCGTGGCTTTGTCTCAGATTTCGACCCTTCCAACGCCAGGGCATTGAACCCCGCTCCTTTACACTAGAGGTAATTGGATTACTTTGCCTCACAGAGCAGGTTTAAAAAGGTGTGGCTGAGTTGCAGCAAGGACAATGATAATCAGCAAATCCGACGCCTACTACCAAAATAAGCAGCTAAAGGCGTGGGAATTAGAGGACTTTACAATGGTGATCATAATATTTCTTCAGAAACGACCACCATTTCTGCATCAAATTCTCAAAGCTCCTCAGAATCTCTGGTAGAACCAGCCACTGGCACAAATGCCATGAATAGCCCTTATAATGCCCTAGAAATGGGAAAAGTCCCGGGATTGAATTTGTTTGAGTCAAAAGCGGCTGGTTTTAATGTCACCCACAATCCTAATACCCATTACTATGAACAAGGTTTTAGTCAAATCATGTCTCAGGCAGATCAATATTCTTCCCTGATACACAATAACAAGAATGATTGCTCAACAAACAATATTCAATCTCTAGGCATTGATACAATTCCCAGTCAGGTCCCTTTCTACCCTTCCACGGTCATGAATGTAAAAGCTGAAGCCAAGGAGCGCTCATCTGATGATCCCCAACTCAATCAAGCCTGCAATTCAGTACCTGTACTCTGGGAAACCTATACCAGTAATTCCACATTTGGAGGAAACGCTAAGCCATAATGGTAAATTTGATACGCAGAGTGAATGCTAGATAACAACGCTCATAAACGGTTAAGAGTTTCAGGACTGCTCAGAATAGCAGATTTGACAAATTCAGAGAACAATTTTGAGGCCCGAAAACTAGAGGTAGAGAATTCAACTAGAATTTCTTTGAAGTGCAGGACTGATGGCAGGGCTGAAATGCATAGAAAGATCCCAAAACTATTGATTTAGACTGGACTAGGGACAAAATTTGCCCGACACTGATACCATGTTAAACACACACATGGAGAAGACCAAAATATGAAAGATAAACATGAGATACTATATTATTCACAATGATATACATTTATATTACATTGGTGTCACTGTTGGATTCCATATTCCAAGGTCTTTTGGACTCCCTTTGACTGCCCAACTCCCACACCTTAACCCTTAGAAGATTAGGTGTCTAATACAAAGTACAAATTAGAAAAAACATGTAAATCTATACTCTAAAATCTCTTCTTTCCACGAGAAACGTCTAGTTTCTTCGAGGATGATCTGGGAGTCTCCCCCCCGCATAGTGGAACGACCACATCCAGAACTAGAAGGCACATAACCTCCACGCAATGTTACAAATGGAGATGGCAAGATAGGAAAAGCTAGTGCCTATGCAACATGAACACTGCTAGTGGATGATGGGGGTGGCATGGCTACTGTTGCTGCTGCTTCATCATCATCTTTCAAAAGCTTTGCTTCCAATTCTTCTAAATGTATAGCTCCATCCTCCATATTATCCTCCTTTGGGTTGTTGGCCCAAGTCATATATGATCTATAATCATGAACCCCCTCACAATAATGTGTCTACAACCTCAAGTTGTAGTGCACAAAAAGCAAGCTTTCTGCTCAGTTTTTATTGAGACAATTTCTTCTCACATTATGGATGAAGCTATAGGTGCTCGAACACCTCTCTGCAGAAGAAGTATTAATGACCCGTGAAAGCAATTTTATCGACAATTTTTCCAAAGGTACCCTGGAGCCATACATGTTCCATGGTCCACCATGTGACAACATCCATTTTGTCCCTATCTTCGATTGCATGCAAAGAATCAAACACTCCAGTTTGACTAAAGTATTTGCCTAATTTTCCACGCAATCTAGGACACTCTTCCTTGTTAGGGACCAACTTATCTAATGCTGCCATATACCCAACTGTACCTATGGATCTATATGGGGTTTGGTCCTAACCCCATCCCTAGGTGTAGGGTTGCCCAACCAAGATGGAAAGTAGTATTTTGGCATAAGGATATATGCCAAGGCATGTAGTGGAACATTAAGTTTATCCCACCGTGCATACACATATCTTTTATTTGCCCCAACATGTTATCCATATGCTCATACACCTCTCCAATCACTGGTGCATCTGAATATGCAAAACGAATCATGTTATAAATTGGCTTGGTGTATTGCAAAACATCCCTCACTCTTGCCCAAAACCAACCATTAAGAGTGGTGTCCTCCACCTCTTCAAAATCTTCCTTGTCAGTTGCAGTTGCAACCCTGTCTTTTAATACATGCCAACGTGGACTTGATACCATGTTAGGTAATGATTCTCTTACCTTCAAAAGGCACATGAAGGTGAGGTGATGGCTAGCAAATCTAGTCTTCCCAAGCTTCAGTAGCTCCAACCTTGAGTGACTGCGGAAAAGCCCATGGGTATTGCTATGATTGGTAATAAATTTTATCATTTTTTTGCCTCTCTTGTACAATTTGCGAATCCATCTGTATTGAGGTTCCTTGATCTTAATAATGCCATGCTTCAAAAGGTTCATTGTGTGAACCAAACACCCAAACCAAAATATGTTGGGGTATTTATCCTCAATGATTACTTGATGCAGGAGCATTAGGCTCGGAAAAATTCTGTGTATTTTAATAAAAATAGGGGTCTTGTGTTTCAAAAAAGATTGGTTTCTTATGTATTAAATTGATGTAATTTTAAATATCTTGAGTGAATTAAGTGAGACATTTAGAATAGGAATTTATTAATTATTTGTGAGTCATTTTGTAAATGTTCCCGAATGTTGGAGAACATGAGAGAATTAGGGGAATGAGAGATTTGGAAATTATTTGTAAATCTTAGATTAGGAATTGGTTCATGATTTTAGGATGAGAGAGGATCCTTAGGGATTAGTTGAGTCAAATGAGGACTTAGAGGATATTCAGGAATTTGTTGAGAAGATAAAGGATCTGAAACCAAAATTGGTTTCAGAACCATTTATATAAATTGTAAAGTCTCAAAAGATAGTGAGGAGTAAGTTTTAGACAAATAGAGTTTGGAGTGGAAGCTTACGGGCCAGAGAGTGAGTGAAAAGGCCATAGATTAGAAAATTAGGCCAGAGAGAAGAACCGTGTAAATATTTGTTTATGTATATAGGGACTCGATTTCTGAATTATTAAGTGAGCGTTGATTGATTGAGTTTTGATTTGTGAATAAATCAGAGGGTTTGCATAATGAAAGAGATCAATGAACAGAGTATTCGAATTTGAATGGTGTGTAATGAATGATTGATTTATATGTGAATTAGTGTTTTTGCACAATATATGTATGTAGATTGAATCTGGGAGAATCAAATCAGAGGATAAACAAGCAACCATCAATCACAAAATGGATCGATGTTGACAATGGAACAATGTGCAGAAAGGTATGGATATTGGGTATAAAAATCCAATTGAATAGTGAAATTATGGACGAAACAGAAGAAGATGAATTCAGGAAAATGCGAGGTCAACATTCATGTTACAATTCTACATGAGTACCGAATGTCAAAGATTAGTCATCAATTCACATTGGACGCAGATCCATGGCTCGATTCCTCTTGGATCGATGCCATTATACAGAAATTGGCCCTTCAAATTGATGTCATAAGTGACTGCGTAGAAGTGTGAAGAATAGGGTGGAATCAGACTTGAGTTTTTGGAATAAAAATTCATCTCATGAAGATGTGGCGAGTTTCATATATAAAAATTTCGTGGAATCCGTGACGTAGATTTAGTCTACGAAATTCCAATATTTGATTCAGAGAAAAAGGAAGAAGGCTTTGCGTTGAACAAAGTAGAACCCATGACTCAGCAAGAAGAAGCCACAGTGGCATTTCTCAGGTCAACTGAATGACAGAGCGGTTTTTGAAAACTGGTAAGTAGTTTTCGCGTGATCTGGAATGGGAAATGGTATTTTTATGGGATTGTGCGATTAACCTTCGGCAGTGATGCGTGGCACTGCAAAAACCACTTATATCGCACAACTTTGAGACATTAACCATTAGGTTAGTTATATTTGCGATGATTGTCGGATTGGCAGTTAGAGAGGGACGGAGTGTGATGACTGTCCAATTTAGAAGATTTATTTGTATGATGCAGATTGTTGAAGGACAGGTTAGAGTGGTCAACGGAATTGAACCATTGTCTAATTTACTTTAATTGCTTTATATATAATGAAAAGCGCATACACTAATTGCTTTATATATAATGAAAAGCGCATACACTATCTTGTGTTGGTCCCTGTACATATGTTTTTAAAGTGAAGAGCTCTCGGGTTAAGTGAATATTAAACAAATTGTAATTTGTTACTGAGATTGCTGGCAAAGATGAAACGGGTATAGCTGTGGGCTCAATAATTATGTGTGTTGGCATTTTTAGTTTTTAACCAAAGTCGGATTGTAACTATGAAATGACATAAGGTGAGTAATTATTTCTTTTATAAGAAAAGAAATAATTCGATTATTGGTTACCAGTTTCAAATAAGAAAGTGTGATTTTGGGGAAAAGTAAATATTGCATTTTTATATGCATAGTGTGGGTTTGGAGCAGCTTTGGCTGCGTCAATGTGGTGTCAGAGCTGGCAAAGCTCTTTTGAAGGTTAATTTTTTTTTTTTTTTAAATTGTACAGAATGCATGTGTGATGAAGGAAGTAAGGGGAGCTTAGATTTTAAATCTGATTGGCAGCAGTGGTAAATTGGAAAAGGTATGCAGTGAAAGCATTATGAGGAAATTCAGGTCTGCAGAATCTGGGTTTAAAAGCAAATGTGCTTTGAAGATTTACAAAGTTATGTTTTGAAAGATGTGTATACAGGTACAATGGTGATGGAAAAAAGGAAAAGGAGATTAGATTTGAATCTGATAGACAACATGCAGTATAGCAGAATATTGGAAGAAATTGCAAAAGCAAGTACAAATAAGTGGTGGAACAAGATCACACAGAAATCTTGAAGGTGAGGTATTTTAATTTTGTTTGAAGATTATGTTTGCAGAATTAAGGCTGCAGACAGTTGAAGAAAATTCCAAGGAAAGTAGATCACAGCCTTAAGATCAGTGATGAAGGAAGCCAGTAAAGGTTTCTAAGTGAAAGAAGACTGTGGCAGAACCTTGAAGAATTCCAACAGAGGTTGGATAAAAAGGACAGTTATGTTCTTAAAGGGTGTAGATGAGTTGAAGCCTAGAAGGAGCAGAGGAAAGCTTAAGGAGGTTCCAGAGATAAAGAACCTTACTTGCCAAAAGACCAAATCCAGAGAAAGGATTGGTGAGGTAAGTTGTAACAAGGAGAACTTGTTATTGCAGAGGCTTAGTGCAACTCACAATTAATGAGTGATGAACTCATAGAGATGAAAAGAAGAAGATGACTACTGATAGTCATAGTAGAAATGGCAGAGGTTCTGAGAGAGACCACAACAGAATAAAAGTGAAGAAAGAAGATGCCCAATTTTTTGTGACATGAAATTCTAAAGATAAATTTTTTGAGTTTTCTTTTTTGATAAAGGGGTTTGGGCTATTTAATTGTTAAAATCTTTAGCTTGAGGAAATATTTATTTGTGAAAATAAATTTAAGATTCTTATGGTCAAATTAATTTAATTTTTTAAAAATATCTCTAAGTTTGACTATAGGAGAAGCAATATAATTTTCTGAGTTTGGGTTATTTAAGAAAATCATTTAATTCCAGAATTACTTGAAGAAGTGTTTATTTGATTAGCATCTAAATCTCACATGCTTTTTTTGGTAATTAATTATTGAAATTTCAGTGCTTAGACCTTCATTATTTACGCATTTTAGCTAAGTTTCATGATCATTGGCATTGGGTTTTAATTTTGATGCTTGATATCTATTGAGTTCACACATTGTTTAAAGGAAAATTAAGTCTAGGTGTGGATTCATTTACTTGAATTATTGGATATTTCTTGAATATTAATTTTGGGAAATTTTCAAGTAAATTGTGATCAACCCTTTTTTTTTTGAGTACTCTAGCGTGGACTTGTGGAAAATTGTATATCTTTCGTTGAGTATTTTGAGTATCTGCATAATTAGGATTTTCATTGAAATTTTCATTTAAGTACGAGTTTAACTCAAAATAAATCATAATCTAAGTGCTTTAAATCTTTAACATCTCGCTTCATCCTCTAAATTGCTCCTTGCATTTGCATTTTAAGTTTAGTCGTGCATATTAAAAATTCACCTCCAAGCATAAGCTTGGTTGATAGACATCTAGGACAAACTTTCTCGTTTAGCTTGAGGGGCCTCGATAACTCTTCAGTAGTTAACACAATGACCTTGCAGTCGTCAGAGCCATAGTCTCTGCAGCGCCGGAGGCACCGGGTGATAGGAGCACAACAAAAGGTATCGTTAATCAGGTCCTAGCCTGCTTCCTATTGGCCTCCTTCCCACAACTCACCTGGAAGCCCAACTTCAAAATACTTAATTGAAAGCTAAATTTAGAATAGGCATTTTAATAAAATTAACCAAGACTTCTGCATTTCAATTAGTTGTTAGATTTGCATTTCATATAGGTTAGTTGATTATCCATTAAAGCAGCATTTGTCATCTTGTTACTTGGTGAATCATTTATCTTGCAAGTCTTTTCTTTCAGAGCACTGTAGTTAAAAGCACTGGTCTCATAGCTTTAGATCTGGTTTGCCTAAATCTAATTGAATATCTTGAACATTGCTCAATTAATATCTCTAGCATTTAAATTAAATCATGTTAATAAGATAACTCTTAGTGCATCTCCTAGAACTTGTTGGTTCCCAACAAGTTTTCCCTTATTCATCCATATTTCACCTTTTAGAGACTACCCCCCTTAGCTTGCCTATGAGATAGCTAGAACAGAGTGGACAAAGTTTAGAGTGACAGCCTTTGTCCTGAGTGTTGTGGCCCTTGGTGTACACTTTGGGCGACAAAGGGTGGGATTAGTGTCAGGACTTTGCATATCCTTGTTAGGTTATACCAAAACTGTAGTTACTACTAAGTGGATAGAGTTGAAGTCTAAGATGATTTTAAACTGAAGTATAGGCCTTTGCTCTTTAGTGCTTTTCAAGATTTCTGGGTTGAAATTGTCTTCAATGTTCTGAGACAAGTAAGTGATGCAAAATATTCCAGCCAGAAGATTGGATTCATGCTTAGGTTAAAATGATCGATATTTGAACATTAAATTTGGTAAGGAAGGATACTGCATGAAACAAAACTATATTACTGTTCTATGGCAAATGTGATAGAATAGTCAACTTATAAAGCCAACTTATAAAAAATGATGTACAACATAATCGGGTTTTCTTATCTATGAAAGCTGTTGTTGCTGACAATATCAAATGATCTGACTCTTGGGTTTATCCTTTTGAATAACTCTTCTTATTCCCTTTATGTTATTTTCAGGTGAATCTCTTTATCTTATAACTTTCAGGAGTACCCTTGGCACTGCCACAGTAACTTTATGGCTAGATGTATTCTCTAGTCCCATAGACCAGTGCTTTTGGTCACCCGTGGACATTAATAAAAGTATCTTACCTTTTTCTTACGTGAGTTCTGATTTTGACATGAGAAGGATGTATTTGTACTCTATTGTCCAACTGACTTTTATATGTTTCTGACATTTTTTGAATAGATTAGAATTTATTACATTGGGCTTTTTAAGACAATTTGTAACTTCTTCTTTTAGATCTTTGATCAGATCGGAAAATGAAATTTTTAGTATGGAAATTCCATAGGTCGATGGATGACTTAGCAACTCAGGCCTGTATTATGTAGATCTGTGATCCCATTGGCAAAATGAATTTGTAGTATGGACATTCTATAGATTGATCAATGAGTTAGCAACTCGAATTTGTGTTATGCTCCTTTTGCTCAGAAAGTACTTCTTTTCTTCTGATATGGGTTCTCAGTCAGAGATGCTTGTCCTTGTAGGCTGTAGCTTGGGTTGATTCTGGGGAGGGAGATAGGGGGAGGGTTGGTCGGTGTGGGAAACTGTAAAGTTTGCCCTGTTGTATTTTGTATTGTGTCTGTAATATAATCATGAGTCTTTTATGCCAAGAAAAAAACTGCATTTTCAATATCTCCCTAATTTCCTGATTCTGATATGATCTGTCATACAGGAGGGCATTGCTGATCAAAATGTGGATGGAGGTTCAAACATTGTGTCTGCACCTCTTGAGTTGATTCCTCCAACTCCTGCACTCAAGCTGCCGCAATTATTTTCTGTATCACCATTTCCTTCTGAAAAAGATGGATTTTTACAGAAGCATCGATCGTCTGTAATTCAGGCGCACAATTTGGAGACTCTTCAGGAATTTGATAAACCAAATCGCTTATCTCCACCTAAAAGTCTAAGAAATGAGGACATAGAAGGTTTAATCCCCAAGTATATTCTATTATTTACTGCACCTTACATAATATTGACGTTAGTTTTATTTAGGAGTCTTCTGATAGTTTTGCAAGAAAAGTTACTGTATTGATTAATTTTGGAAACAATGCTGAGCAGTTTTTTCACGCATTATGTGCTTCACTCTTCTTGCAGATAACGGAAATTCAGATCTTTCTTCTTTAAGACGAGCAGTGCGAAATGCTGCTCTTTCAAGGCCAGATATTCAAGTGGAACCTTCAAGAGAAAGCTTTGACAATGATAATGATCACTATTTTTTACCTCTTTCTTCTACCAGTAGCTTCCCCAAGAGAGGAGGGAGTAACAATTCTACAAGGCAGCAGACAAATTTACGTGTGTTAACATCGTTAGGAGAGAACTATGACTTGATGCAGGATTCTTCTTTTGAGAAGATGAAGGTTTACAACGAGAAGCAATTTGAGAGATCATCTGATGTTCATGCATCTAATAGAAATCAACATAATGATAAGTCAGAACTTGGTAATTCTATTATTCAGGACAGTAATTTTGTAGAGATCAATATTCAAAGCACAGGACGGGAATCAATGCAGCAATTCTCACCACCTTTGCTTTCAGAGCTTTCTTCACTTACAGAATCATATGATGATTTACTAGGTATCTCCTTTGCATTTGCGGTTATGCATTATATTTTAAATTCTGGAAATTGGTTGTGCTAGTTAATTCGTGTCAGATTTTTCTAACTTGGATTGTGTGTGTGATAGTTGATTGACTCTGTGTCAGATTTTTTTATGGTTCTTTAAGTGTTTGTGGTTGGGATTCCTTACAACAACTAATGATTTCTGATCGATATTAACCCTAATGACATGGAACATCTATATAGTCCTCATACATAAGATGGTTTTACTCTTTGCACATATTTCAGACCAATATAGATAGCTAATTGAAAATTGATATTTATTCCAGATTTACTGACAGAAAATACAATACCAGTCAATTGATTGAGAATAAGAATTAATTCCATATTACTGAAGAAAAAACTGGACTCCTGCTAGGAATATTAAAAGGATGATAACAAAGAAAAATTGCATGCTTGTTCCAGGAAAAACCAAAATTATAAAATCTGAATGAGAATGCTCAAATATCATGCTCTTCGTGCTTGATTTAAATTTTAGTCAATATTGTTCCTTCCACAGTTTGCACACAAGATGCTCCTTTCCATGTTGTGCAAATCTTGGTAGCTGCTCCATTTACCCCTTCCTCAATCCACCTATTCAAGAAAGTACTCTTCACTTCCATTTGGTGCACCATCCATGTGCCACAAGAGCTAACATTGCTTGTATGGTGTTCATCTTGGTTACCAGTATCAAGGTTTCTTTAAAATCAATACTCTCTATATCTACATGGCCCTTAGCCCCTTAGCTACCAACCTTGCCTTGTATTTATCCACTATGCCATCTGACTTGCACTTGATCTTGTATATCCATCTGCTTTCTCTCGCATTTTTTGTTTTTGTCTTTGTTTTTTTCTTTTCTAAATGGAATAAATCTCTATCTGCGTAGCTTTGCACCATTTTTCCTTCTTTGCAGTCTCTTCAAAAGTCTCTGGTTTCTTTATGTACATCACAACAACATTAATGTGAAGTTGATGTGATTTAATCAATATTAGAATTGATTATATTTATGATGCACATGAAGAAAGCTAGAATAACATGTAGCAAATGATGAAGTTACATGAATGAAATGAAAAATTAAGTCGTTTTATCTTAAGTCAAAATTGGTCTAATGATCTTATGTAATCAATCAATGAGATGGGAAAGACAAGGTCAATTGGTTTGTTTGGAAACATGATGGAGCGGGACAGAAAGGCACTCTACTCCCTCTCTCCCACAGTGTGCTTAACGCCAATCCAGTTAGGGTTTTATCGACGTGAGGTCAGAAGAGGTTTTTGGATGATTGGTTATGCCAAGAGGTGATGGTATGGGGTTGCAAAGAGGAGGTGAGGCATCATTGGCGAATAATGTGGGGTGTTGTTGATGTAAACAGAGTTCTTTGCTCAAATCTAAGCTTTGTTTGGTGTGGTGTCTGGATCTAGTCCATGGCCTGTGGGTTATCTATTGGTGCTTCTTGGTTCTATCCTTTGCTCACGATATGTGTACCCTAGCGCCAGGGAAAATCTCAAGGGTGGGAATTTATCTTAAAGTGCAAAAACCTTTGCGAATCTTACTAGTCCCTAATATGCAAACTGTAAAATGTTTGACAATATTTTTTGTGAAGTTATTGAAATTTTTAATTATTTTATAGTCTCTATAAAATTTTGAAGATTTTTAAGGTAAAATAATTGTATTCTAAAAAATATGGTTAAATCATTTTTAGAAAAAATGGAAATTTGCGAATCTTTTTTTTTGGAAAAAGCATGGAAAATGAGCTCATTTGCAAAATTTAGCCTGTAAATATTTCTATGCCTAGTATGTGGCTTTGGCTTGTACTCTATGGTTTGTGATTGGTTTATGCTTTGTGGTTTGCAACTGGTTTATGCTAGTGGTGGCTTGGTTTCTTGTTGGGGTTTGTGCTCCACTAATGGCGTGGCTCATGGTAGGGCTTTGGCCCTACGTGTGGCCATGATTATGACTTAATGTTAAATCTACTTTTGAATTGAGCGATGGAGGTTGTGACACGAGTGCAAGATCTTGATAGTTGGATTTCTCATGGGATTGAGAATTGTTGTGCATCATCTTTGCCTCCCATGGTGGCCCATTGTTGCAGCTTAGCAAGGGTTTTGCTACTACTTCATGGTCGATCTGGGATCATTGTGTGGCTTGATGATTAGATCTGTTGTTTTTCCTTCTCCTTTGGCCCTTGACATGTCAAATTTGGCTTGTCTTAGTCGGGTGTGTGAGTGTCAGAATATGCATTCTGCCATCAATGATAAAAATAACTCATTTCATTATCATTTTAGGTGTCTCACTCTGAAATTTTTATATCATTCCATTAGGTCATGCTAAAAATTGTTTCACTGATGGTAGCCCTACTCAATAAAACTTCACTCTCCCTCATAAAATCACATTTGCTGAGTCACCTTCATGTCTTCTTGAGCATAATAACACCTATGAAAAGCTTATTTCACCATGTCTTGTCTCAGTTAAAGTCAACCATGGAAGTCAAGTCATTCAAGGTGCCATTAGGTCATTAGGTTTCATTGTTCAAGGTCCAAAAATGCACCATTTCATTTGCATAAGGTCAACAAAGTATGAGAGTGATTCCTATAATGTCTCTTTACCATGTAAAGATGATCTCCAAGACGGTTTTCAAAGTTGTAATTTGATTTCAAGTGTGAGTTTCATTCCAAGATGTAATTTTTATTTATTCATGTAATTTTATGTCAATTCAAATGTAATAAGTATACAGTCTCGCAAAGGCTGCCAACTCAGAGTTCCACATGACAACACATAAAATGTCAAAGTGAAAGAGTTTTTAGTTCATCAATTGATCAAATGTCAAAGGGAGTTGTCTTTTCCCAAAGGTGCCCAAGTCATCATTGTTCACAAGCACTAAACCCTAATTTCCTCTCCTACTGAGCTAGGGTTTGCTATGGAAACGAGACATTTGAGCAGAGGAGCCATAAGGTAGTTCATATCAGTAAGTATGAGGTCATTTCAGCTCATAAACATCATGTCTCCATCATTTTTTGAGAAGTCATTTCAAGAGTCAAGTCATTTGCCACTCATAGGGTCGGTTTTTCTTCAAACTGTATTTTTGAGCAAACAAAGATGACTTTGACAAAAGTGAGAGTGGCTTTTATCCATCATAGGCCAAGGAAGAAAAACCTCCTTCAGTTTTTACACAGGTGTCATGGTTTTAGTGAAATGTCAAAAATACAGGTGCCATAGGAAAGTCGCTGCACTTCTGGAGTAACCTTGGGAAAATCATGTTTTCTCATAGCTGGAGTGTCCAAATGATTTGCTTGATGAGTTAAATGATAACTAGACAGAGAGATATTTCCAATGAGCTATCATGAGCTCAATTTGGAGTTGAGGAAGGCTTGCAAAAGTTGCTTGCAACATCACTCTGCATTTCTGCACCCTCATTCTGCACTTTTTGACCAGTCTCAGGAAAATCAAATTTTGACAAGGCAAATCAACTCCAATAAAAAAACCAAAGGTAGATTTGGAAAGTAGACAGAATAAGATTTCCAACGAGCTATACTGGGCCCAATTTGGACACCGGGAAGGCCTCCAAATGTAGTTTTCAAAAAGGTGCTGCACTGGCGCTGTGCGTTTTCTTGAAGCTCAACAAAATTGTTAAAAGCGTAGCGACCTAGATGCTACGCTCTTTTTTGGGACCTCCAAATGACAAATGGCCACTACCAGTAGGTTTGTATTGATGAGGACATCAACCCTAGAAAGTTTCAAAGTTTTTGGAGAACTGCTCCATCAAAAGCTCAAAAAACCATCAAAATTTCGTGTTTCTGCCTCTAAATCTACCTGGTTGCTGCACGTTTACCAGTCTTGGGAGAAAAGATTTTTGACAGGGCAAATGAGAACCATTTTGAAAACTAGAGGTAGTTTTGGAAAATAGACTCAAAGGGCTTTCCAATGAGCTATCATGGAGCTAATTTGGACATCGGGAAGGCACTCAAAATCAGTCTTGAATAGAGGTCAATTTTTCTGCCTGGACATTGCGCGTTTCATAAGAAAAATGTATTTTACACAGTCTTAAGAAATTTTTGAAGTTTCACTCCAGTTTGACTTTTACTTTAGCAAATGAGGAATTCACTTATGGAAATGGTCAAGATGAATGTAAATATCATGTTTTTACTTTTATCTAGGTTAAATACATTAGGTAAGTCAATGAGTTGAGGTGTAATGAATTTGTTCATTAGAGATAGGAATGAGTCACTTTTCTCATCCTACACTGTAGCTATCAGTTCAAATTTTTATGTAATATCTCCCTCATCTCATGAATTCGACCCTTATGGATGAGTGGAGGTGGTTTTGAGGTCTATTTAGCTCAGATCTTCACAGGAGTCAGGGGTTGGAATCATTTTGGACGCTAGTGTATTGATTAAGAACCAGTTTGGCCTGGAAATTAATGAAGAATTGCAGCTATTTCCTTGGGATTCATGTGGTATGAATGTTTGGCATAGTTTTTTCTCTCTAATCATTTGTATGAATGTTTTGTAAGCTCATAAACTTTTCATGTCTATTATATGATAAATTTCATGTTGATAGGCAGAATACATGTTTTTCATGCTTTGTTTTGGGAATTTTTTTATAATTTGTCCATTTTCTTTAGTTTAGGAAGAACTCATCTCCTATGCTCTTCCTAACTCCTCATCAGTCTTAAACCATCTCACCAAATCACCTTTAAGTGTTGAGCCTTCTGCCTACCTTGCCCCATCAAATGGACTGCAATTCCATCTCATTTGCCCCAACCTAGTCCCCTTGACCTAAATCCTCATCCAGTGAGCCCAACCCCAATCAAAACAAAGCAAACCCTCCTGCACTTCCTAGCTAGCCTAAAACCTTTTCATCCAACCCTCTTGGCTGTGATTTTTGTGGAGAGAGCCCTCTTCGACTTGGTAGGGTTAGATACCAAGTCAAAAGCTTGGTTTGTGGTTACTTTTGTTGGGATTCCTTCCTTAGCCTTGGGAATCTGGTGGAGTGATAACAAGGTGCATGGTTCTAAGGTTTATGTTTTTCCAGTTGTAGTGCTACTCCCTTGCATGCTGGTGATTCGGAAATGGATGTTTCTAGTTTGTAGTGATGTTGCTTTGCATGCTGGTGTTCTGATTGTTGTTCTAGGTGCTATGTTGTTTTACCTTCTTGAGCTTGTCAACGTCTGTGTTTGTGACATGACTTTTTTGTAACCAGCCTAGATCCATCTTAACTATGGATCTACCAAGCGTTGAGAGGGATCAAATATCTTTTCACTCAAAGAGTTTTGCACTTCAAGAGATTTGATTCCCTGTCGGTGCTTGGTGGATCCAGATTTAAGATGGATCTAGGCTGGGAGAACATATATATATATATATATATATATATATAACTTCTTACATCACAATACCATTGGCAAACCATGAGTTGTGAAAATTTGGAGCCCAAAAATTGGCATTGGCAAATTGACTATTTTACCTCAATTTTATATTAATTATTAATTTTATTATTTAATTTTACTTTTATTTTATGTAATTTGACCGAGTTAAAATGTTTAACAAGATCGAACATTAGAACATCTCTTCAATGCTGTGTTGGAGCGCGTCTCGTTGCCCAAAAATAATTTTTAAATAGAATAATATAAACATAATCAATGACATGTGTGTAGTTATACAAGACAAGAAATGGTAATTACTATACTACATTATTGATGAGAATTAGGATGAATGAGGGCTGTTGCCACCAATATCTAATACGAGGTCAGTTTGGGATGTGAAGTTACTTGGAGCTTGGTAAAGTTTTGGTTTCTTTAACAAGTTTGTTTTTTAGAAAGGACCCTTTGAAACTTGTCGAAAACAAAATTTTCATATACATATATATAAATAATTTTAGCTTATAAAAACCAAAATGTAATAGCTTATATGTATAAACCAATGTTATTAGGACCAAATTGATTAACCCCAGGAAATGGAATCACAATGAAATAGGTAAAACAAAAAATATAAAAAAATTTAAATTTTGATTAAAAAAAAATCCTCATGGATATCCATGCAAGTCAAAACTGTTGGGCACCAAATATGCAAAACCATTGGGCATCAAAGTCCAGGGGGGGCGGCCCATAATTAAACGCTGCTTGGGGAGTCCAGGGGGGGCGGCTGCGACTTTATGGAGCCCCCCCCTGACGGGGGTTTGGGGGGCAGCGCCCTCGAAGCTAAAAACATATGTAAAATTGCCTTGTAAAAGTATAGTAATTTCTAGTCAATCTGGGCCGTTCATTAGGCGGATGATCTGACGGTAGAAGTTATGTTTAGTTTAGGGTTTTTTGCCCTAGAAGGCAACCCCTCTTTTGCATGAGGGTATTGTATTGCGGCTGTGTATTGTGTGTGTTTTCTCAGAGCGAGAAATAGATAGAGAGACTGTGAGAGAGAACAAAGGATATTACAGCAGATCTGCTGTAGATTGTGTCTCTTCATTTTGCTAGATAATAGAAAGGAAGGACTGGCTATTCAGGGTGGACGTAGCCCAAACTGGGTGAACCACGTATATCTGTGTCTCTCTGGTTTTATGTGTTTTGTGTTTTTCTGCATATTTTATGTGTTGCATTGCTCTGTAATATATATAATTTTCTAACGACTGGTATCAGAGCCGAAGGTCTATTTGGCTGATAAACTCGCAAGAAAGAAGGGTTCCTGGTTCGAGTGGGAGCAATGGTAAATTTAGGGTCGAGAATTTTAACGGCCAAAACTTCCCGCTGTGGAAGATGCAGATGGAAGATTATCTATAACATAAAGATCTGTACCTACCATTGAGCGGAAAAACAAAGAAGCCGACGACTATGACAGACGCAGAATGGGAGATTCTCAATAGAAAGGCATTCAGAACAATACGGTTGTGTCTTGCGGCGTCGGTAGCCTTCAATATTTCGAAGGAAACAACAACAGAGGGTTTGATTAAGGCATTGGCGAAAATATATGAAAAACCCTCAGACTCAAACAAGGTATTTCTTATGAAACGTTTATTTAATATGAAGATGTCGGAAGGTGGATCTGTTGCAAACCATTTAAATGATTTTAATACAGTTACCAGTCAGTTAAGTTCTATAGGGGTAAACTTTGATGTTGAAGTTAGGGCTCTTTTATTTTTGTGCCCATTGCTAGAAAGTTGGAATGGTTTAGTTATGGCTATTAGTAACTCTGTCTTTGGATCTAGTATTTTAAAGTTTGATGATGTTGTCGGTGCTATCCTTAGCGAGGAAATGCGACGGAAAAGCTCCGGTGAGATATCAAGTAATGCTTTGAGTGCAGAGTCTAGGGGAAGAAAAATGGAAAGAGGAAAGATCTCAGGATATCGTAGTAAATCAAAGAAAGACAGATCCAAGTCCAGATCGGGGATAGTGTGCTGGAAATGCGAAAAGAAAGGACACCTGAAGAAAGACTGTAGATCTCGGAAGGGAAAAGAAGGAGATGCACAACAAGAAAACAATCATGAAGCAAATGTGACAGGTGATTTGTTACAAGATGCTTTGATTCTTTCTTTCAAAAGTGTTACTGATTCCTGGGTGGTAGATTCAGGGGCCTCATTCCATGCCACACCTGATAAGAAATATTTTCATGACTATATTCAAGGAGATTTTGGACAAGTCCATTTGGGTGATGATAAACCTGTAAAATTGTTGGAATGGGTAAAGTTCTTGTAAAACAATAGAATGGAAACCAATGGCTATTAAAAGAGGTAAGAAATGTTCCAGATTTGAAGAAAAATCTGATTTCAACAGGGCAGTTAGGCGGTGAAGGTTGTGTGACAACTTTCACGGATAAAACTTAGAAGGTCACCAAAGGGGCCTTGGTAATAGCAAAAGGCGAAAAGGTTGGTACATTGTATTTATGCAATGGTATTTCTAACTTTGTTAATGCTTTAACTTCCAAAAGAGCAGATGCAGCATTATGGCATCATAGGCTTGGACACATGAGTGAGAAGGTGATGAAGATTCTTCACTCAAGAAATTTGTTGTCGGGTTTGAAGAATGTTGATTTGGATTTCTGTGAGAATTGTATTTATGGAAAATAGAAGAGAGTCAGATTTCTCAGAGTTGGGAAAGAAAAGGAGACCGAAAAATTATAGCTTGTGCATACAGATCTATGAGGACCTGTTCAGGTATCATCTCTTGGTGGCTCTCGTTATTATGTTACTTTTATTGATGATGTAACTAGCAAAACTTGGATTTATTGTATACATAATAAATCTGATTTATTTGATACTTTCAAGAAATGGAAAACTTTGGTTGAGATTGAGACATGAAAGAAGTTGAAGTGTCTCAGATCAAAGAATGGAGGTGAATATTGCAGCAAAGAGTTTGATAGGTACTATTCAGAGCATGGAATTCGTAGAGAGAATACAGTTCCAAGAACACCAAAAGAAAATGGTGTGTCAGAAAGGATGAACAAAACAATCATGGAGCGTGCAAGGTGCATGAGATTGCATGCAGGATTGCCTTTACAATTTTGGGCAGATGCTGTAGATACTGTTGTTTATCTAATAAATAGAGGGCCTTCAAGTTCCTTGGATGGTGGTATTCCAGAGGAAGCATGGACAACTAAGAAACTGGATTCGTCCCCCAGGGCCCAAGAATCCTGAATCCTACGTATCAGATACGATACTGCAGGATTCATACCCGATTCACTAGATTCGGCTATATTTGTATAAGGTACGGCGAATCCCGATCGTACCCTGTACGGATACGGCCGAATCCCGTACAGCCGGATTTGCTGTGCCAAAAAGTGCGATTTTGGTTTATAAAAAATCGATTTCACTCATTCTTTCTCACTGATTTGTGTTTGTGAAGTGAGCAAGGAGAAAGGGTTTGCAAGAAGAAAGGGTTAGCAAGGAGAAACGGAGTTTTTTCAAAGAGATTCGAGCATCCGGTAAGTGCACTGTCCCTCTATATTTTGCATTTAGTTTGCTGTTAGTGTTTGCATGTGCATATGTTTTATATATTTGGTTATTTTTGTTTATTTTTTACTGTATTCATGACTCAATCAAAGGCAGCAAGACAGGGGCAAAGAAAGGGGAAGAATGTCCCCATTGGAGATGCCCCTCCTGTCCCTCTTTCATCAGGGTCTACAAGTATTCCATCTATTGGAAGTGGGGTTGCAACAACAACTTCAAATGTGTAGGGAAAACAAACTCATGACCCCAAATACCCATTGTGGAAATATGTGACGAGAGAGGGAGGGGCAGGAAAAAAGGGGAAAGGAGTAGGAAATTGTTTGTGGAAATGCAATATATGTGACGACCATTTCACTTCCACATATTTCCATGTGAAAGCTCATTTGTTGGGTTTTCCAGGTTGTGGCGTTAAATGTTGTACAACAATTGAATCGACACAAAGGAAGGAATTGGAGAAAGAGCAATTTGTTGGTGTGGCAAATGTGGCATCAAAATCAAAACAAAACAAGAATGATGACCCCCTTCCATTCTTAAGGAAAAGCAACAACAAGTTCCCTTTTGAGACTTTTAGTAGGGGACAATCAGCAAAGAGAAGGGCAACTGCAATTGGTCCAATGAACAAGATTTTTCAAAAAGAGAAGAGGGAAGAGCTTGATCTCATCATTGCATTTTTTTTCTATCAGAACTTCATATCCTTTAATGTTACATGGTCACCTCTATTTATTGAGATGTGTCGAGCTCTTAGTCATGGGGCTCCATCAGGGTATGTGCCTCCTGGGTCAGAAAAACTCAGAACCACATTGTTGACAAAGGCAAAGAAAGAGGTGGACAAAATGCTTGATCTTATTAAATCAGCATGGTCAACATCTAGGGTTAGCATTGTTTCTGATGGATGGACAGATCCAGCACGCCACCCACTCATCAACTTCATGGTGTCATCCTTGAATGGTCCAATTTTCTTGAAATCAGTGGATGCACTTGGACAGTACAAGGATGCAAAATATATGGGTGAGTTATTTATTAAAATTATTGAAGATGTAGGTTTCGATTCTTGTGTGCAAATCATTACAGATAATGCACCTGTTTGCAAGGCTGCTGGCATGATTGTGGAAACAAAATATCCACAAATATTTTGGACGCCTTGCATTGTCCATTCATTGAACTTGGCACTGAAATCTATTGCTTCTGATGTGCTTTGGATTGGAGCCATTATTGAGGATGCACGACATATCCGCAACTTTGTACAAAACCATACAAATGCTCTCACTATCTACAAGGAGTACATCAATCTATCATTGTTGAAGATTGCGGATACACGGTTTGCCTCTTCATTCATCATGTTGACGAGGTTGAGGGAGGTCAAGACCACATTTGGGGCCATGGTTATTTCAGAGTTTTTGTTTTTTTGGAGAAAGACGGATCAAGCAGCCTCAAAGAAAGTGAAGGGCACATTGTTGGATGATCTATGGTGGGAGAAGGTAGATCTAGTTATTCAAATCATGGAGCCTATCATTTCCTTGCTCTGATTTGCAGATACAGACCAACCCATCCTAGGAGAAGTTTATGAGGGATGGGATTCCATGATTGAGTCTGTGAGGACCATTGTTTTACAGAGTCAGTGCCCAGAGTATGAGACATCAACAAAGGCCTTCTTCACCAGCATACATGATATTCTTGTAAGTAGATGGGACAAGAATTGCACACCTTTACATTGTTTAGCTCACTCCTTGAACCCAAAATACTACAGCCATGAGTGGTTGAATGGTGGACCTTTCTGCAGATTCCCTCCTCACATGGATGGTGAAATATCACAGGGGAGGAAAGATGCATTGAGGAGTATTTTTCAGGAGAGGGCATCCCTTGATGAGGTGGAGGATGCCTTTGCAGAGTTTTCCACTGGCACAGGGCGATTTGCAGGCTATGATGTGATCTGAGACAGAGGGACTAAGAAGCCCTATTCTTGGTGGGCAACTCATGGGGCAACAAGCCCTCCTCTACAACAGTTAGCCATGAGGCTCCTCTCTCAGGTGACTTCATCCTCTTGTTGCAAGAGGAATTGGAGCACATATGGGAATTTGTATAGTGTGAAGAAGAGCAGGCTTGAGCAGTCCAGGGCAGGGACAATGGTGTATGTGCACACCGACCTTCGTCTCATCTACAGGTAGAGGGAGGATTGGTTGAAGGGAAAGAAAAAGATGTGGGATGTCTTCCCTGATGATATGGGTCTGGACAACAGTGTTGAGTTGGCGTTAGCCAAGTTGGATCTCAATGCGCCAGTGCTAGAGCCTGTCACATTTGATGATGCCGATAGAGTAGAGGCGTCATCCTCCACACCAGCAGATGCAAAGATGACAGAGGAGGAGGATGCAACAGAGGAGAGCAGTGGTGAGCATGATGATCATGATGAGGACAGTGATGCTAATTATGATGATGAGGATTGATGACTCATTGAGGCTTCAGGCTTGTAGTCTTGTAGACTGTAGTTTTTTTGTATTTTCTATTTCTATTTGCCATTGGCAGTGTACTTATGTAACACATTTTGATTTTGATGACTTAATGAGAAAACTACAATATCTTACTATCTTGTCATTCTGAGTAAATTTGACAATTGTATGATGTATCAATGTATCAAATTTCAATGTATCATGTATGAGTATCTAAGATCTTAAATCTATGTTTGAATCAATGAATTTGTATGAATTTGTGTAAAAAATATCTAATTTTTAATATATATATATATATATATATATATATATATATATATTTTATTTTAATAAAATACTATATAACGTATCGTATCTCGGAAGTGTCCTGTTCCGGGGGTCACCGTATCCTGAATCCAATTCTCGAATCCCCGTATCCAGCGAATCCTGAATCCCTGTATCAGGTGACTTAGATGGACAAGTAAAAAGGTAAACTACTCTTTTTTAAAGCCTTTTGGCTGTGAGGCCTTTGTCCATATTAATAAAGAAAATAGAACAAAGCTTGAGGCAAAATCAAAGAAATGTATCTTTATTGGATATGGTGTTAATGATTTTGGTTATCGCTTATATGATTATGAAAATCACAAAATCATTAGGAGCAGAGATGTAATATTCAATGAAAAGGTCTTGTATAAGAATCAGTTGCAGGAAAAGAAACAGGAAAAAGAAAGCAAGGAATACATAGTTCTTGATGAGATAACTGAAAAAGTAAAGGTGCCTGAAAATAATAATAATCAACAACCACAGCAGCAGCAACCACCACAACAGCAATAGGCACCTCAAACACCTGAAAGTGGTGTTAGAAGATCTACCAGGATAAGTAGACCCCTTGAACGATACTCTCCTTCATTATATTATTTATTGTTGACTGATTCTGGTGAACCTGAATGTTATGAAGAAGCAATGTAGGTTGAAAGCAGGAAGAAGTGGGAGCTAGCCATGGAAGAAGAGATGGACTCCTTAATGCATAACCAGACTTGGGACTTAGTCAGGTTGCCTGCAGGTAAAACTATATTGCAGAATAAATGGGTTTACAGGCTGAAGGAAGAAGATGGAGGAAAATAGAGGTACAAAGCTAGACTTGTGGTGAAGGGGTTTGCACAGAAGAAAGGTATTGATTTTGATGAAATATTTTCTCCTTTTGTTAAAATGAATTCAATCAGAACTATTTTAAGTCTTGTAGCAGCGGAAGATTTACATCTTGAACAGTTAGATGTAAAGACAACATTTCTCCATGGAGATTTGGAGGAAGAGATCTATATGGAGCAACCAAAAGGATATGAGGTCAAAGGGAAAGAAAAATTAGTGTGCAGGTTAAAGAAGAGTTTGTATGGCTTAAAACAGGCTCCAAGGCAGTGGTATCTAAAATTTGACAAGTTTATGTCTGAACAAGGTTATACTAGATGTCACTCTGATCATTGTGTTTATCTGAAAAAGAAAAATGATGGAAGCTATATTATATTGTTATTGTATGTATATGACATGCTTGTTGTAGGGTCTAACATGCAGAAATAAATGCGCTCAAAAGAAAATTGGAAAATTCCGTTGCAATGAAGGATTTGGGAGCTACAAAAAAAATCCTTAGTATGAGAATAACTAGAGACAGGAAAAATCACAAATTAACACTGTCTCATAATGAGTACATACAAAAGGTTTTGAAAATATTTAATATGCAGAATGCAAAACCAGTTAGTACACCTTTTTCTAGCCATTTCAAACTTAGTAAGGAGATGTGCCCCAAGACCTAAGAAGAAATGGACTATATGTCTAAAGTTCCATATGCATCAGCAGTTGGAAGCTTAATGTATGCAATGGTCTGCACAAGGCCTGATATTGCACATGCAGTGGGAGTTGTAAGAAGGTACATGAACAATCCAGGAAAAGAACATTGGATGGCAGTAAAATGGATTCTCAGATATTTGAGAGGTACCACAAATCAAGCATTATGTTTTGGTGGTTCAAACATTTCTCTACAGGGATATGTTGATGCAGATATGGCAGGTGACAGAGATAACAGGAGGAGCACTACAGGATATGTATTTACTGTAGGTGGAACAGCTGTCAGTTGGGTTTCAAAAATCCAAATTGTTGTTGCACTTTCAACAACAGAAGCCGAGTATGTTGCTGCTACAGAGGCTAGTAAAGAAATGATTTGGTTACAATGGTTTATGGATGAATTGGGTAAGAAGCATGATATGGGCACGTTATACAGTGATAGCCAAAGTGCCATTCATCTTGCAAAGAATTCAGCATTTCATTCCAAGACTAAACACATACAACTCAAGTACCATTTCATACGGTCAGTATTAGAAGATGGACAGTTGAAGTTGGAAAATGTACACACTAGCCAGAATCCTGTAGATACGCTAACAAAAGTTGCAACCAGGGAGAAACTGAGAATATGCTCATTTTCAATTGGTCTTCAAGGATGACGATGAAGATGAGAAACAACCAGGTCCAAAGAGGAGTCATTGTCCAACAAATGAAGCAGCGGTGGAGTGCTACAATCAGTCTCCAAGTGGGAGATTGTTGGGTGTGGAGCCTGATTATCTTGTTTATTTTGTATCACAGCGTTGGACCCCTGTACCTTAATGGGGTAGCAACGCCGCCCATAATTAAACGCTACCTGGGGGGTCCAAGAGGGGCGGCTGTGACTTTATGGACCCCCCCTGGCCGGGGGTTTCGGGGGCAGTGCCCCTGAAGCTAAAAACAAATGTAAAATTGTCTTGTAAAAGTATAGTAATTTCTAGTCAATGCGAGCCGTTCATTAGGCGGATGATCTGACAGTAGAAGTTATGTTTAGTTTAGAGTTTTTTTCCCTAGAAGGCAACCCCTCTTTTGCATGAAGGTATTGTATTGCGGCTGTGTATTGTATGTCTATTCTCAGAGCGAGAAACAGATAGGAAGACTGTGAGAGAGAACGAAGGATATTACAGCAGATTTGCTGTAGGTTGTGTCTCTTCATTTTGCTGGATAATAGAAAGGAAGGACTGGCTGTTCGGGGTGGACGTAGCCCAAACTGGGTGAACCATGTATATCTGTGTCTTTGGTTTTATGTGTTTTGTGTGCTTGTGTTTTTCCGCATATTTTATGTGTTGCATTGCTCTGTAATATATATAATTTTCTAACAACAACAAATCTTGCCTTGTACTTTTCAGCACTTCCATTAGATCCATGCTTGATCTTATAGAGCCATTTCAAGGTGACAACAGATTTGTCCTCCGGTCTTGACCACTTCCAAGACATCATTCTTCATAATGGACTCATATTCTTTGTGCATAACATCCTTGAAAACTTGATGCGTTACGACTTCTTCAAATGTTCTAGGCTCAGATTGTACTATCGTACTCATGGCTACTAGATACCCTTGGTATCTCTTTGGTTTTTTGCTTTCATGGAATGTCCCCCTTGGGGAAATGTCTCTCGGCATCTATGAGAGTATCCCTAAGCCATGAGGTTCTTCTCTTATTTGAAGGAGGTGGATCAATGGGATCCATAGGTCCTTCAACATCGGGCTTCAGGTCATCCTTCGACTCTTCCCACTTCCCTGCTTCTTCATCTTCTTTGTCTTCCTTGGAGCTAGGAAGATTTCTTACTTTCTTGAGGGCAACATCTTCATCGAAGGTGACATCGTGGCATTTGTCCACTTCTCTTTGACCAGGCACATAGATTCTATATGCCTTCGAAGTTTCATTGTAGCCCACAAACATTCTCTTCTCTCCAGAAGCATCGAACTTGCTTCTCTTTTCTTTCGGCACATGAAAATAAACAGGACAACCAAAAACTCTAAAATGAGAAACATCAGGTTTCTTACCAGAGAAGACTTCTTCGGGAGTTTTGGAGTCCAGAGCAGAATGCAAGCATCTGTTTTGAACATGCACAGCAGTGTTTGCAACTTCTCCCATAGAAACTTCGAAAGACCTTTGTCACATAGCATGGAGCGGGCAACTTCCACAATGGTCCTGTTCTTTCTTTTAGCAACACCATTTTGTTCCGGAGTGTACCCGATTGTGGTCTCCCTCTTAATGCCAACTTCTCTACAAAAGTCATTAAACTCATTTGACTCATACTCGGTCCCATTGTCGGTCCTCAAAACTTTGATTTTCTTCTCGGTTTGATTTTCCACCAAGGCCGTGTAGGTACAGAACCATTTGAATGCTCTGTCCTTTTTTTTTCAAAAAATATATCTAGGTCTCGCGGGAGAAGTCATCTGTAAAAGTCATGTAATAGGAACATCCTCCCAAGGATGTCACAGGCAACATACCAGATAAGTCAGAATGTATCAACTGCAAGATATAAGTTGTCTTTGTGACACTTGAGGGGAATGGTCCCCTTGTATGCTTCCCTTCGGCACAACCTTGACATATACCTTCATGATCATCTCTCAATTCGGGCATCCCTGTCACCACCTTCCTTGCTTCGGGAAGGGATTTGTAATGAAGGTGTGCAAACCTCCGGTTCCGTAACTCTGTTTGAAGAGTTGTATCACATGTCATAGCCTCCAATGGATTTCCTCCAGCTTGGTAGAGTTTATCTACTCTAAAACCAATAGAAAGAGCTTCCTTGAAGTTCTTCTTCCAAATAAGTTCCTTTCCATCAACAAATGCCATCTTGAACCCTTTGTCTTTCATTGCCGAACTGGACATAAGGTTCTTCTTCAAATTAGGCACATACAACACATTTTATAATTGGATGACTTTACCTTGAGATAAATAGAGGGTCACAGTCCTTGTCCCTTTCACGGGATAGGTGGCATTATCTCCAAGGATAATTTCCATATTAGTATCCTTCTCAACCAAATAAAAAAGGGCTTCTTTATAACTAGTGAGGTGCCTTGAAGCACCATTATCAATTAATGAGACAATTGTTAAAATTTGGGTACGAGAGGACAAGTGGTTCCCTAAGGCTTTGATCATTGGCCTAGGGAAAAGTGTCCAAATTTATTTGTACTTTTCTCCTAAAGTGACTTTATAAGTGGTGAAATCAATTTATTTAAAAAGTGACTTTATAAAGTGGTAAAGTTACAATCTAATTTTAAAAACGACTTTATTAAAGTCAATGAAAAATTAGAAAGTGAAAAAAGTGACTATGCAAATAAAAAGCTAAGTGGGTCTTTATTTAAGTGGGGTGAATTAAAAAATAGAAAGTGAGAATTAAATGCACATTTATTCTCAACCCTTGATCTAAATCTATCTCGGTCATTGGATTTAGGGATTCCCCAAAAGTCACTTAGGGTTAGGGTAAAAGGAGAAAAAGAAGAGAAAAGGTCCTTCAATCTTTCATGAGCGAGATTAAGAGAAGGAGAAGGAGAGCAAAGAGAAAATTTACGAGCGAGAAGGAGAGCAACAAGGACACTCGGCAACTCTGTACATGACTTGGCACACTTCTCAAGGCATCATTTTTTTGTACAACATCATTGACCTAGCACACATACCAAAGCGAGAATACATACAATAGCGTTTGCATGCATTTCGAGGCAGAGGTACAACCTTGGAATTGAGGAAAAAACAATAGTCAAAGGCAAAAATTTCAAGGCTATTTTTGGGCACGGAAATCGAGGAGCTATTTCGTACGTGTCCAGTATAGTTTCGTAAAGTTTCATACAACTTTACAGTTCGGGCACGCATTTCGAGGAAGCAATACAACATTTAATGTTGTCATTTATTATAAATTTACATTTCTTGTTGGCACAAATTTCAAGGTGGAAAGTTGGCACATAAATCCATATAAGTGGGTTGTTGTGATTGCTTGTAATTTTTACTATGTTTTTTCGGTTCTCTATGAAAGCATTTTCCGAGAAATAAAGAAGAGCTCTCCAAAGCTGTTTTTCCCCCAAGAGTTGTAGGGGGGTTTTTCCCGGAGTCACATTGACAAAAAATCAACTGTGTTATTTTACGTATGTAGTCGTCATTATTTTCCTATGTTTTTTATTTTTTTCATTTCCGGCAAGCTGTGGAATTCGAAATTTGTGTTTTTCAGAAATTTATTTCATTTCCAAAAATTTTGAATTTATGACTATGGGAAAGGGCATTTAACTATATGGGAGTGATAATGTAGGCGAAAACCGGAGTGGGGGTGAAATTTCTACATGGTATCGAGAGCTTGGTTGGGTTTAGAAAAGTGTAGTTTGGGACAACAAAGTGAAAATCACAAGAAGTTGATTTTTACATAGAAAAGCTGAACCTTTACCACGGATTTGAAAAACTTCAATTTGTTAGGACAATAAGCATGTCTTTGAGCTTGAGGGTTGAGGATAGGTTGGATGTGTAGAACAACTATAGTGAATGGAGGGAGAGAATCTAGAGCATCTTTGAGGAGAGCGAAGTTTGGGGCATAATGGTACATACCACTCAACACCCGGTTACGTACCTGCGTGCCATGTACGGTTGGCAGAGTTTAACAGAGAAGAATGCTAAGGGAAAAACATTGATTTTGGATGGTGTTAAAGATCATGTCATTTTTTCATGTGAGAGGAAAGACATGCACATGAGATGTGGACAACCTTGACTAATCTTTACCGCAGAGCACCAATGAAAACGAGAGAAAAATGATCCTAAGGGAGAAGTTGAAGGCCATTAGAATGGCTAAGGCCCGATAGTGCTACAATATACCTCACAAAGATCACTTCAGTGAGAAATGAGTTGGCGATTGTTGGAGAGACCATTCCACTCACCGAGTTGGTGCGGATCACTTTGTATGGTCTTCCCAAGACTTGGGAGAGTTTTGTGGATGGCATTGTTGCACGGTAGAACCTTTCCGGTTGGGAGAGGTTGTGGGATGATTGCATTCGGAATGAGATCGGGAAAGAACCATCTTGGGGTAGCCAAACAGGTGGAGGAGGATGACAATATAGCATTGTTAGCAAGAGGCAAGTAGGGGAAAAAGGAAAGAAGCAAGCTTCCACAAGTGGAGGTGCGAGGCAAAGGTAAAGGTAAAGCGGCAAAACAAGGAGAAGGACTATTCCAAAGTCAAATGTTGGAATTGTCAAAAGTTGGGACACTATGCATGTTGTGTGTTCGGAGAAGAAGAACAAAAGGAAAGGACAAGACCATGACAACTTACGCGAGAGATAAAGGGCTTCTCGGAGAGCTTTGATCGAGAGTTTGGGTTCATAGCCTATGAGTCCACTAGTGCGGGATCACTTGCCACGCGGGAGTTCGCGAGGGAGTGTGCACTTCCCTCCACTAGCAGAGCATCTTTTGGTATTTGGTATGTTGACGAGTGGGGCTTCTCGTCATATGACAAGAGTTCGGGAGTACTTCTCAAAGCTTTAAGAGAGTGGTCGTGATATCGAGGTAGTACTCGGAGATGACAACATTGTTAGAGAAGTCGGTGTGGGGACATTGACATTTGATAGGGAACCTAAACCTCCCTTGAAAGTGTTAGATGTTCTATATGTGCTTGGAATGAATAAGAACCTTATATCCGTTTCCACACTTTGAGGACGAGAGGTATGAGGTGTTGTTCGAGAGAGGGCGAGGTGCTTATATATCCTAGGGGCACTCCGGTTGATTCGCTAGAGTGATTGGTGTGCGCCATGCCAAAGAGTGTACAAGTTCTCATTCCAGGTCACGATGGCATTGAGTAGCGGTATCGGCAACGGATCTAGCGGTTAGATTTGTGTGAGATTTGGCATTGCGGGATGGGGCACATGTATCATGGGGCCTTGAGGACATTGCGGGAGATCACCACGGGTGTGCCGGATTTCGGTTTTGATTACCTTGATACATGCATGAAGATGTGCTATGGGGAAGTTTGCCAAATCCCCTTTTCCCGAACATTGACAACGGATCGACGAGGATTCTTGACTTGATTCATATCGATGTGAGTGGTTGGATGTCTCATGTATTCTTGAGTGCCTCGGTATTATGCTTTATTCATTGATGATCACTCTAGGAAGACCTGGATTTGTTTCTTGAAGACCAAGAGTGAGGTCTTCAAGCGGTTTCAAGAGTTCAAGTCTCTTGTGGAGACTTGGACAAGTCGGAAGATCAAGGTCCTCGAGGTTGGACAATGGAGGGGAGTATACCCTTGGTGAGTTTGTTGATTATTGTGCGGAGGCGGACATCGGGGAGGGAGTTCACGGTTCCTTACAACCCCCCAACAGAACGGGGGTTGTGGAGAGGAAGAACAGGGAGACCCATCGTTGGGGGTTGCCAAAGCCATGCTTCATGATCGGGGGTTACCTTTGTTTTTGTGGGCAAAGGCCTACAACACTATTGTGTACTTGCATAACGGGAGTCCACATCGTGCCTTGGGCAATGTGACTCGGAGGAGGCTTTTGCAGGAAGAAGCCTAATGTTGGTCACTTTCGTATCTTTGGGTGCATTGCATACTCCTATGTTCCGAAGGAGAAGAGGACCAAGCTAGAGCCCACTTCGAGACAAGGGCATCTTTGTGGGTTATAGTGAGACCTCGAAAGCTTTTCGGATTTATATTTTCGCAAAGAGGAAAGTTGTTGTCGAGGGCGGGATGTGAAGTTCGAGAGGAGAGAGCTTTCAAGAGGTCACGAGAGTTAAAGTATCCGGATTCACTAGACCCTCGGGAGCGGTTGAGTCGATCACGGGGATCCGGTGGACGGGGATCGGGAGGGTACGTCGATTACCTTTGTCGGGTCCTTCGGTAAGCAATGGCTCTCGGAGTCGGATGGGTGGTGCTTCGGGCAACATGCGGAGCAATCCACGGGGTTGTCCAGCGATGGACAATTCACACGATACTACGAGGCACGGAGTTTAGGCATGAGGTCGGTTGGCGAGGCCTTCGGGGAGTTTAGGCTTCGATGATGATGAGGATTCTTTCACTGCTTTGGTGGGAGAAGGGTGCTTAGGGAAGAGGAAGCCCAAGTGGCTTTAGGACACCTTGAGAGAGGCCATATTTGTTCTTTGGGCCAAAGAGACAGGGTTAGAGAGGCAAACCACACGAGTGGTTACGTAGTTATATGGCATTGATCACTAGCATCATTGATTCACGAGCCTTCTAGTTATGAGGAGGGCTGCTAGCAACAGAGGTTTGGAGAGAGGCCGTGCAAGAGGAGTATTCTTCTATTATGAAGAATGATTTTTGGGAGGTGGTCTTTGAGGCTACGAAGGTAAATTAGTGGTTGCTTCGAGATGGCTTTACAAGATAAATCATGCGCTGAGATGGCAACATCGAGAAGTTCAAGGCTCGGTTTGTGGCGAAGGGTTCTCATAGGTAGAGGGAGTTGACTATGAGACCTTCACTCCCGTAGCTCGATATACTTCCATTCGCTCCATTATTTCGATAGCAACAAAGATGGGTTGGAAGGTCCATCGGATGGATGTGAACACGCATTTCTCGGTGGCTTCATATAGGAGGAGGTTTATATTGAGTAGCTGTAGGGCTTTGAGGTGCATGGGAAGGAGTCCCATGTATGCAAATTGAAGAAGGCACTCTATGGCACGAAAGCAAGCTCCTAGAGCTTGGTACTTGAGGATTGACATGTACGTGCGGCGATTGGGTTTCACAAAGAGTGATGCAAATCCGAACCTATACTTTATTGTGGTAGGTGAGGAGCCTCTCATTCGCAGTGTTGTATGTGGATGACTTGGTCATTATAGGTGCGGAGAGATTCATTGAGGGTTGCAGAGAGATCTTGCTTCGAGTTCGAGATGAAGGACATTGGCTTGATGCATTACTTTTTGGGATTGGAGGTGTGGTAGAAGGAGGGCATTTCTTCACGGGACGGGGGAAGTATATTGTGGACATTCTTAGCAGATTTCACATGGAGGATTGCAAACCCATGTCTACACCTATGATCACTAAGCTGGAAGAAGCTTCACGCTTCAGATTCGAGTTGGTGGATCCTACTTTGTACGAGACAACTAATTGGTTCTTTGATGTATTTGGTCAACACTCGACCATATATATGTTTTTTACGATTAACACGTTGAGTCAATTCATGTGTGAGCCCGGGAGGGAGGGTGCCTTTGGGTGGTTGCAAAACACATTCTTCGTTACTTACATGGGACAATAGATTTTGAGTCTGGATTATAGACGGGGAGATGGAGTGAGGGTTGGCGGTGTACAACGATTCAAATTGGGCAAGTTGTGCTTCGATAGGAAGAGCACTTCGAGTGTTGTTTTGGGTTGGGTTTGACAGGTTGTGTCATGGATTCGGCGGAAGCAACGATGAGTTGCATTGAGTTCGGCGGAAGCGAGAGTACATAGCGACAATTTGGCTAATTGTGAGGCCATATGGCTTCACAAGATGTTGTTTGGCTTATTTGGTCGGGCATTGAGACCTTCGGTGATTCTATGTGATAATCATAGTTGCATTAAACTCACGGAGAACTCGGTTTTTCATGACGAGTCAAAGCATATCTGGATCAAATATCATCTCATCGAGGGAGACTATGTTCGGAAAGGGGAGTTGTAAAGCTTGAGTATGTTTCCACGAGATGAGCGGGTAGCGAACATTTTCACCAAAGCCTTACCACGGGGGAAGCGTGTCTATTTCAAAGACAAGATGGGCGTGGTGAGGAACACTTTCCTCGGTAAAAGGGAGTGTTAAAATTTGGGTACCCGAGAGGACAAGTGGTTCCCTAAGGGTTTGATCTTTGGCCTAGGGAAAAGTGTTCAAATTTTTTTTGTACTTTTCTCCTAAAGTGACTTTATAAGTAGTAAAGTCAATTTATTTAAAAAGTGACTTTATAAGTGGTAAAGTTACAATCTAATTTTTAAAGTGGCTTTCTTAAAGTCGATGAAAAAATTAGAAAGTGAAAAAAGTGACTAGAAATAAAAGGCTAAGTGGGTATTTATTTAAGTGGGGGTGAATTAAAAAAATAGAAAGTGAGAATTAAATGCACATTTATTCTCGGTACCCTTGATCTAAAGCTATTTCGGCCATTGGATTTAGGGATTCCCCAAAAGTCACTTAGGGTTAGGGTAAAAGGAGAAAAAGAAGAGAAAAAAAGTCATTCGGTGTTTCATGAGCAAATTGAGAGAAGGAGAAGGAGAGCAAGGAGAAAATCTACGGCGGAAGGAGAGCAACAAGGACACTCGGCAAATCTGTACAACAACTTGGCACACTTCCCAAGGTAGCATTTTTGTACAACATTTACTTGGCACACATTCCAAGGCGAATTCGTACAACGAGTGTTTGCACACATTTTGAGGCAAGGGTACATCGTTGAAATCGAGGAGGAAAAACTAACGATCAAAGGCACAATTTTCAAAGTTGTTTTGGGCACAAAAATCGAGAATTTGTTGTACGTGTTTGTACGATTCCGTACAACTTGCTTTGGGCACGCATTTCGAGGCGGCAATACAACTTTTATTCTTGTCATTTATTATTGTAAATTTTTGTTTGTTGTTGGCACAACTTTCAAGGTGGAAAGTTGGCATAGAAATTGAGATAAGTGGGTTGTTGTGATTGTTGTAATTTTCTTTCGTGTTTTCCGAGTTCTCGTAAAAGTTCCGAAATAAAGAAGAGCTCTCAAATTGGTTTTCTCCAAGAGTTGTAGGGGGTTTTTTCCAGGGGTCACATTGACAAAAAAAATCAGCATGTTATTTTTACGTATTGTAGTTGTCATTATTTTCTGTGTTTTTTATTTTTGCATTTCCGGCAAGCTGTGAAATTCTCAAATTTGTGTTTTCGGGAGCATTTAACTATATGGGAGTGATAAGGTGAGCGAAAAGCCGGAGTGGGGGTGAAATTTCTACGAGATGCGGCAAAAAGACGCGTAGACACAAAAATAAAAATCATTTCTCTTATTATTGACAACATTAGACTCATCGTACATGGAATTTTGGACTCTTGAAAGGTTGCTCATTTCCATTACGATTAGAGGAGCCTTCCTTTTTCCTTGGAACATTTGTTGTTCTTTCCATTCTTCTTGAGATGTTGTTGTCATCATCCCCGGGAGAGTCCCTTCTATTAGGGCACTCTCTTGCATAGTGACCCGGTCTTGTTACAAGTGTAACATCTTCCCTTCCTTCCATTGGGCCTCGCTCTACCATGGTTTTGATTTCTAGGGCCACCATGGTTCTTCTTCTTTGCATGAGATACAAAGGTAGTAGGGTCACTTCCATTACCATTAGAGGCATACTCCATCATTCTTGTTTCCTCTTGAGTGCATCTCGTCAATATTTCATCAAAATCAAGAATTCTATTATTAGTGAGAATAGTGGTATTGAATACATGCCAATCACGGGGAGACCTCCAAGTGCAATAAGAACCATCTCTCGATAAAATATTGCTTCCCCAATAGCTAGGAGGTTATTTATGATTTCGGTGAGCCTCATAAAATAGGATTGAATAGATTCATCCTTACCCTTCTTGATATTCTTCAATTGATTCTTGAAGAAGAGGATTTGATTAGCATTGTTAGTCACTGAACATGCTCACCGGCTTATAATACATCTCTTTAGATGTCTTGACTTAGAAATGTAAGCAACCAAGTGCTTATGAATAGAATCTCGAATAATCATCTTTGCTTTGATTTCCCTTTTTTTCTATACTTCGTCTTCATGGAATCAATTGCATTTGATGGAGGCTCTTGAATATTCCCACTGTACATAGTCCATGACATCTTGATCTTCTAGCGCCAAATCCAAGGACATCTTCCATGCATGATAATTAGACTTATCTTGTCAATTTATCATCGACCCTTGAAACCCTTGTAGGTTGAGGAGGCCATTTGTACTTGATAGGATTTCTTCCTTCAGAGATAACTTCTAACACCAGCTTGTGCTCTTGGACTTTGTCTTCACCTCCTCTAAAACCATGTTAAATTTAGATAAGCATGGCGTTCTATGCTTGATGCACTTTTACCCAATGTTCCACCAAGTCCCTTGGAGGTGGGAGCGAGGGGGCGAGGGAGCGCGGGAGCGACCTATGCAAAAGCTCCCTACCGATTTTCAGGAAACGTGGGGGGACGTCGGGGTCATAAAATTATAATATATATATATATCATTGAATAATATAATATTATTTTTCATTTTTCAATTTTGCAAGGAATGTATAATATATATACTATATACAGTCATCATACACTTACATCATAAAAGATAATTAGATAAAATCTACTAAAATCATGTTTATAACTCGGAGGCGAGAGCTGGTAGTCTGGAGCTCTCGAGAAGTGGCAATCTATTGAGCTTAATTACTGTTATGTGCCATGTGGAGATTAATTATTGTATCTTGAGCTTGGTACCATAACACAAATTGGGAAGTTGTTTGTTGTTGTTTCAAGACAAAAATCTTGGTGATGGATCGGTGATCAAGAAAATTTGTTTTTTCGGTAGCAAGTGCAATGCTAAAACATTATGCCTTTGTCTCCGGCCAAGAAATATTGAATTTTTAATTGGTTGGAAACACTAAGGCCATGTTGGCTATATGAGAGCATTTCCCCTAATGCCATAAGTAGGGTCACCTCTCTTTGGGGTAATATTGCTATAATCACTGCTTGGAATTTTTTCTCTTTTCTTATTTCTTTGGTACCTGTACAAGTATAAATTTGTTTACAAGTTTGGCTTATGTTTGAAAGCGGTGTGGGGATGTGGGGATGTCGGGGACTGCTTTGGAGTGACCCCCAAAATATCGTAGGACAACACCTCAAAAATATAAAAATTACAAATTTGAACATTTCGATATCCAATTTAATGTAATAGGTGGTTATTCAATATCCTTTTATAACACTTTGTATCCAATTTAACGGAGTGGTTCAAAGGCACTTGGTGGAATCTCATATCGAAACTCATAACTTATTAAATGATTGCAAAACGATGGTTTGTTTTGAAACCCTTTTTATAAGATTGACCAAGTAGTAAGATCCATTCTACTACTTTGCGGGCAAGGCGGCGACTACGATTGTTGGAGGGCGAGAGCGACGGTCGCTGCGGGCGGCTCGGCGAAACTGCTGCGGGCGATGGCGGCAATTTTAAATAATTGTAGGCCCCACCGCGCCCCCTCCCGTACCCTCACGCCCCCCTTCACGCCCCCCTCCCATCCCCTAAAGCACCCTCGTCTCCTCCGGATGAGGAAAACGTCCCCCTTTTCGTACCTTCGAATTTTTTGATTTTTCGGGGACGTCGAAATGTCCCCTAGAAGTCCCCAAGACCGGACGCGCGGGGGCGAGGATTCTAGCTCCCTAGGTGGGGGGGGCGAGTCCCAGGGTGTAACAACGCTTTTTACCTCAATATTTCTTAGGCCCACGATACAAAATAGCAATCACATAAACTTGAAAGTAAAATCTTGATAGAACACAATAATAGATCAATAGAAGACAAGCCAAATATAGATCAGATTTACAATTCCTTTTTGTCCATCAAAGATATGAGATATTGTGGCGTTACGACGGTCGACGGGATGCTTCAACCAGCAAAGTCTTTCTCGATCGGTGAACACTTTCATGTGTCACACCCACAACCCTCAAAGACAACCCATCACAAATCAACGCAAGTCAAACCATGGACAACGCGAGAAAAGTCAACACGAGACGGCTTCAAAAAAGTCAATGCAACAAACTAGGGATTCGGTCAGACAACCCAGAAATTCCTTGATTTTAGTGCCCGATTGTACGGCCTCCTAAAAATCGGAATTTTTTGTAGAAGATTTAGGTCAAACGACCAAGCGTTGACCCGATCATTGCGACGGTCAACGTTGTAGTGAGAAAAGCCCTAAACGGATCAACGCGAGAAAACAAAAAGGCCTAAACGAATCGGTATGAGAAAACAATAGCTTCGCTCCACACATGTGAGGAAAAAGGCCTCCCAAGGCTATTGAACCAATCGAGATCACAATGAGAGAATGTGTGATGAGATGATCAGAAAAATGACCTCCAAGTCTCTCCAATTTATATTCATCAATAAGGGTGTGTGGCACATCTCTTAGGCATGTAGGGACAAATGCGCTGACCTTGCATATGTGGAAAATAAATTCAAAATCAATGTTTTGTTCATCCGATCAAGATGATCTTTAGATCAATCTTGCACCTCTTCGAAAGAGGAATCCAACAAAAATATGACCATTGTCATATGAGAAATGCAACATGGAGTTTGGACCTAATTGCCCAAAATTAGCAAGCTGCCAACACATACTAAAAATAAATATGGACATTAACAAACCGACAACACATAAAAATACATAGATTTTTTGGTCAACTTAGAACTTGGGCAAAAACCCCTTCAATCTTACTCGGGGGAAAAACTCGTTAGAGAGCTCTTCAAATTTATTTATCTTTCAACTTTAGGAAAATTACATTTGCGGACAAAAACAAAACAACAAAATAGAACTTTTCTCCCGGCCCTCCGTCCTTTCTCCAATCTTCACATGAAGAATGAATGAATGCATGCGATCTTTCTTTTCTTTTCTCCTTTTTGTTTTCCTAAATGACTTTCTAGAAACCCTAAGATCCAATGGCTCGAGATTCATTTAAATCAAGGGATCGAGAATAAATGTGCATTTAATTCTCACTTTCTATTTTTATAACTCACCTATTAAATAAAGTACCCACATTGTAGTTTATGTCTAAAGTCACCTTTTCACTTTAATTTAACATTGACTTCACCACTTATAAAGTCACCTTCACTTTATAATTTAACATTGACTTTACCACTTATAAAGTCACTTTTTACTTTTTAAAAAGTAACACTTAGGAAAATAATTATTTTGGACACTTTTCACGATGTAGAGACTAACCCATGGGAAACCACATGTCCAAGGTACATTAAAAATCAACACTCCCTCTTCTGCAGGAAAGTGTTTCTCACCACAACGACCACTTGCTTATACGTCGATATATACTCAGACTTCATTTTGCCCCCTTCGAACATTGTCTGCGATTAAATGATATGTGATGTCAATGTGTTTTGACTGTCATGAAATAGTGGATTCTTCGTGAGTTTAATGCAACTACGATTATCCACGATTGAATAAGTCGTAGGCCCCAATTCTCGATCAAATAGGTCATACAACAACTTGCGAAGCCAAATGGCCTCACCAACTAGCTTTGTCTAGCGGCCATATACTCGGCCTCGAGAAGAGCTCAAAGCAAGCTGAATTTTGCTTTCAGGCGAACCACGACACAAGCGCCTACCCAATTTGAAGCAACACCACAGAAGTGCCTTTCTTGTGAGAAGCACACCGCCCTAATCGAATCTTTGAAACACTGCCAACGTCACTCCATCTCACGCCTATAGTCCGGACCATTATCCATGAGTCCCTTGCACGTAGCGAAGAATGTGCTTTGCGGCTACCCAATGCACCCTGCAGGCTCAACCGGGGAATTGGCTAAGTGTGTTCAACTGCCCAGAAGCACATATGTTAGCCTAGTTTTGACCGAGATACATCAAGGACCCAATAAGTTGCCTATACAATGTGGGATACACCAAACGAGAATGCGAAGCATGAAGCTTCTTCCAATTGAGTGATCATAGGTGTAGACATGTGTCTACGGTCTGTATGTGAAATGCGCTCAACACATCTACAACATCTCGCCCTTTGCTCGAGAAAGATATGCCCCTCCTCTGCCACACCTCAAGCCCCAAAAGTAATGCATCAACCCAATGTCCTTCATCTTGAGCTCCATAGAAATATCCTCCTTTGCAACCACTAATCGGTCTCTGCGCGATAATGAACAAGTCATCAACACATTTAACGCAAGAATGAGCGGATCATCCCCTACAACAATGTAGTATAGGTTCGGATCTGCATCACTCTTCGTGATACCCATTTGTTGCAAGTATCAATCCTTGAATGCCAAACTCTCGGAGCTTGCTTAAGTCACGTAGAGTGCTCGCCTCAACGGGCATACACGGGTCTCTCGCCCAAGTACCTCAAAGCCACGGCGGTACGCTCAACATACACCTCCTCCTCTATAACTCCGTTCATAAATGCGATCTTCAATTCCATCTGATGGATACGCTAACCCATTTACGCAACAATAGAAATAAGGGACCGGATAGAAGTGTACCAGAGCTATGGGAGCGAAGGTCTCATCATAGTCAACTCCCTCTATTTGTGAGAACCCTCTAGCCTACAAACCTATGAAAATTTCTTAATCTAAGAAACCCTACTACAATATCTTGATTTACTTCTCATACTTGAATTAAGTTACATGTTAATTTTACGAAATATTCGGTAAATCAACGAAGTAAATACAACTAGCGACCTACGGATACATATAAATTATTGAATAGCATGCTCATATGACAAAGTGACACACAGATTTTTTCGGACCAATGTCTCTAGAAAAAACCCAATGCGGGAAAACCGATGCGGCTAGCTCTGGAGGGGTTTTATTATTATGTAGAATCCGAGTACAACAATTTTGTGCACCAAACCTGGTTGGCCCTATAGAGAAAAAAACACGATAGTAATACCTCTATCCCTCGGAGACGAGAGAAAATATGGTCGATTCAACCCTCACAGCGGGGAATTATGAATTCGAGCCCTTTACGGCCCACCGGATACTCCAACGTCGCTCTTGACCCCTGCGTCGACCTGATTGCCACTGCGTCAACCTTTGCGTTGCTCGGAAGAGGGCTGCGTCACCCTACGAAGGGCTTACGCTACCCCTAGCGGCCTTGCGTGGCTCCTGCCTGCTTCTACGGCGCCTCTGGCTGGGCTGCGTAGCACACAGGTTGCCTGCGTTGCTGCGGTATCGTTTGCTTCTCGCCATTGTTGTACTCTTGGCATGGGATCCTAACCATCCCCTTGCCAATACTACCCCTCGCCTGCATCTGCAAACTACTTTTGAAATTCTTAGCGAACCGCGCCCTAGGGAAATTTCAGCGTAGCTTTAGTGCTCCGCCAATGTGTGTGTTCTCCAGCGACCCCAAGCCCTTCTCTTATACTTTTCTCGTTGAAACATCAACGACAGTGATCTAATCTCTAATCGACGCCTAAGATTTAGAAGTGCGCTTGATGCAACGTCACGTAAGTCATTTTCATCACATGTTTAATTTAATTCACTTTAATCTTTTTAATTTTTCCTAAGTTAGACTTAGGGTCCTTAATTAAAAAGTTTAATTAATTAAATATCTCTTAAACGTGATGGAATTTCTTCAAACACTTTCAGGTCTTGGAGATCTCATGTACTCTAGCTCTTTCAAAAAAATTTGGGAGCTAGAGCACATCGAATGCTACCCCAAAATCTCGGCCTCCCTCTTAGCGAGGAATGTGTTGTAGCAATACACTTCAATGCGGAAGCACGCTCTTATCTCTGGCATTGGTCTCCGTCTTGAGTGCTTGGCTTCGTTTGCCCTTCATCACTTTGCGCTTCTGTCGCTCTCTATGCTCCCCGCATGACCTGCGCCACTATCAGTTTGCTACATTCGTGCGCAACTCCCTCTCAATTTGCTACATCATGCTTTGCTAAGCTGGCACCTTCAACGCACTCCGATTCGTTGAGAGTAAATAGCGAAGGACCCACCTTGATGTGACAAGTCGGGTCGGGTTGCATCTCATCGCCCGAGCTCCATGGGCTTGCTCTGCTGCGTTGTCCTCCACAAAACCCTTTAGCTGACTTGCCTACAACTTCTGCCTCTGCCCTAAGCATGCCTCCTTTGTGCTGCTGAAGTCACATCAACCCCTCTGCGCTGCTGCCTGAACGATGTTGCTCCCTCTGCACCGCGTTGCTCCCTCTACAACATCCCAGCCTCTACCTTTGCTTCATCCGTGATCTTTGCACCCACTGCTCTAGTCATTCCTTGCTACTGTCTTAAGGCTCCCGTAGCACGGATGTGATCCAAGTGTTGGGATACTCAAGGATCCCGCCACCACTCTGTAGCTGCTCTACAGATCAATATCGCCCCACCTTCGTGGTTCATGAGCGCTCATGGCTACGTCATCATCAGAGCCATTGTCTTCTTTAGCTGCCACAGCCTTGGAACTAGAAGTTTCCTTATCCTTCTTCCTTAGAGGACAATTGCTGGCGAAGTGTCTAAGTTCACCACATTGGACATATTTGATCTTAGATAGATCACCCTTCTTTTTCCCTTGCTACTTCTTAGATTCCAGGGCTGCAGCTTCCTCTTCCTCCTTCTTCACCTTGCTTGATCCGGTGTTAGTCTGCCTCTTGGTCATTCGGCGGATCTCCTCTTGTCGGAGGATAGCCCACATATCGTCCCAGTTTGGAAGGTCCACTCTGCCCAAGATGCTTTGGACAAATGTTTCCCAGTCCTCTGTGACTGCATTTAGAGAAGTCCTCACCATGACATCATCCTCCACGTTGACCCCCATGGCAGTCAGTGGTGTTATCACTCCACCGGATTCCCAAGGCTGAGGAAGGAATCCCGACAGAGGTAACCACAAACCAAGCTTTTGACTTGATAGCTAGCCCTATCAAGCCGGAGAGGGCTGTCTCCAAAAGGGTCACGACTCACAACTAGGAGGGCTGGAGCAATTAGGGTTTTAGGCTAGATAATGAGTGCAAGGGGTTGTTTTGATTTGATTTGGTTGGGTAAATCAACGAATAATGAAAATAGGTCAAGGAAAACTAGGTTAGGGCTATAGAGTTAGGGTTGCAGGGATGAATGGGGCAAGGTAGGTATAATGTCAATCACTTAAGGAAATGGTTATGGGATGGTTTAGAAAATGTAAGGAGGCTGAGGGAAGCATTAGAGATGTATTTATCTCAGACGAAAGATATGAAACAAAATATGATCAGTCACCCAAAACAGAGCATGACTAGCATGTATTCTGAATTTCACACATATACAAGATCATAATCATAGACATGAAAAGGAAATGAACAATACATTCACACATATGTCACTGAAGAAGAAACAATGAAAGACATTTAATGCCACAAGTATCCCATAAATATGCTGCAACTCCTCTTGTATTAATGGCCAAAACTGAGTACAAAGTCTCCTTGATCAACTAAGCAAAATGAAACTGAATCCAACAATTCCAACCTTTGAAAATGAGTAAAAAATGACATGATATAGGCCTCAAACAACCTCTCTCAACTTCAAGGGTCGAATCCATGAGAGGAGGAGCTGATCCACTAAAGTCCCCAAGGCGAAACCCTAGAGTGTAGGTGGTCAAAGTGACTCATCCCTAACTTTTGTGAGCTGATTCATTACACTTCATTTAGTTCATTTACCTAATGTATTTACCCTAGGTAACAACAAAAAACATAATAATTACATTCATCTTCATCATTTACTGAAGTAAATTCAATATTTCCCAAGGTAAAAAATCAAAGCTGAGTGAAACTCGGAAAATTTACGAGGATCGCAAAAACACAATTTCCTTGTAAAACGCGCGGCGATACGGGCCAAGAAATAATGACCTCTATTCAAAGCAGAATTTGAGTGCCTTCCGGTGTCCAATCTGCTCCATGATGGCTCGTTGGAAAGGCCTTTAAGTCTACGTTCTAACACTACCTCCGAGTTTTTCAAAATGATGCCCATTTTCCCCTGTCGAAAAACCACTTCTCCCAAGGCTCGGTAAATGCGCGGTGTCCAATTTTGTTTTGCACAACTTCACTATGAAACGTGACCTTTGTGTTCAACACCTTTTTGTAGACCACATTTGGAGGTCTTCCCGGCATCCAAATTGGGCCCGGGGATAACTCGTTGGAAATATTATCAGTCACTTTCCAAATGTGCCTTTGGTTTTATGATTGGAGTTGATTTGCCTTGTTAAAAGTTTTTTTCCCAAGATTGGTAAAAAAGCGCGGAATGAGGGTGCATAAATGCGAGCTGTGCCGGGCAACTTTTTGGAGGCCTTCCTCAACTCCGGATTGAGCTCATGATAGCTCATTGGAAAGATGTTCCGAGTATAGTTGTCATTTGACTTATCAAGAAAGTGATTTGGACACTCCGGCTAGGGAGAAAACTTGATGTTCCCAAGGTCACTCCGGAAGTGCAACAACTCACTGTGGCACTTGTATTTTTGACATTTCTCTAAAACCATGACACACTGTGTAAAAAGCTGAAGGAGGTTTTTCTTCCTTGACCTATGATGGACAAAAACCTCTCTCACTTTTGTTAAATTCATCTTTGTTTGGTCAGAAACAACTTGTTTGAAAGAAAAACCGACCCCTAGGTGTGGCAGTGGCTTGACTCTTGGAATGAATTCTCAAAAAAATGACTTCATACTTCACGATATGACCTACCTTATGTCTCCCTCTCTGCTCAAATGTCTCGTTTCCATAACAAATGCTAGCTCGAGTGGGAGAGGAAATTAGGGTTTAGTGCTTGTGAACAATGATGACTTCGGCACCTTTGGGAAAAATGGTTAAAAAACGAAGCGAGGTCAATGATAATGATAGAGATGAGGTGAAAGCGAGGTAAAATAAGGCGAGGGATGGGTGGGATGCAAATATGAGTGCTAACAAGCTAATCTGAATCGATTGCAACTTGAAGAGGAGAAAGGATCAATTTCCTCTCCCTTGGTCATCATAAATAGCCTTAGTTGGTTCTCCAAAAGCATCTTCCTACGGGACAAATTTCCCTTAATATACCTCGAGGACTACTAGGATTCGGCCTTCCGGATAGCAAAGTTGGATAGGCTTGTCCAACCTATCACGATCACGTCGATCCATGTGGTGCCATCACGCTCGAAATAATGTCGTTGGAAACGAGATCTTCCTCTCCCAACTACGATTTGTTAATCTCAACAAAAAACTAAAATCTAAAATCCTTGGCGACAAAGGCACCCTCTGCTGCTCTACGACACCGATTTTCTCCCTTGGAAATTTGCCAAACACAACGAATCAACTCTCTTCGATCACGCTACAATCGATCCTCGGATTTATTTTGGCAATGAAATCGCGAGCGGTTGTTCTCCTTCCATTCTTTGTCAACTTAGCTTAGGCATGATTTTGCACGACGTGAATCTCCACCCCACCGGCAAGCTGTTGAAGATTTGAAGCCTTGCTTCGGAACACGACAAAATCTGCACGACACTCGGGGTCGGGCTAGTCGTCACTACGCAGCTCTGCGTGGGCAAACGCGGCTCAGCCACGGCCCTGCGCGGCAAAGGGAGTTGCTCTGTGTTCCTTTGGGAAGGCACTTGCGTTGTCTCTACGTCACCCAGCCAGGATTGTGTCGGCCCTTGCGTAGCCTCTGCTCGGGATTGTGTCCTCCTCATCGTTTGTCTTTGCCCTCTGCAGATTTACGTTGCTAGGTACAAACCTGCACCTCAAGCAAATATGTCTTGATCGATTCTTTGGAGATCAGTCGATTTGCAATTCTGTCTGATACCATGTGAAAATTTCTTAATCTAAGAAACCCTAATGCGGTATCTTGATTTACTTCTACTTGAATTAAGTTACAAGTTTTTTTGAAATATTCGAGTAAATCAACGAAGTAAATACAACTAGCGAGCCTACGCATACGGATGAATCTTTCGAATAGCATGCTCATATGACAAAGTAACACGGGAATTTTCGGACCAATGCCGCTGGGAAAAACCCAATGCGGGAAAACACATGCTGACTAGCTCTGGAGGGTTTTATTATTATGCAAAATCTAAGCACAACAATCCTGGGCACCAAACTTGGTTGGCCCTATAGAGAAAAAACACGGTAGTAATACCTCTATCCCTCGGAGATAGAAAATATGGTTGATTCAACCCTGCTCGAGGGAATTATGAATTCGAGCCCTTTTTGGCCCACCGAAACCCTAGCACTTTGCTCTTCAACCCTCTGCGTCGGCATGGCGCAGCTGCGTCGGCCCTGCGTGGCACTCTGGAAGGGCACGCATCACCCCCCGAAGGGTTTACTGTGCCCCCTACGGCGTCACGACTGGGCTGCGTCAGCCCCTGCGTGGCTCTTGCTTTGTCTCTCGTGTACGCCTTTATGTCATTGCGTAGCACTCGTCATGCCTTTGCGTTGATTTGGTATGTTGCCTCTTTGTTGCCGTTGTACTCTTGGCACGGGATCAAACCATCCCCTTGCCAATACGCCCCTCGCCCAGCACTACATATTGTTTTCGAAATTCTTAGCAAATGATGCCCTAGAATTTTTGCTTAGCTTCAATGCTCGCGTAGATATGTGTGTGTTCTCCAATTGACCCCAAGCCCTTCTCTTATACTTTTCTCGTTGAAACATCAACATCCCAGTGATGTAATCTCTAATAGACGACTAATTAGACGGTCGCTCGATGTCTGTGTCACTTAAGTCATCCTCATCACATGTTTAATTTAATTCACTTTAATCTTTTAATTTTCCTAAGTTAGACTTAGGGTCCTTAATTAAAAAGATTAATTAATTAAATATCTCTTAAACTCTGGCGAAATTTCTTCAAACGCTTTTACGGGTCTTGGAGATCTCATGTACTTCAACACCTCCACAAAATTTGGGAGGTAGAGCACATCCGATGCTACCCCAAAATCTCAACAAATCCTTACCTTGAACTTCTTAATCTTTTGCAATCCGCAACATGCTTGATCTTTATGCAGAGGCACACGGAAGTCAAAACGGCTTGCCCTCGAGGCTTAGCCACCACGTCCTAGACATTGTTCTTATTGATAGAGGCATACTCCTCCACCATAGCCTCTCTCCATACCTATTTGTCAGCGACCTCCTCATAGCTAGTAGGCTCGGAGTCAACAATCGTGGTAGCCTTGGCTACATAATTGCACAAACCGCTTAGGTGGCACACTTTCCTTGTTCACCCTCTTCGGAAGACCAACGAGACTACAGCTTCCTTCAAGGTGTCTTGAAGCCACTTGGGCATCCTCTTGCACGAAGAAGCTTCCCCATATGGAACCTCATCCTCTGCCCCCTAGTCTAATGAACTTGAAGGTACGCAATTGACCCTGGTGTGCATGTACCAACACTGTCCTCGAAGAGCACATGCAGAGCACTGCGCTCGTGTCAGCCCGAAGTGCCATGTGAACTGTGCAGGTGGACTTCCTAAAGAAGTGCTCGGTGAACTCGCCACTAGTGCCCCGGATGTCCATCGACATTGAGGTGCCTCTCTGTACCCGGTTGATCCAAAAACCACGAGGTCCACTGCTCTGCGACACGACCTCCTTGATGAGGAGAAGTCCCAGCTGAATCTCTCTCATCATACTCCTGTGATCTCCAATAGGCCCTCACCTCGAACTTCACATCCCTCCTAATCACCACTCTCCGTTTAGAAGGAATGAAGATCCGATAGGCCTTCAAAGTCTCGTTGTAATCCATAAAGATACCCTTCTTCTGCCATGGGTTCTAGCTTTGATCCTTTGCTCCTTGGGGATATAAGAATATGTGAGACATCCAAAGATACGAGAGATGTTCCACATGAGGCTTCTCTCCGAGTGAAAGCCTCCTCCGGAGTAATATTCCCCAATACTCTGCAAAGGCCTCTTGTTACGAAGATAAACAACATTATTGCAGGGCCTCAACTCACAAAAACAAAGGCAACCCCTAATCATGAATCATCGCTCTAGCAACCCCAATAATAGGCTATTTCTTATTTTCAAACACCCCATTCTGTTGGGGGTTTTAAGGAAACGCAAGTGAACCCCCTCCTAATGCCCTTACGTGCACGAGAAGGTCGGAAAACCCACCATCGGTGTACTCATCACCATTGTCGACCTCAAGACCGAATCTTAAAGCGATTGAAGACCTCACCCTTGGTCTTCAAGAAATATATCAAGTCCCCCTAGAGTAGTCATCAATGAATATAACATAATACTCATAACTAGCCAAAGATACATGAGACATACGACCACTAACATCAATATGAATCAAGTCTAGTATACTTGTAGATCTGCTATCTCTCGCTAGAAAATTAACTTAGGAAAATTAAAATGTTAAAGGTAATTAATTTAAACATGTGATGAAAATGACTTAAGTCACACGGATCAAGCTTTCTTTCAATCTTAGTTGTCGATTCGAGATTAGATCTATGGGCACATTTGGTTTCCCAACGAGAAAAGTATAAAGGAAATGCTTGGGGCATGTTGGAGAACACACACAGAGAGGCAAAGCACGAGACTAAGTTTGGAATTCTAGGGTGGGTTTGCTAAGAATTTCCATAAATGTTTCAATTGCAATGAGGGGTAGTATTGGCTAAAGGGATGATACGATCCCGAGCCAAGAGTCAACAAGAGGCATAGAAGCGGCAACCGAGAACGACACGGAGAAGCGAGAGGCTACGCAACACAAAGGGGTTTTCGGTGCTACGCAGGGCCCCGGAAAGGGCTGGCATAGAGGCAATAGGGGGGCAATGAGGGGTTATGTTGGTCCGGCTAGGGCAACGTAAGGACTTTTCGCATCACCCAATCTTGGGTTACGCAACCCTCTCTGACAACGCGAGGGGGCATCAATAGGCCATCGGGGGCGACACAGGAGGGCTTCAAAGCGGCGCTAAGGATTCTAGAGGCGAAAGGGGCTCGGTTCTTGTAAATCCCATTTGAGGGTGTGAATCGGTGCAATTTTTACTGTCTCTAGAACAACATGTATCGAAACGCTGGGATCTTGTATTTCTCGTTAGAGTTCACCGGTAAGGTGCCCAAATTTCGACTGTAGTTAGATTCGACATAATAAGATAAACCCTCCGAGCGGCGAGAAGACCGGTTTTCCCGCATTGGGTTTTCGAGGGACGATTGTCCGAGAAAATCTTGTGTGTCACTTTGTCCGTATGCTTGTATTCGTTTAGCTGCTGAATCCGTGAATACGTTAGTAATGTGTTTACTTTGATGTTAATGCTGAAATTTCAGATTAATAATTTAATTATGTAGGAGAAGTATAACTTGACTTTAACAATAGGGTTTACGCATAAGTAATATTCGAGTGTCACACAAAACATCCATGACCTTCAAAGGAGGCAAAGACTCCCTCTCAAAGGTCACAATCCCCACACCAAAAACTCTCACGGTGCTGAGTCATCTCCCCGGCCACAACCTCCATATCAAGTGCCCTCTCTGCAAGCTCTAAAAAGAACTCTCGTGTACTTTGTCATATGGTGGGAAGCCATGCTATCTATGTACCACACATCGAATGATGTACTCCTACTAGATGTAGAAGTAATAAATGCAAAGTCCTTATCAAGCTGCGAAGCAAAGAGTTCTCCACCTCCGTTGAAGGCTGCGGTACCCCCTTCTTCCCCTTGTTTTTCCTCTCGGGACACGTAGTAGGATAGTGTCCCATCTTCGACATGCCCAACATTTGACTTTGGACATATTCGTATATTTCTTCTTCGCTTCTCCTTTCCCTTAGCCACTATACGATGAGGCCCCTTTCTTGGCCTTCCCTTTGTTCTTCCCACGGCGTCAAGTCCACATCCTCCTCGTCATACGCTATCTCCACCCGAGCATCGCCGGTGTTTCATATCTCATGTCGCACACAATCATGCCGAGTACGTTCCAATTGGGAAGATTCTCCCTAGAGGTAACAATATCTCCAAAAGACCTCCCAAGACTTAGGAAGCCTCGCTTCACAACTATCCTAACTAACTTTGTGGGTGCAGAAATTTCGCTTCACCAATGGCAGTCAAATCATCACGTACTTTGTTTGACCACGCTAAGATAATGAATTGCACTTTCGACCTTTGTCATCCTAATGTTGTTCAATTGTTCTTTGAGTATCATCTTATGCTTTGCTCTCATTAGTACTACGATAGAGAGTGGTTAGAGTCATTCACATACGATATGCATATGTGTTTCCTCTCACTTGGTGCCCATCGGGAATCCTTTTGCCTTTGCATTATTTTTGTGAGATTCAACAAGTTCATCTACAATAGTAGGAGAGTACAACCTCTTGCCGCACTATGTCCCAAGCTACTTTGCCTCCTCGATGGAAGCAAGACTACGATCAACATATTAAAGGCTCCTAGAGAAGGAGGAGGTTCGAATCAATTTTGGTGTGAATACCTCATTTATGCTATAAGAAAGCAATTCCTTGCTACTTCCACAACATAGAAAGGCTACAAGATAATGCGAGCATATCACAATGCTCGAATTTAGACTATATGACTACTCTATATCACAATGCTCGGTGGGTCGATGACATTACGGTAAAAGGAAATTCATTAGTGCGGTTTAACCAAATACCACGGTCTCGGACTTTGATAATACCATTACGGCCCTCCAACCTAACTCGGTGCTACCACGGTGAAGAAGGGTCTCAGCGATTCGATGCCACCACATTTCGATGAAGTGATACGAGAGATTTATAAGAAATTGAAAGATCACGGAAGTCATTTGCACGCATAAAGATTTCTCCTATATAAAATGAAGTTGACATTATAAGGAATCTACGTAGAAGAAAGATCTCCTTAAAGATTTGAAGTGCAAGTAACCTAGTAAGTATTGATGCTACAAACTAAATGTATGAAATCACAAGGTATGTATATAAGCATTTGAATTCCTATAATGCTTGTTTCTATCTAATCTATAAGGATAAAAATATACTATTAGAATCTTAATCCTCTTCCTTAAGGTTACAAAATAGTCTACATATAAAATAAATGTTGTCAAACTAAATTGATCCTATATATTTTAGAATTTCATCCCTCATGGTTGTATAAAAGGATCTAACTTGAAAGATCGAAACATGCTCTTCATATCACGACTTGCTTGAAAGTATGCATTGCGAGGTATGGGAGACCATGATTCAAGAATCATGGAGAAGGCTTCAAGGATCAAATAAGGAGTCCACACAAGTCAAAAGGTTTGTCAAAGAATTACAAGGTATGTGTTGAAATATAAAGTCTTGTTACTTTCTTTGAAATATCCATTCTATGTTACTAAGCTGTTGTTATGTCTAGCACTCGCTTGAGATCCTAAAAGGATTCTTGTTTGGGATGATTCATCACCTAATGAATCGACCCACCTTATACTACCCTCTAATTTCCTATATAAATAGAACCTTGAAAAGTTTCTCTAGAAAACCCTATCCTAAGGGTATTTGATAATGTGTGAAACCCTAAACCTATTTAGGGATATTTATGAAGAAATTGCTATTCGATTAACATATTGATAAAGTGATACGAGTTTGGGATTTTGATATGATAATGAAAGCTCTAAACATTGCTAGAGTTAAAATAATCTTGTTCCAAATCTCGAACCTCTAAGTTTGATATAATAAGGGGTTTGCTTTAATGATGAACCAAAACCCTAGGAGTTTTACCAAAACCCTAGGGGTTTTACCAAAACCCTAGGTTTTTACCGAAACCCTAGGTTTTGGTTAGGTCTATAGGTAAAATCGTTATTATGGAAAGTCTAGGAGTAAAACCACATAGGGTTTTTCACCGAAACCCTAGGTTTTGGTTAGGTGCTATAGGTAAAATCGTTATTATGGGAAAGTCCTAGGAGTGAAACCCTAGGTATGATGTTCTCTTGATTGAATCCCTAGCCTAGTCTAGGAAAATAAGTGTCTAGTGTATTAATGTTGACTAACATATGATGTGCTTATAATGAGAGTGATCTCCTAGATATATGTGTTGACATACGTTAAAATTGGACAACTAGGTCCAAACTCCATGTTGTGATGCTCAAATGAAGACACCAATATTTTTTATTGGGTTCCTCTTTTGAAGAGGTGCAAGATCGATCTAAAGATCATCTTGATGCTAGATGAAACGAGAACATTTCTTTTGAATTTATTTTTATTACTTTCAAAATATGTGCGGAGTTGGCCTATAAGGTTTTACACCCCGAGCAAATGTGTCGAGTCCTCGAGTGATTGATATAAATAGAGTCAATGTTGGAAGACATTTCAATCATCTCATCACACACATTCTCATGATCTAGAAATGGGTCTTAGATAATATATGGATGATGCCGAAATGGATGCGAAGTAAATGCGAGATGCGTAAATATGGATGATGCGGTAAATACGGATGATGCGAGGAAATGGATGTCAGTAAATATGGATTATGCCATAAATATGGATGATGTCGTAAATACGGATGATGCATAGGAAATGGATGCGTAAATATGGATGATGTGAGTAAAGTCCGGATGATGTATGGAAATGGATGCTCATAAATCTAGATGCAGTAATTATGGATGACACGTAAATATGGATGATGCCATAAATTTGGATGATGTCGGAAATGGATGTCGTAAATATGGATGATCTGCGAAATGGATCTTGTAAATATGGATGATGCTTAGGAAATGGATGCCAGTAATTATGGATGATGCCATAAATCTCGGATGTGGGATTCTTTTATTGAATTATGTTGATTTTTGATGAGGAAGTTTTGTCTTTAAGGGTTGTGTGTGTGACACTTACACGGTTGGGTCGACCGTGTTGAGACTTTGTCTACAGTTGAAGCATCTGGTGGCTGCCAAGTAACAGCACCAATACACTTATATTTTTCGACTTGTCTTCTGTCGATCTTCGGTATGTTCTATCAGCACTTTACTTTCTTGTTTATGTGATTGTCGGCTGACATTGGGGATAAAAGTAAAGTTGCATCGAGGGCATAGAACATCTTAAAAAAATTTACATGGAATCGGGGCGGAGGTGAAGACAAAGCCCTAGTTTGTAGCAATCACGCGAAGAAGAGGATGGGTTCCTCAAACTACAATGGCTTTAGAGGTCGATATGAAAAATTGGTAAGGAAGGATGACTTCCATAGCTTGGAGAAGAGTGACATTGGATCTTAATTTGGAGAAGACCAAGATGTCATGGACTATGTATGCGGGGTAAAATCCACGAGCTCATCCACTGCAATTCTTCCTTTTGCCAAATCAAAGTACAAGAAGGGGAAATCAAAGCAAAGCGATGATCGGGGACTCAATTCATAAGAGTACTGATTTGCCTACATCTCTAAGCATAGGTCACTATGCGAGAGAATGCCCTTTCAAGAAGGTCAAGAGAAAGGAAGGCTCCCTCCCGTGAGAAATGGGCAACCCTTCAAAAGGTCAAGAAATTCCGGAGTATGAGGAATAAAATGTTTTTGATGATAAAAGAAATGAATTCATTCTTGTATACGCACCCTCTCTGTTGCATCTCCACGACACTATGGATGTCTAGTTGATAGATAGTGGTGCCTCAAGGGACATCATCGGGTTCAAGGAAGCACTTGCGATATGGTTGAGAAGGATACTAATCTACAAATTATCCTTGGAGATAATGCCACATATCCGTGAAAGGGACGAGTGGGCCATGACCCTCCACTTGTCTTAAGGTCAAGTCCCTCGCTTTGCAAGATGTACTATATGTACCCCAATGGTGAAGAAGAATCTTGTGTACGTTTCGGCCATGGAAGACAAAGGTTTGAATGTGGCATTCATTGATGGAAGGTGCGCATGTGGAAGAAGAGTTTCAAGGAAGCTATCATGATTGGGTTTAGAGTTGGTACACTCTACCGGGTTGGAGGAAGTCCATTAGGAGCGATGACATGTGATACTATTCGATAGGCGAACTATGGCACCGAGAGGTTTGAACAACTTCACTACAAGGCCCCTTCTCGAGAAACAAGGAAGGTGGTGACGGATCGCTTGAGTTCTCAATTAATCATGAAGGTGTATGTTAGGGTTGTGCCGAAGGAAAGCATACAAGGGGACCTTTCCCCTCAAGTGTCACAAAGACATACGATGTCTTGCAATTAGTACATTATGATGCGTACCGGTGTCTTGCCGTGACATCCTTGGGAGGGATGTTCTTATTATATGAGACGAACGAGGTTCAGAGAACTTTTGCGGGAGGAGCTAGCATCAAGAGGGAGACCACAATGTACGTGGGCTATAGCAAAACTTCAAAGGCCTATAAAGTATGTGCTGCTGACAAGGGAAATGGAGATATGCCACGATGTTACCTTTGACAAAGATGCTTCTCTTAGGGAGAAGTAGTCAATCTTTCGAGATGCGAGGAAGATCATGAAGCATGAGTTTGGAAATCAAGACGAACGAAGGATGAGACGATGCACGATCTTGTGAAGGACCAATGGGCACGATTGATCCACCTCCTTCAATAGGGGAGAGAGACCATCATGGCTCGGGGACACTCTCGAGGGATGCGGGGACATACGGCCCCAAAGGGGGGACATTCGTGAAAGCAAGAAGCTAAGTAGATACCAAGGGTATCTAGCGGCCATGAGTATTATTGTAGATATCGAGCTCTGGATCTTTTGAGGGACGCGTAAAGCATCAGAGTACTGGAAGGATGCTATGCACAAAGAGTATGAGTCCATAATGAAGAATGATGTACTGGGATGTGGTTCCAAGGCCCTTTGGAGGACAAAAGCGGTTGTCACCTCGAAATGGCTCTACAAGATCAAGCATGGATGCGATGGAAGTGTGAAAAGTTCAAGGCAAGATTCATTGCCAGTGGCTTCTCTCTCAAAGAGGAAGGCATAGACCATGATGATATATTTTCACTTGTGGCTCGATATACCACCATCAGATCTATCATAGCCCTTCTTCTGCTATGCGAAGGATGGAGTCTTCATTAGATGTATGTGAAGACAACATTTACGCATGGTGCGATAAAGGAAGAGGTGTATGTGGAGCAACCTGCGGGGTTCGAAATCCGGGGATTGGGACACCCATGTTTGCGGGTTGAAGAAAGCCCTCTATGGGTTAGAAGCAGCACCCGAGCTTGGTATGAGAGGATAGATAGCTACCTAATGAAGCCAGGGCTTCACTCATAGTATTCTTGATCCGAATCTTTACTTCAAGGTTGATAGAGAAAAGCCTCTCATTACGGTGCTATATGTGGACGACCTCTTCCTAATAGGTGTTGTCCACTGTCATTCATCGGTGCAAGAGGAAGCTGTCGGTTATTGTGTTCGAGATGAAGGACCTAGGAGTGATGCACTACTTCCTAGGCACGAAGGTACGACGAACTGGCGAGTACTTTTCCTTTCTCAAGGAAAATACATTGTGAAGACTTCTTTCGATTTAGTATGAGTGGTACTAGTAGTACGTAGTCTGGAAACCACCAATGGAGCTCAACTTTAAGAAGTTGAGTGGCGGTCTTCTTTGGGCAACTGTGCTAGCAAATCATATGTGAGTATCTTCAACTTGTAGGGGGCCCTAATGTTCTTAGTGAACACCGTCACGGACGTATGTTGTGCGAGTGAATATTTTGAGTCAACACATGGTTGATCATAACATTCACTAGGTTGGTGCCAAGAAACTCTTGAGATATCTACGAGGCACGATAGACCATGGGGCGAGATACAACGCCGGGAGTATGACACTCCATGGAAATCACCGATGCCGATTAGAGTGCGGCAGGTGTGGTGGATTACTGCAAGAGCACATGCGGGATGCTTCGCTTCACACGTAGATGTTTCGCTTTGGGGCGGGGAGCGAGAGTCGGTAGCCTTGAGCACAGCGGGCAGAATACATTGTAACATGTATGGTCCGTTGTGAAGTCACTTGGTTGCGAAAGCTCTTCGGTGAGTTGTTCGAGCATGTGCTAGATGCCATAGTTATCCTTTGTGATAACTAGAGGGGGATTTGTTTTTCCAGCAGAATCTCGTGTTCCACGAACGATCCAAGCATGTTGATGGGAAATCGGTACCACTTTATCTAGGGATATGGTATAGCGGGCGCCGTAAGGCTCGATCATATAGGAACGTGACAGCGGTTGCGGATATTCTCACAGATGCCCTTGGGGAAGGTCATGTTCTTAACCTTCCATGAGAATATTGGTATCGTGGAACGACCTTATTCCCCGAGGGTCTTGTTGGATGATGAGCTCACGCAGGAGCTATGGGGGGGGCTTTGGGGATAACTTCTCGGAGCTATAAGCAACCACATGACTAGGCTTGCCGAACCTTGTCGGTGTGCTTGGGCCCCACCCAGGTTATGATGATTGAGTTGGTTCGCCTCTCATGATGTGTGCCCCTTATGCATCCTACCCATTTGAGTTCGGGCTCATGGGAAGTACCTCTCATTTGGCCAATGATGTGGGAAAAAGCTAGAGACTAGTAGCTTAAAGGCGGAAGTGGACGCATCAAAGGTTTTCGTACTCTCCCATCTAGGATGACACGTGTCCAACCACTTGATATGGGAGCAAGTCTAGTGAGGTTTCGGACCTCTTATTGACTTTGGGTCGGATAAACCAACTTCGGGTTGGTATGTGACTCTTTGAGACCATGTGAGGTTTCGGACCTCCCTGCGACTTTGGGTCGAGATAAAGCCAACTTCGAGTTGGTATGTGACTTTTTGAGTCCATGTGAGGTTTTGGACCTCCTGCGACTTCGGGTCGGATAAACCAACTTTGGGTTGGTATTTGACTCTCTGAGTCCATGTGAGGTTTCGAGACCTCCAGCGACTTTAGGTCGGTGAGACTAACTTCGGGTTAGTATTAATGACTCTCTTGAGTCCAGAAGTGAGGTTTCGGACCTCCCTGCGACTTTGGGTCGGATAAGCCGACTCCGATTGGTATGAGACCGCGATTTTATGAGTCCTATAGAGGTTTCGAATCTACTGCGTGCGAATGCATCGGCCTCGAATGATGTCTTTGTGGCCCGACCCACTTCTGTTTTGAAATAAAGAGACGAGAATTAAAGCAAGTTACGACGGGATGACGCATGATGTTTGATTGCACGAATTGGATGGAGTTCTCCCTAGTTGAGAGGGAGTGTTAAAATTGGACAACTAAGTCCAAACTCCATGTTGTGATGCTCGGATGAAGACACCAATATTTTTATTGGGTTCCTCTTTCGAAGAGGTGCAAGATCGATCTAAGATCATCTTGATCAGATGAAGCCAGAACATTATTTTGAATCTTATTTTTAATACTTTCAAAATATGCACGTGTCGGCTTTAAGGTTTACCCCCCCGACAAATGTGTCACACACCTTAGTGATTGATATAAATAGAGTCAATGTTGGAGGACATTTCAATCATCTCATCACACATCCTCTACTGATCTAGAAATGGATGCGATGTAAATATGGATGATGTCAGAAAGAGTTTGGATCAAGTAAATATGGATGATCTTGTAAATGCGGATGATGTCGGAAATAGATCACAAAGTAAGTAAATGCGGATCTTACGTAATTATGGATGATGCGAAGTAAATTTGGATGATCATAGGAAATGGATGCTGCAAATGCGGATGCGGTAAATATGGATGATGCGAAGTAAATGCGGATGTGGGATCCTTTTGTTGAATTATGTTGATTTTTGATGAGATATCTTTAAGAGTTTGTGTGTGTGACACTTACGGTTGGGTCGGCCGTATTGAGACTTTCTTTGGTTGAAGCATCCGTTGACAGCCTTAACGCACCAACACTACTTACTATTTTCGCTTATCTTACGTAGATCTCTTTGGTATGTTCTATCGGCACACTTTACTTTCTTGTTTATGTGATTGCTCATCGACATTGGGGATAAAAGTAAAGTTGCATCAAGCATAGAACATCTTCTAAAAAATTTACAACTTATATTTTCTAATGGTCCTATAGAATCTAGGGTTTGAAAACAAACCTTAGTCAAAGTTTGAAAAGATCTAGGATGATGATTGAAAGAGTCTATGGTCTATAAATAAATCCTATTAATGATTAAATTCTCTAGTATGCATGTTCATCTGAATCTATATAATGTGTCTTTGAGAATTTATAAATGGAAAAAAATCTAGGGTTTACATCGAACCTTAGTGGAAGTTATTCATGATATGTTTTTATAATTGATTTGAAATTGAGGGTATGCAACTAACTCTAATGAAAGGGCTGATCATGACAATGTACGAAACTTTGTGATTAATATTGATTGACTCTTTTATGAAATCTAGGATTTGTATGAATCTAAAAGTCTAGCATGTGAATTCTTAAAGTCTAACATGTGAATTCTAAAAGTTAGTTAGATATCTTGTAGATCTATATTTGTTCTAGGGTTTAATAAATGTTGTAGCAAGGTATGTTATACCTTTGGAAAGAAACACATCTAGAAACCCTAGATAAGATGAAAGACATTGTGAAGTAGTCTAGGGTTTATGATAAAAGCCCCTAGCAAAATGTTGAAAAGTATACGTCTCTTGTCTAGGTATCTAATATGTATAAAGTTGAAAATACTTCCATGATTACGATATGGCTAACTTTGTATGCTTCTATAGTTTTAGTTGTACTTATTTGTCTATAGTACGTAGTAGGATACTATCATTAAGATGAGACAGCGATAAGTATGAGAGAAGGATGGAAGCCATGAAATATTCTCCAACACCTAAAAGGGAGAAGTTGATCTCCTATGGGTCAGAGAGCTTGGTGCATGCGTTATAGTTTCTCTACATCATGTAATATTTTTCAGGCCAGGGACTAACATAGCCGTAAGTCTTAGTAAAGACCATGAGTAAGAATCATAGTCATGGTTGGAGAATATATTATGAAAATATATGTTGCCACATGTAAAGTAGGAAGAGGAATCTTCGCTAAAAGGATTCTATTGATATTCCTATTGGAATTAGGTGAAGGGCAACATCAAAACCTCGTAGTTTGTTTTGTTTATGCATTTGAAATTATTGATGATTGGGGTTTGTGTTTGTACAAGTGAATCTCTCGAAGGTTTTGATAGCATGCTAGTTACCAATCGGTTTGATTGGGAGAGATTGGTTGTTCTTGATTTGTTGGATCAAGGTGTGAAGACCGTGAGTGAAGCATTATGCGGAAAGACATCGGGTCGACACTTTGTGTTGATGTACGGTTGGGAGGGTGACATCGGTGGATGTGCACCTAATTCCCTGGGTTGATGGTTAGTAAGTAAGCTTTGATGGTACCTATAAAGGGTAGAAAGCTTTAGTCCATCTTAGTCCCACTCGAGATAGATTGCCTTGGTGAGAATCTAGTACGCTGGCATTGCGGTGCCTAAATTGGAGAGAGATCTAGTGGATAGATTGGCAGTAGGAATCTAGTCTATGGCATTACGATGCACAGAATTTTTCATAGATAAAGTGAGATGTTCCATGTACTTCTTTTGTATATGAATAGCTCCCTATTTAAAGAGGGGGTGTTGAAGATTGTAACTAGGTTTAGTCTTGCTTTATATATTTGTCAAAAATAACACTTATTATTATTAATCGACTTATTAAAGCATGGGTTTCATGCTTAGGTCATATTTAGTTTAAGGTCAGGATTGTGGACTTCTAGGTTAATTAAATTCTGATTTAAATTGATCCTATTTGGCCTTTTAAATCATGTTATATTAGGTTGTTGGTCAAAAGGCTCCTCCATCAGTCATCTACTTCAAAGTTCATCATCCTACCTTCCAACAAAATCTTCTTCATAGCGAGCGTTCAAGTTGGCCTCAAATTATCTACAAAATTGTCCTCAAGTCGACACAGAAATAAAACCAACACTTCATAGTTCATGTTGGTCTATTTTAGGAAGGAACTACTATAAATAGCCCACGGTAACTTAACATTTTCATAGACAAAAATTGGTGGTACATCTACGAGATTTTTGAGACATATATCTGTGTTTTTAGATAAGTTGGATAGTAGTCGTAGGAATTTACGGGGAGTAAGTTCGTTAGATCAAGAACCAAAGGTCACCACTCACAAATAGATCACAAATCGGTACACCGATATAATCACGTGGTTAAAACCCTCAAAGGAAACGGTCACGCCACCGAGCCAACGCGGCCCTTCGGGGAATTTATTAATATAAAAAGAAAAGTTACATATGTTTCTCTCATAAACGATTCTGGACAATGTTCCCTCCATGCTCTTTAAATAGAGATCACGGACCCGATCGGGTGTTAAGCCACGGATCAAGTGCGTTATCTGAGGTGAGAGATAACCATCGGATCACTACAAATCGTGATCGTTGGATTATAAGTTACAAATGTACATGGTAAAGAAACACACTTTACCTAACTCTGTACTAGACTAAGTTATTCTTAACTATTTCCTATGTGTCGGAATATCCTAACAAGTAGAACGATTCGGTCACTATTACGATTAGTTCTAGGTAATATGATGATACGATCTATGATGTGATGCATGGTGATATGTTGTGACAACTATTCGGTGATACAATGATACAACAAAGGAAGTTTCGGATAACAATACAAAGAATCGATGAAGTGATGACATGTTACTATAATGCTTCTCTACGTTGCTATGAATCTTGGTGTTATTCAATACTTAGTGACATGATGATGAAGCATACTCGGTCTTGTCATAATGATGTTTCAATACTTGATGCCATGATGCCTCGGTGCTATGAAGTGATGCAAAACTTCCCGAACTACTACTATGGTAATCACGGTGAAGTTGGATCTTAGGAGGAAGAAGGATGAAGTTTCAAGTGTGAGCAAGGGAGATCTTGGTGCTAACACGGTGAAGGGATGACTTGATGGAAGCCCTCTGATATAAATGTCTTGAACATCTCATCTTGAATATTTAAGAAAAAAAATTTGATTGGGTTTTCCCCAAAGAGTGGTGTTTTTCCTGTGGGCATGCCTACATCTTGTGTCCTCTTCTATTTGTTTTTTGGCATTAGTCTTGATGATAAAAGATTAAATGCAAGAACACATAATAACAATCACAAGATAATGTCAAGATAAGAGGAACTAATTAAGCGCCATTTCTCTATCGGCTTGCGAGTTGCTCCATAAGGTTTGAAAGCAAGTGCATTAAAATAAAGATACAATGGGATGCTAACCGAAATGTTTCCATTGTTGACATGCAATGAGAGCTAATTGGTTATCTCGGTGAGTGCCACTCTTTTGTTTTCCTTATCTTTGTTAATTTTACGTATAGCTCAACTTGGCACGACTCGATATCAAGAAGCGATGTTGATAGAAATGTTGCAAATATTGTATTAGGCTAATATATTGTTGAGGGTTTGGAAAGAAAATTATTAACAACATTGGGGAAAATATTGGAAAACTTTAAAAACTAAAATATTCATTTGTTTTAAATTTTTTAAACATATGAAGTAACAAAAACAAAGAGAAAATAAGAAAATGAGTGCAATAGGAAATAAGATACGGTGGAATGCTAAATGAAATGTTTCCATTGACTTACGTGAGAACCTAATTAGTTATCTCATCAAATCTCATAGTGTTTTCTTTATGAGGGAGGGTCGAGAGGGAGAGCCGTGGAGAGCTATGAGAGTTGTGAGGAGAGCCATGAGGGTGAGATGTGAGAGAGAAATTTGTGGAGAGGCATGTGAGGGAGAGTCGTGAGGGAGATTGGTGGAGAGTTTGTGAGGAGAAGCAGAGTGAGAGAGAGTCGCGGAGGCATGAGGGAGAGTCATGGAGGAGGCTGCCGAGGGAGTTGTGAAGTGAGAAGCGGTAGGCGTTGTGAGAGAGAAGCTATGAACGAACATTCTTCGCAATTTCGTTTTCAGCGGAGGAGGGATAGGTAAGATCCATTTCCCCATTTCATATTATTTTATGTGTGTTTTTGGTCTTCATTTCAAAACATCAAACTAGAGCTCTATAAAGCGAGCCCATTAAACCTTTGTTAACGAGAAAAAGTTTAAAGGCATAAGCATTTTAGTATGGAGATAGGGGGTCGAGTGCGAGGAAAAAGCATTGGTTTTGGTGGAAAACAAGCATCCGGGGAAACTCGAGAGGTAGGGAAAGTCATATCAAACGGTTCGAGGAAGCTTGTTAATCGGGTTCCAAACCATTATGGGGTTTCATTTTAAGGGGGCTATTAGAGGAGTGTTGGTGCCCACCCTGGAACCACACTTCCCGAATCTCGGGAGGAGATAGGAAGCCCTATCCTAGCACTCTTACTAAGAATATAAACGGAGTCTTAGGGCCTCCTTTTTCTGAGATTGCATCGAAGCTAATGCATTCGTCACAAAGGAAAATTTGATTTTTGTGAATGAAAAGCCGGTACAAGGGGATTTGAAGGCACAGTGGAAGCCCAAAAAAAGAAAAAGATGGAACAATCTTGAGAGTAAATAATTCACTTGGATCCTACGAAATCAACTAAAATGTGCAAGTGTTACTACTAAGTTACAATCATTAGTAGAGGAACATGCACGGTAGAGGGTGGTGAACAATAAAAACAAGGCGATCTTATCGACACATGAGGGGTCTAGTCCAATGCGGGGTGAAAGCAAAGTTACACCAACAAATAGAGGAGAAAATAACATGGACACATACAACCCCACGAAACCATGCGTTGTTATGGTCATATGAAGCTCTATGTTTGCGAACTCACGAGCATGAAGAAATAAATTGGATTCATTGAGCTAAAAGGAGTAATTCGATGATCTTAGGTTAAAAAGAAATTTGAGAGGGCAATCGAAACTTGAAAAGGAAAACAAGATCCTCAAAGAGCGAGTAATAAACTCACAAAGCGATATGGAAAGAGGGCAACAAGAATCGATCACATTGAAGAAACGGGAATTAGAGCAAGCGGAAGTGAGTAGAGGAAAAAAGACACGAGGACAAGGACAACTAACGAAGAAATTTAGATGGAAGAGCTTCGGTCGGCCCATTTGCAAACAAGGAAACGAAAGAAAACAAAATAAGACGAAACCAAATACAAGAGGCTAAACCCGGAGCTCAAATAGTAAAGGAACCATTGGTTGAGCAAAAATAAACCATAGAGAGACAAATCAAGAGACAAATAAGAGAGAAAGAAAAAGATAGACAAGACAAGGCCACAAATTTCATCATCAAGGTTTGAAGGATTATGGAGAGGAAGAGAACAAATATTTTAGTAAGGGATTTTGTGTGTTGATTGAAATGGATAGGTTATATCCAACAAGCAAATAAGATAGGTAGGAAATCAAAAAGCGGAAGGAATAGACATGTGAGAGTTAGTTTAAGAAGCACAAAAGACGAATAGCTATCCTAAAAAATAGGGGGCTAGCAAGGCACTCACATTTATCTAGTGATGAATTGACATGGGACCAATAGGAAGATCGAAAAGGAAGGAATGAGAGAAGGTGAAATCGACAAAAGAAAGCGGGAAAGTGGCGTAGGTAGAAAAATGGAAGCCCAAATCCACGAGCTTTTTAACAAATCACAAATAGGGATTCACCCCCAGGAAATTATCTAAGCATGGTAAGTTGGAACTATGGAGGTTTCCATGAAGAAGAGGATCGGGTTTGGGGCCCATACCAAATGGGAAAGACATCATTATCCTTTTAGAAACCCATGAGCATGAGGGGCTGGGGTTGAGAATATGAAGGTTTCAATAAGGTTTTAGTACGGAATGAAGAAATAGGAACAAGCAAAGGGTGCTGATTTTTGTAGAATCGAGAAGTGTTCCTAGTCTCAAATTTTGCGGAGTCTTGGACAACAACATTCCAAAGAACCCGAAGCCGGTTGTGGAAATTCCACTCGGTTCAAGAATTATTAAAATAATTAATTATTTTAATGGAACACTAAGTCCAAACTTGGAAGAAATAATTAAAGGGCATTAATAATTCGGTGTGTGAATCTTCTAGAAAACGTGGATCAAGTCGAGGTTTAATCTTAGCCATTGATTAATCTTTTAATTTGGGCGTTGGTTCTCCAACAATAAGATTATAAAAGAAGGCTTGAGGGTCACTTGGAAGACAAGTTGGGCACACACTCGGTACTGAAAGGAGATCTATTCGATGTAGAATTCGATTTCGGTGGGAGGTTAGAGAAGCAAGAGGAGGTCGGGGTGATCGAGTTCGGGTTGGACAACACGGTGGGTCACGAAGGTAGCAGGGCTGCAACGCGAGAGGCAGGTCTCCATCTTGATTCACGTAGTCCCGACTTTGGGACGCGCGAGAGAATCACCCGGAGCGATGCGGGGGTTGATGCGAGTGTCAAGAATTTGTTCGAAAGCTAGGCATTCAATCTCGGGTGGTTCGAAATTATTTGCCGAATATTTCCTTGTAAAGATATCATTTTACGAAGAAATAATAAAACCCTCATCTACTTCTTATTGGTTTTCACACATTGGGTTTTTTGGGGACATTTGTCCAAAAATAACTATTTACATGTGATTGATTCTTGTGCTTATGTTTTCTATTATTTATTTCTCTCTTATATAATTGTGAATGTTGCGATAGTATTTATTTCGATATTCTTGGAAGATTTATGAATAATAACTTATTGAAATAATAAGTAGGAGAAATAAATCTATCTTTATTTATTTAAGAATTTTCACAAAGGGCATGGAGGGATCACGAGTTCTAAAGAGAGAATTGTGGTAGAATATTAGAAAGTGGAAAAAGAAGATCAAATAAGCAATTTATATGGTTGAGTATAACTAACAACAAAGTAACATTCCATTTGGCTGCATGTTACTTTGCTAAAACTCAAGTTTTACAAGAAGACAAATTTAGATAACGAAGACCCTTTTGGTGCTTTGAAAGAATGTCTGCCTTCGGGATGTTAGGAGTTATAATTGGAGATTCTTCACAATGCTAGGACAACAAGCCAATCGAGTCTCTTCTATTGGGAAGTGATGAGAATATGGACAACAACCTTCTTTGGTTAGAAGAGATTGAGGATCACGCGTGGACAAGAATCTCGGGATGGGAATGGGAGTGTGTCCCACTTTGGCATTGAGTTGTTAAACTTATGTAGCCTCTATGACATGGTTATTTGCAATGACATCAAAGCTTGGCCTAGATACGGGGGCATGCATGCAAAACTTACAACGGTCGAAGTGTGGTGGACTATGTGATATGCTCCTGAGAGCTTGATTTGCAATTTGTTATATTTCGGGATTGGGGCTTATCCTATTGAGATGAATTCATATTGTATGCACGTCTCTTTATTAAGTTGGGCATGCACACAAGTGAGCTAGAGTGCGGACAACAATCTCAAAGAAGAAAGCGCATGCAAGTGGAAGAATCCTCACGAACCAAGAAAATCAAGGAAATTTGTTCTTTGCGGCTGCGGAACAACTATTTCAAGTGACAAAAACAACACATGTCGAAGAAGATAGTGTAGGAGCAGAGTGCTTTCGCGACGGTATGTTGATCCCTCTAATCCACAAAGCCTTAAGGTGTGCGAAAGATCTCGGCCTAAGAAGAAGGGCTCAAACACTTTTCCAACTAATCCTTGGTATGATGAAGAATAATCACAAGGCTGCTAAAAGGTCTCTTAAGAAAGAGACGGTGAGCATCTGAAGAAGTATAAAAATATGATTAAAACTAAAAAAAGGAAAGTTACATAGGCTGCGAGAAGTAATGAATTAATTGCTTTGGGAAAGAACAACCCAAAGGTTTTTGGTGGGAGCTACAACAAAAGACAAAGAAACCCCGAGACAATAATATATTAGTGGCACGATTGGTTAGATTATGTGAAGCTCCTCTATGAGAGAGATCAAGATAAAAGTAATCCCCATAATCAGCTCTACACGTGAGTTATTCTCGGTGGAGGAGGTCAACGGGGGTATACAAAATTTAGCAAGTGGTAAGGCTCGAGGACATTGATGGTTTGTGGTAAATTTTTAAGTGGGGTGTTGAGACCTTGGCTCAGTGAGATGATGTAGGTCACGCAAGGCAATTTTCAGTGGAATGGACTACGCTTGTGGCTATCCTTGTTTACAAAGATGGGGACATCAATAATCTCGCTAATTCTTGCACTATTATGGTCAATCCTCTTCTTGGAAAAATTCTTTGGGAGCATGTTGAGGGGCGTAGAATCAGCAACTAAGCGAGAAAAAGGGTAAAAGAGCTAAAGGGAAAATTTGGTTTAGGCCAAGGCACTCTACCATTGATCATTGCATCACTCTTAGGTACTTCATCGAAAATGTTTGGGACGTCCAAAGCAAAGGAGGCCTTTTCTTTGCTTCGTTGACTTGAAAACTTTTGACAACTGTCCCTAGAGATAAGATTTGGAGAAGAATCGACTCGGATTTCAAGGGAGTATCGGCATTTGTACATAAACTTTATGAGAAAGTTAGCGCTGAAATTAGAACTAAGGAAGGCTTTTGAATGCTTTGGTAGTGACATAGGGGTTAGCGGGGGTGCCCTCTTTCTCCCTTGCTTTTCGGTCTATATATTGATAAGGCGAGAAAGGGCTAAAATTTAACACTAGTGGAAGGCTAAGTCACCGGAGTTTGTGTTCGTGTTCGAGTTCGGCAACGTTGAAATTCGAATAAAGTTCGACACTTAGAAAATTTTGCCGATAAAGTTCGGCATAAAATTCGACATATAAAAATTTAAAGAGGTTATATATATATATATATATAACAATTTTATGTATGTGAAAGATAAATATGATGTACATAAATAAATAAGCATGTCAATTTAGTTTATAAATAAATAAATAAACTAAATTTTACTATTAATAAAATATAAATAATAAATTAATATTTTTTTTGTTAATAAAAATAAATAAAAAATCGTTTTTCCTTCCTTAATATTAATATTAATTTTCATTATTTACGACACACTCTCTTTTCTCATAACCTCTATGTCATATTTATATCATGGATTTGTCTCGACAACAAATCTTGTTATAGATTCGAAACGTGTACACAAAAACATGATAATATAATTTATGATCTGAATTTACAAAATACACAAAATTATTACCACAAAACTCTTCAATCACTCATGTTTATGGCCACGTCAAAAGAGGATTGACTCTTTTGTGGGGAGGTTAATAGTTCGACTAACATTCGGTTGGTGGCATATGGCCATGGTATTACGTGGTCCATGCCACAATCAACGATATTACCCAAACGATGGAGTTTTTGTTGGTTCACGTCCCACGGTTATTTATATCCCACGGTTCAACTCGTATCCACATCACCCACGTATTCTGTTAGAGTTGTCCTCCTAGACAATTCATGTGATTTTTGTCGGTGTTTCGGTGGCTCACGTCTAAGCGTGGCGCGGCATCTCACGAGCCGGCGAGAGAGGCTGTCACTGTGCGCTATGAGCCGAGAGGCATCGACTCCCGGAGTCGGAACTCGTGGTAGGAGAGCGTAGCGTCGGGCAATCGCGGGAGGCCGACAAGCTATTCGAAAATCGTGAGCGAGCGGAGACTAAATCCCAAACCTAAACGAACAAAATCAATTTTAAACCGAATTTAATACGAATATGTTTGGCTTTTTGTTCGGATTCGGAGTTCGGTATTTTGTTCGGCTTGTATTCGCCGACAGAATCAAACATGTTCGAATTCGGTTGAAATTCGCGAATTTAAATTTCATCCTTAATATTAAGCGAACCCGGTGGCGAGGTGGAGAGGGTGTTCAACTAGCGGGATATGTGGTGAAGCTGCTTTTGTATGCAGATGATCTTATTCTAATTGCAAAATCTGCTCATGGTTTGAGAGAGCATTTGAAGGCATTAGAGCTCTTACGTCAGAGGTGGGGTGCAAATAAATACTAGCAAACAAATCATGATATTTTCTTTGAAGCGGAAAAAACAACAATTTAGCTTTATTTTTGAGGGAAAAGGCTTGGACTTGTGAGAAAGAGTACAAGGACCTAGGAACTGTTTTTTCACAACAGGCTCGGATTGGGAGACATGCAGAACTGAACGGATTCAAGGGGGATGGAGAGCATCTTACCTTCTTTAGAATAAATGCAGGAAAACAGAATTATGGGATTGGAAAACCAAGAAAGCTCTTTTTGGATTGTTAGTTACTCCGGTTGTCCTCTATGGGTGCAAAGTTTGGGGGGCAACTGTCAGACAACAAATGGAGACAGATAGAAAAGAATTCAAAAGCAACAATCACTAGTAACCCTTAAAGTCAATCCAATTGTCCCATATGAGATATTGCTAGCGGAGGCTGGTTTGTTTCTGATGGAAGCTTTAGCAATCATCCGTATGTTAACGCATTTAAAAAAGGTGGATGGCATGGATGAACACCGATGGCCCAAGTTGATCGTGGCAGAAGAGTTAAAAGCGTAGTAAGAAAACTTGGAGGAAGTAGAATGACAAGTGGAAAAATAGGGAATTAATTGGCAGGACTGTCCTAATTCGAAAGTGGAAATAAAAAATTGGGTACATAATAAATTCAGGACTGCCATGTGGGAAAAACAGATTGACGTAAAAAAATGATATATGTCAATAATTTCAACTTAACATGGTCGCACTTAATGAAAAGACCTATTTGAGTGCCGGAATCAAGGGAAAGGCTAAGATTTCAGCATGCAATAAGGACCGGATCACATCATCTTAGATGTGAAACAGGTAGATGGTTAGTTCCCAAGGAAGAGTGGGAAGAAAGAACTTGTGTCTTCTGTGAGGAAGGAGCGGTTGAAACCGAAAAGGGACACTTCATCATGGAGTGCCCTTCCTATGGAATATTCGTAGTCAGTTTGAGAGGACCTGAAAGTGGGTCTGTGTGAGCTATTTGTAGAAGGAAAGCTTCACAAGATGGACAACTTTTTGATCATGATTCATAAGAGGGCTGTTATGAAAGAAGAAAACTTGATTGCATGATGTTTGTTGGTTGGATATCTGGCTCCCTTAGACTGTTTTGGTCTCATCGACGTCACTAAATTTTTTTCGATTCAATTCAATTATGCTATTATTTCCTGTATAGCTCAACCGGTCACGAGTCAATATTGGGAAGTGATGTTGATAGCAATGTTGTAAACATTGTGTACGGCAATTTATTGTTGAGGGTTTAAAAGAAAATTAATAGCAGCATTAGGAAAATATTGGAAAACTTCAAAAACTACAAAATATTCATTTTTTTAAAATTTTTTGAACATCTGAAGAAAAAAGAACAACAAATAGACACATGGCCACATGAATATGAAAAGAAACTGATATATAAGATGCATAAGATCATTGTCAGGTGATACATCACACAGTGGCACTTAATGAAACGCTGAAACTTGCCCTGAACTATGACTCTTGAGTGTCAAAATTAGACTAAAAAGTATAATTTTGCCCTGAGCTCTGACTCCCGAGTTTCAAATTACATTAAAAAATATAATAAATTGGACTCTTTGTTTAAGCGAATTTATCTCCTAATATGGAAGACTGGATTTCTCCTTTGATCTCAATTCGGGCTGCTTTTCAAATGAGTCAAAAAAGTAAACAAATTGGTTGGAGCAACCAGGCAAGGACCCAATTGTTTCCATTGAGTCATGATTTCCTGGTGATAGATGCTGAGTTTTTGAATATGTCATTGACACAGTCAAAGTCTGGAAAGGATCACAAATTTTTCAAGGTGATAATATTGCGAACTGAAGGCCGATAGGTTACAATGTAGGCAATATATCGCCAACTATTTGCGACACTGGTTTATGGGGGCGCTGCATGTGTGAGTCACTTTGAGCTAGGGTCCAAGTATGGGTTGTCTGCCTTGCTAATTATGGCAAGTACCCAATGGTTGTTTCCATTGAGTGGTGATTTTTTGGTGACATATCCGATTTTTGAATATATCGTGACACAGTCAAAGTGTGAAAAAGTCCCAAAATTTTCTGGGGAAAAATATATAATGTAGGCTATATATCATCAATATTTAGAGCACTGGTTCATATAAGGTAGCTGCATGCCACCGCGTGTCAGTGACTGAGCTAGGGTCGAAGTATGGTTTGTCTACCTGGCATTTTATATCTAGGCATTGATAGATCATAGACCTATTTTGATGGGCAATGCTTTCCATGGACTGTTATTGCTTTCATTTTTTTCCTCAATTTCTATTTGTCAATTCAAACTCTCTTGCTCTAGTTCTTTGGATATGCATGGGTTCCTTGCACTGTAATTGTACCTTTTGTATCCCAGCAGAAAGGAAGAACTGCAGCACTTATGCAAGACCATAAAATGGTCTAACGATTCTACCTAAGTTCATTCTGAATTTGAACTGAACTTAGTTCCTCCATATGATAGGGGCAAGTACAGCAGCAGAGTTATCATAGGGATTGTTGTTGTTCCAATTAGATTGAGTACCAATTCATACTGTATCTATGAGGGCAGTTAATTAATGGAATTTTTTACTTGATGCAAGGGATCAATAATTATGTACCATTGCCAATGAGATAGCTCTGAGTAGACCAGAAAAATCATTCATCTGTTATTCATTAAATTATTCGTGTCTGTTGCATGTTCTTATGTTAAGGTAGTTGATGTAGTGTGTCTTATTAATGACTCTGACATTGGCTAGACACTAAATCGAGTTTGGTCAGTTTATTATAATATTTTATTCCCTTTAAGCACGAATTAAAATCCTTTATTTGTAATGTTGGCTTCAAAATTGCTTGTTTTCGTCCTTCACTGAAAATAATCTCACAGGCTGTGCTTTGTTGTTGAAGATATCCAATTGTCATGTTCCAAATAAGGGAGAGGGCAGGAAGAAAAAAACGTGATATCATAGAAATAATTAACTATTTCATTTTACTGGTTTCTTTCATGCCATGGAAGAATTATCTCATAGCATGAAGCTCCATTGTCTGAGGTTGAAGCTGCTGTAATGGATTCTTCAACACGAGGTTTGCGTCGTAATCCATAATGGAATGTTGGAGTCTCTGCATCTTAAGTTACAAACAAGTTTCTAGACCGGAGTTTTGTTACAGCTCCTTCTGTTATTTGGCCAAGGCTCACTTCCGGTTCATGGAGAGATTCAGAAAAATATGAAATCTTTAAGGTACTTTTCATTTACAAACCTTTTTTTGAGATCAGGACTGTTTTGATATTAAAATGCACTGTAGCATGCATTTTAAGAACACATGTCCACATTCTTCTGATATGTTCATGATGGCTTTCTTGCTTGTGAAAGGATATATCATAATTTCTGATTAATAATAGACAATGGAGGCTGAACCATTATGAGAGGAGGGACAGGGACAGGGACAGAAGTATTCACTCCGTTTTCATATTTTGAAGCTAATAAGTTGCAAACAGCTTCTTGTGGTTAGTTAGTAACAAAAATTAGAATAGAACTACAACCAAATGAGATCATCATTGAACTTGATTCCATGCTTTCTTTTGTAAATTCTTTGTCAAAGTTTGAAAGTTCACTTAGTCCTCTATTCTGGTGCATTTCCAAAGTAAACTGTATTGTATGTACTATGGTCGAATTCTTGTGCAGGTGAATGCCACCCGTCATAGCACATTCTTGTATTGAATGTGGGTCTGCTTAGAGAAATCTGCCTTCTAGTGTGAGAAGCTGATATACAATGAGTAATGTATTTTCATGTTAGCACTTTTATGATGCAAATACCTTGGGGCTTTTGTATTTAAGTGGAAGAGTTCTGTGAAGACTTTCCTTTTTTCTATCTGACTGCCTTGCTGGTTGGCTGCTAAATCACAATTCTTACGCTAGAGTTGCAATGCTAGTCAAACGCTATCCTTACTGTGCAATTTTGATCAAACTTTTGCTTTATGGAAAATGTAAAATAGTTTGTCCCACATCATTTTATGGGAAAGCTATTCATCTGAGAAATATATCATGAAGCGTCTTGATGTGGGTGAGCTGTTATTGAGAACAGACAAGACTTGAGCTCAAGGAAAACGACATATGGCATGCTGGGAAATACGGGGTGGGACAACTATGCCAGTGCTGAGCTGTGGAAAAATTGGCAGAAAGCCTTAATTTTCTGGTTTTGGAAGCAATGATAAATGAAGATCTAAATCTCAGGTATCAAGTATTTGAGGTGGGCATACATGCATTTAACATGATACCACAGAAAGCTTAAGTGCAGATTGAATGCATAGTATCTAAACCTTTTAAAAATTAAAAGACTAAACCAATGATTGTTGATCTCTTAATATCGTGTTATAGGATTATGTTATGGTTTCCTCCATTGTACATCCTAGCATTGCATTTTTGGATGGGGTGTCACAAGGAGATCCAATTGTAAGTGAAGGAGGAGGGATCCTATTCTTTGCTGATAATCATTCCATCAAATTTAGGAAAGATTGGACAGATTAAATAATTATATAAGATTTGATGGCACTAGAACTAGTAATGTTGCTAACTAATAAAAATGAAATTCACACTTTACCTGTTAAGTGATTCTCATATAATCACGAAGCAGGGTTTTTTCATGCTTTTTCCCACATTGTATATCCATTTGCAACTTTGATATAGAAGCAGAGATGGTTTATGGCAGAGTTTTTCCTTATTTAGATCTTCTTTTGAGGTGAGAGACAAGAGCTTATCGTGAGCTCTTGTCGCGTACTTCCCCTTAGCAGCATATTTATTATATGTATAGCCCTTTTTGTATATAATAAAAAATCAATAAATCTAAAAAAATATTGGGAACAAAAATAGATTGAACTAGTATATTAATATTTTTAAGTTTTCAAACTTATAACTTTAATGAGAATTTCATTGTAATATTTTTTTAAGCAATGCTAGATTTCTACATGGCAAACAAATCAATTTAACATGTTATCAAAATTTCCATTACCAAACTAATTTTTGATCCAAATAAAATACATGTAGCTTGTACGTAAATACTTGACTACGCAATGAAAATTAGGGATTCGCAATTACAAAATCGAGCGTCTTGATAGATAGGAAATCGACGAACCAAGGGTGAAAAAGTGCGAGCTTCATCCTCGAATCATTTCCCTTTTGCATCCACATTCTTTCGACCCTCTGTCACAAACATGAACCTCGGCTGAAATTCATTTGGCCATTCCGAAATCTAAGAATGTTGAGATGTGGAGAGCTTGGAATCAAAATGAATGAGAATCCTTTCGGATTTTGAATTTCATACCATGGCCATTTTCATTAATGTAAAGAAATTCTTGACAAAATCTATCAAGTCTACATGAAAAAGCTAAAAATGAAGCGAAAAAAGGTCAACGGACAGTCAACGATGGTGATATGTCATGGAGAAGAGGCATACGGGTTACAACTACGACACTCAATCTCATTATTGAAATGAAGATTGGATTGCTAAGTCACGATACGGGGATACGGGGATACTAGGGATTCGAAGAATCGGATATGGGTACGGTGACTCCCGAACGGGATACTTACGGGATAGGATACGTTATATATTATTTTATTAAAAAATATATATATATATATATATATTAATATATTAAAAATTAGATATTTTTTACACAAATTCATACTTAATTAATTGATTTAAACATAGATTTATCTATCATCTTAGATAGTCAAGGTTTTGTTTGAGTGATGGGTACATTTTTTTAGTAGGGTCATGATAGGAGTTTGACAGCCAATGTCACTAACATCAAGGTACATAGAGGGATTGGTACTCTTGATTAAATACGAGTTCCATACCCTAATACATAATAAAAATTGATGGAAACATTGCAATAACCCAATCTTGAAATCCACGAAAAAGCTGATAAATCCTGCTGGATTTTGAATGAGATCTAAAATTCTACTTTCCATATGAAATGCAATGGAAATTGAGCCACTAAACATCACGAAAAGGTAATTTCATGATTATGTTAAAAATTTAAGTAAAGGGATCACTTTTACTTTAAGAATTTAACATTACCATGAATCACATATAAATACTAGGGCCGTAGGCTTGATGCCCTCTCTGAGAAAATCCTCCTCGATTGGTGAAAAACAATGAGCAAAGCCCCCCCCTTTATAATAAAAAAACAACGCTTTTTTGAACTTGACGCTTGACCATATCCGGTTTTACGGGATGCGGCGTATTCGAACGAGTATGGTCGGAGTCGCCGTACCCAGGTTGGATATACCATATACGTTGGTGAGGTAGAATCACAAATGCATTATCACCGTCTGAGGATTCAAGATTCGTTGCCCCTTTTAGGCGAATCCGGTGACTTAGTTGGATTGGTAACACAACAAGAATTATTCATTGCACTATACGGCGAATACGGCCATGAAGATGAATGCCAAATGGGTGGAAGCAGTGCGATTTCTTTTTGATAGTATTTTTCACCAATTACTATGGTTGGGTGGAGTCTCGGAGTAATGTACATTGATGCTTGATGTAGATTCATCAACCCTAGGGATAATGAGTCCTTCCATTATTTTGGTCGTTGGAAGCCTCAATTCAGCCCTGGTCTAATTGCTACATTGCAAAAATTAGGTAGCAACACTCACTAATGAAAGAGATTGAAAAATTGGGAGACATATCGGAGGAATTATTGGGTGATTATCATGAAGACAATAAAGGCTAGCCAGAATAGGATACTCTTGTTCGAGAGGTAGTGTCGGTGAGAGGCAATTTGATATGGTCCTCAAAGGAACTATCAACCCTCAAAGAAGCGGTCGCTAGTTCAAAGATTATCAACCACTAATTTGCATCATTGTAGCTCGGAAAGACGTCACACTAGACTTCTCCTTGGCAAAATGCAAACAATGCGCTCGGTTTTCCATCTTGAAATTCATTCGTACGTGGATATTCACCATGGGTGTCATACTGAGTAGAGCACATGACCCACCCATTATGTACACATCCCTGGTTCAAAGCATGTGTGGGTTGATATCGTTCAAACAAAACGTCGGTACAGGTGGGTATATAATTCAAACTTCGAATTTGAATATTTTTTTGGCGGGTTTTGAAATTCAACCTTAGAATTCAAATGAGCATGGCATTGCTATGTAATTTGTATAATGATGGCGGCAATCAAGATCGGGCGGAGGCAAGTAGATGGATGACCACAAGCATACGTACGGGGCTCGTTCGACAATCATCGAAGCGTGAAAATCCCTCCTCATGTTATGGTCTAACATAATATGATTGCCCATCATGGTAGCATCAATATTGGGAATGCGGGGATATTGTCATGACATGTTATACCAACAAACTCTAAGCCTTAAGCCAATGATTAACTTAGTGTCTTGGGAAATAATCTTCGCCATTAGCCAATGACACATAGACTCCGGTAAAGAGTCGTGTCATGAAGTGAAAGATCCTTTGGCACTCTTATATTTTCATGTTGAATGGTCACGACATGTCGTTAGAGGTCAATGTCATAAGTATGATGATGTGTTAATAGAAGTGATAATTGAGATGATATGTTATTATATTGAAAATAACATGTCTTAATAGAAGTTATTATGATTATTTATAATAAGAATGGGTATACAATTTATTATAATTTGTTAATTGAAGTTATTCTGTATTCAGAATATGAGAATTAAATTGATTAAATTAATTAAACAAATAAATATAAAATACAAATTTAATAGCAAAATATTTAATTTTTTAAATTTTATTTTTAAAATATGATCTTCTACTACTTTATGAACCAATGAACACGATAAGTGATATTAATAAAAGAATCATTTATAAGAAAGAAAGTGACTGGATCGGTGAAATTTTGCACAAACCATGTTATAGATTGATAAATGTTGAAATTTGGTTACCGAAGGACGGGTGGTTCCCTAAGGCTTTGATCTTTGGCCTAGGAAAAGTGTCCAAAAGAATTTAATTTTTTCTCCTAAAGTGACTTTATAAAGTTATGATGTCAAATCTAATTTAAAAGAGACTTTAAGTGATAAAGTTACTAAAGTCTAATTTTAAAGTGACTTTAATAAAGTCAATGTGAAATTAGAAAGGAAACGTGACTTTGGAAATAAATGACTAAGTGGGTCTTTATTAAAGTGGGGTGAATTAAAAATAGAAAGTGAGATTTAAATGAGCATTTAATCTCGATAATGCCTAGATCTAAAGCTATCTCGGCCATTAGATTCGGGGATTCCCCAAAAGTCACTTAGGGTTAAGGTTAAAGGAGAAAAAGGAGGGAAAAGGTCATTCATTTTTTCATGAGCCATATTGAGAGAGGAGGAGGAAGAGAGAGGTTTGGTATTTTTACGGTTTGAGCTTGAGAAGGTGCGGGAGAGAGGTCGATTCGGCGGTCAACGCGACAAGGGGCGCACGAATTTCGAGGCGACAGGCGTACAACGGCACGGTTCAAGACGCGGTCAGGTACAACGACTTGACCACGTTTTTTCAAGGAGAAGGACAACATAGAAATCGAGGCAAAGGTACAACGGCTAAGGGCAATTCCCGAGGTGGTTGTGCACGGTTTTCGAGGCAACTAGCATGGATTTCGAGGAAATGACTTGCGTATTTTTTACTTGTACGTTAGTACAATCCATATGGCGATGTGACTAAATGCGGGCATGATTTCAAGACGTCATTTGCTATAATAAATTTTTGTTTTTGAGTTTTTTGTTGTTTGCTTTATTTTTCAAGGCGGAGGCAAACACGGAAAACAAGATAAGTTTGTACTTTGTTATTTGCAATTTTTCTTTGTACATTTCACTTCTCTGTAAAGCATTTTCTAGAAATAAGAAGAAGCTTTGTTGGTTTTTCCCAAAGAGTTGTAGGGGGTTTTTTCAGTCAAATTGCCAAAATCAACGTGTCAAAATTACGTGGGGCTGATTTAATTTTACGAGTTTTTATTTACGCATTTCGGCATCGTGAAATTTCCGAGTGTGTTTCGAGATCTTTCCCGGCTTGTTGAATGTATGGCTATGAGAATGGGCATTTAAATTTATGGGAGAAATAAGGAGAAATTTGGCCCAAGGTTGAGCAGTAAAATTTCTACATGGTACCGGAGCTCTTTTCTTTGAAAAGTGCGGTTGGGACGATCAAGAAGAAAAATTACGACAAACTGATTTTTCACACGAGAAATTACAACAAGTTGATTTTTCGCATAGAAAACGATGGCTTTTACTACAACAGTGTTATTTTTAGCTTATTGAGGACAACAAGCATGTCTTTGGGCTTGAGGTTGGAGGATAGGTTTGGATGGGCATAGTAACTACAATGTTTGAAAGGAGAGGAGAGAATCTGAGCATCTTTGAGGAGGGAGAAGTACTGCTGGGATATCATGGTGCATGCAGGTACAACACCACATTAATGTGCCCTCTTGTCTTTGTTCGGTTGACGACCTTTAATAAAAAGAATAACAAGGGTAAGGGCGATTCTAGATGGAATCAAAGACCATTGCAATCCTCCCATGTGAGAGTAAAGAGATATACTCTGTGGATGTGGACCATCACTAACCAATCTCCACCAAAGTACCGATGAGAACGGAAAAATGGTCCTAGAGAAGGCGAAGACCATTAAGATGGGTAAGGCTGAATGATCACCATTTGGATATCTCACAAAGATTACTAATGTGAGAGATGCATTGGCGGCGATTGGAGAGATCATTCCACTTAGATTGAGTTGGTGCGGTGCAGTGAATGGCCTTGCAGGTTCATGGTTGAACTTTGCGACGGGGTTTGTGCACGTTAGACCCTTCCCTCTTGGGAGGGATGCAGGATGATTGCATACGAACTGACAATCGAGAAAGAGACGACTTGAAGCGACCAAACCGATTGAGCGGGGATGAGGATGTAGCAACGTTGGCGGGAGGCAAGAAAGGCAAGGGAAAGAAGCAAGCTTCCACAAGCAATGGTGGAGGCAAAAGAAAAGGTAAAGGTAAACGGGAGAACACGCGAAGGACTATTCCCAAGGTGAAGTGTTGGAATTGTCGGGAAGATGGGACACTATGCGGTTGTGTGTCGGAGAAGAAGAAGAAGGGGAAGAACGAGGAGCATGGCAACATCGGCGAGAGATAGAGGAATTTACGTATAGCTTTGGCCAAGGTTTAGGTTCATTGCTTGTGAGTCCACCTCGGCGGTCACACTTTGAAGGTTGAGAGGGAGTGTGCATTTCCCTCCACTGACGGAGCATCTTCGGGTATACGGTATATTGGCAGTGGGGCTTCACGTCATATGACGGAGTCGAAAAATGAGAATGCTTCTCGGAGCTTTCGAGAGAGTGGCGATATAGAGGTAGTACTCGGAGATGACAACGTTGTTAGAGCGATCGGTGTGGGGACATTGACATTTGATAAGGAACCCAAGCCTCCTTGAAGGTGTCGGATGTTTTATATGTGCCGGGGAGAGGAAGAACCTCATATCGAGTCTACATTGGAGGACAAAGGGTATGCGATATTATTCGGGGAGAGGACGGGTGTTGATATATCCCGAGGCGCTCGGTGATTCAACTAAAGTGATTTGTATGCCATGCAAAGGTGTACAAGTTGCATTTCAACCCCTTTTTTGGCATTGAGTAGTAGTACGGGCATCGAGCTAGCGAGTTCAAAATTTATTACGGGTACCTTGCCATGGTGGGGCACATGTATCATGGAGCCTTGAGGACATTGTGGGAGATCATTACGGGTGTGCATATTTGATCTTGATCACTTTGATACATACGGAAGGATGTGCGATGGGCAAGTTTACCAAATTCCCTTTTCCCGGTAGTGACATCGATCGATTGGGATACTTGATTTGATTCATTTCGATGTGAGCGGTCGAATGTCTAATGTTTCCTTGAGTGGATATGAGTATTATGTTTTATTCATTGATGATCACTCCGGGAGGACCTGGATTTATTTCTTGAAGACCAAGAGTGAGGTTTTTGACGGTTTCGGGGATTTTAGAGCTCTTGTGGAGACTCGGACGAATTCGGAAGATCAAGTCCTTGAGGTCGGATAATGGAGGAGAGTACACCCTTAGTGAGTTTGTTGATTATTGTGCGAGAGGCGAGGCATTAGGAGGAGTTCACGGTTCCTTACAACCCCCGACGGAGATGGGGTTGGAGAGGAAGAACGGATCCATGGTGCAAAGCCAGCACGACATGATCGGGGGTTACCATTGTTTTTGTGGGCGAGAGGTACGCAACAACGTGTATATTTGCGAACGAGTCCACATCGTGCCTTGGGGCATGTGACTCGGAGGGGAGGCTTTTTCTTGGAAGAAGCCGATGTGGTCAATCTTCGTATCTTTGGGTGTATCACATACTCCTACATACCCAAGGAGAAGAGGACCAAACTAGAGCCCACCGCAGAGAAGGGTATCTTTGTGGGCTACAGTGAGACCTCTAAGGCCTTTCGGATTTACATTCCTGCACAGAGGAAAGTTGTTGTCAGGCGGGATGTGAAGTTCGAGGAGGACAGGGCCTTCAGGAGGTCACGGGAGTTAGAGTATCTGGATCAACCAGACCAATGTTAGCTGAGTCACCATAGGATTCAGCAAGGTGGACTGGGGAGGATCCTGTGAGGTAACATCCATGACGATGCTCAAAATTAAGGATGGGGGAGTGCTTACCAGGGTCGAGAGGGTGGTGCGCCGTGCGCATGCGGCAGCACTACGAGCAACATCAGAGTCCATCGATGGACAACACACGTGTACTCTCAAAGATTCAAGGTGGTCATGCAGAGGACACGATGACAATGCGTAGTTCGTGCCCCGATGTTGAGGAGAGGGGAGCGTACCTCCCACGGGAGAAGGTGTCAGGGGAAGAGGCTAGACAAGTGGCGCTCAGGACACTCTGAGAGATGCCACATCTGGCCGAGCCTAAGAGGCTTCACGAGAGAGCAGACCACCCTATGTTTTAACTATATGGCAATGGCTACCAAAGATCTCGATCTGCGCTCTAGCTATGAGCAGGCAAATGAAGCCACAGGGGTCCGGGAACACGGCCAGGCAGAGTATTCTTCTATCATGAAGAATGATGTTTGGGAGGTGGTGCCGAGGCCCGAGGGCAAATCCGTGGTTACTTCCAGATGGCTTTACAAGGTAAAGCATGCTGCAGATGGCAGCATTGAGAAATTCAAAGCGAGGTTTGTGGCTAGAGGGTTCTCCCAGGTAGAGGGAGTTGATTATGAGGAGACCTTCGCTCCCGTGGCTCGACATACTTCGATCCGCTCCATTATATCGATAGCAGCAGAGATGGGTTGGAAGATCCACCAGATGGATGTGAAGACCGCATTTCTCAATGGCTTCATACAGAAGGAGGTGTACATTGGAGTTTGAGATGAAGGACATCGGCTTGATGCATTACTTTTTGGGTTTGGAGGTGTGGCAGGAGGAGGGGAATTTCTTCCTGGGACAGGGGAAGTATATTGTGGACATCCTTGGCAGATTCCACATGAAGGATTGTAGACCCATGTCGACACCGATGATCACCAACTGGAAGAAGCTTCATGCTTCGGATTCCGAGTTGGTGGATCCCACATTGTACAGACAGCTGATTGGTTCCTTGATGTATTTGGTCAACACTAGCCCAGATATTTGTTTTGCAGTCAACACGATGAGTCAGTTTATGTGCGATCCTAGGAAGGTTCACTGTATTGCTGCAAATATTGTGGACATCCTCGCGTGATTCACCACATGAAGGACACAAACCTAAACCCATGTCGATACCGATGATCACCAACTGGAAGAAGCTTCATGCTTCAGATTCCTTGTTGGTGGATCCCACGTTGTACAGACAGCTGATTGGTTCCTCGATGTATTTGGTCAACACCAGACCAGATATATGTTTTGCAGTCAACACGGTGAGCCAGTTTATGTGTGAGCCTAGGAAGGTTCACTGGGTGGCTGCAAAACACATTTTGCGGTACTTGCAGGGGACAGGGGACAGTGGAGTATGGTTTGGACTACAGGCAGGGGGATGGAGTGAGACTGGCAGGTTACACTGATTCTGATTGGGCAGGTTGTGCTTCTAATAGGAAGAGCACTTCAGGGTGCTGTTTTGGGTTGGGTTCGGCAGTGGTGTCATGGTTCAGCCGGAAGCAGCAGTCAGTAGCATTGAGTTCAGCGGAAGCAGAGTATATGGCAGCCAGTCTAGCTAGTTGTGAGGCCATCTGGCTTCGCAAGATGTTGTTTGGCTTATTTGGTCAACCGTTGAGACCTTCGGTGATTTACTGTGATAATCAGAATTGCATTAAACTCACGGAGAATCCAATATTTCATGACAGTCAAAGCATATCGGGATCAAATATCACTTCATCAGAGACTATGTTCAGAAAGGAGCTGTGAAGCCTGAGTATATTCCCACTGATGAGCAAGTTGCAGATATTCTTACCAAAGCCTTACCACGGGGCAAGCATGTCTACTTCAGAGACAAGATGGGTGTGGTGAGGAACACCTTCCTCGGTAAAAGGGAGTGTTGAAATTTGGTTACCAGAGGACAGGTGGTTCTCTAAGGCTTTGATCTTTGGCCTAGGGAAAAGTGTCCAAAAGAATTTAATTTTTCTCCTAAAGTGACTTTATAAAGTTATAAAGTCAAATCTAATTTAAAAGTGACTTTAAGTGATAAAGTTACTAAAGTCTAATTTTAAAGTGACTTTAATAAAGTCAATGTAAAATTAGAAAGGGAAAAGTGACTTTGGAAATAAATGACTAAGTGGGTCTTTATTAAAGTGGGGTGAATTAAAAAATAGAAAGTGAGATTTCAATGAGCATTTAATCTCAGCCCTAGATCTCAATCTATCTCAGCCATTGGATTTAGGGATTCCCCAAAAGTCACTTAGGGTTAGGTTAAAGGAGGAAAATGAGGAAAAGGTCATTCATTCTTTCATGAGCAGATTGAGAGAAGGAGAGCAAGAGAGCAAAGGAGATTTCTGAGCAGTGAGGAGAAGGAGGCAGCAGCTTGGCACACATTCCAAGGCAGCATTTCAGCAAGACATTTCAGCAAGACCGTACAGCTGATTTAGCACACAGTGAGGCAGATTTTTGGCACGATTTTTGAGAAAGGAAGGTCGTACAGCAGGGCCGTACAGCAGATTTGCACATATTTCGAGGAGCAGAAATTTGAGGGAGGCCGTACAGCAAGTGGTTGTACCCTTGGCACGCATTTCGAGGCGGAAATCGTACAGCAGATTTTGTAGCAGCTTGCACGCATTTCCAGGCAGGCCGTACAGCAGCATTTAAGGTTGAAATTTGGCACAAAAATCGAGGAGGTCATACAGCATTTATTGTTGTTTTGATTTTCGCTGTATGCACATTTTCCGAGGCGGTGGTTAAGCACGGAAAACGAGATAAGTTGTAAAAGTCTGTTTGCTGATTTTTTGCTGAATATTTCTCTCACTGTAAAAAGCATTTTCCAGAAATAAGGAGGAGCTTTCGAACTGGTTTTCCCCAAGAGTTGTAGGGGGTTTTTCCAGGGTCATGTTGACCAAAAATATCTGTGTCAAATGTGTGAATGACTGTTTTTATGCTTGCTGATTTTTAATTCTGCATTTTCCAGCATTCTGAAAAAATTTCCAGAATTTGTGTTTTCAGCAAAATTTATTTTCCAGTTTGTTAAATGTATGGATATGGGAAAGAGCATTTAACTATTTTGGAGTAATAAGATGAAAAACTGAAAACCGGGGTGGGAAACTATAAATTTCTACATGTATTTGAAACAAGGAGTGTATTGATAAACGAACACTAAATTAAGGAAGATAGAGTTAGAGACCGAGTACTCTAATGTTGGTGTAGATCAGTGCAAGTTGGTGCAGAAATGAATGATCAACATTGGAGGCAGATAAAGAAGCAGTGACAAGGTCTTGGAGACATTCATAGGTCAAGGGTCTGAGTCTTGGTCATGGTACTTGTCATTTGAAGATCTATAAGAAGAATTCCTTATAGGTTTTCCTCTCCAAGACGGAGAGGTTTTTCCCTAGCTCGAAGAGCCTAACTTTGTGTCTCTTGTATTTTTGGTAATTGACTTGATGAAAGACTAAATAAGCTAAGAAGAGAAGACATAAGTAACTCAAGTAAGCTCACAAGTAATTATCAAGAAGAGAATTTGAATTAATCACCAACCCTCTAAATTCTCAACAAGAAGCTCAGATAAAAATTTTGGAAATAGATTTTCAATCCTCCTTTGAAGGATCTGGTAAAGATTTCCAGAGTATTTTGTTGTGTCCGGGCACAAACTTAATAGTCAACCTAATCTGCTAAAATTGGCAACTAGGGCCAAATTCCACTTTGGACAGCTCATTTGATGGACATAATTATTGCATTGAATTCCTCTTTTCGAGAGGACTAAAATCAACCTAAAGATCACTAAATTTGGACAAGGAGAGATGTGTTTTTGAATTGAAGCCCACACCTGGGAAAATCGTCAAGATCAGCTACACCATCATGTAGGCTCATGAAGCCCAAGAAACATGTCTTTTCACCCACATGGAGTCATATAAATAAGAGTGACCTCCAACCTCATTTGGCACATCATCAACTCAACTCATTCTTCTCTCTGCTCATCTGATTGGTTCGTATCAAGGTTGCAAACATCGCGATCGGGATTAAATCGGCGAGGGGAAAAAATCGGAAAAAAATCGTAAAAATCGAGAAAAAATCGGTAAAAATCGGGAACAAATCGGCACATACAAAAATATTCTTTTTTTTTCAATTTTTTTAATATCTAAAGCACCCACAACATAAAATAAATGCATTGACACATAAATATGAAAAAAAACTAATATATAAATATAAATACACACTGCATGTTTAGTGCTAAAGTGCTAAGCATCACAACATACTTACATTTCTCATGTCCCCAATACTAAGTTCCTAGCCTCAACCTCGCAATCCTCAAAATGTCAAATAAACACAGTAACAATGCATCTCATAGCATATCATGAGTCAATGTTATATACAAAGGAATGTGCACCCAAACAACCTATACCATCGATTTCTTTCATCTTCCTTATGAAATGTAACAGCTTTCCCTTCTAGGATCATGTTTACCAGGTTAATGTGACTCGTTGTGCCTGGATTCCACACTCCAGAGCCAGCAGGCAAACCACGCTCCCTCTACCGTATAAAAGGGTAGGTGGAATACCTCCTCCTCCCCGTTGTTGCTCCTCCTCTCGTCATGAAACTCATCATTGATTCAACGCTACTAGAAATGGGATCATCAACAAGAGATACATAAACATCATCTAGCTCAAAGTCTTCAGACTTGGATTGCTCAACCTTATAACATGATAGAAATTGAAAAAGTTTAACATGCCTAACCAATGATTTTGTTTTGAGTGAAGGGTTCATCTCCTCAACCTTAAAATGCGGTAGAAAAAGATTAGCATGCCTAACCAGTTGTTTTCCTTTGAGTGAAGGGTACATTCTTGTTAAGGCCACGGTAAGGGAGTTCAACAATCAATACCACCAACATCAACAAAGTTCAACAATCAATGCCACCAACATCAAGGTTCTTAAAGGACTTCATACTCTTGATCAAATGCCAATCTCATACCCTTACACATAATAGAATCAAATGGAAACAATGCAAATCCCCAAACCACGAAACCCTGAAAACCATTAAGTCTGCTGAATTTTGAGTGAAATCTAAAATTCTAGTTTCTCCATATGAAATCCAATGAGGTCGAAACCACTCTTAAACATCCTGAGTCATTTCATAATAATGTTAAAAATTTAAGTAAAAGGATATCACTTTAACTTTAAGAATTTAACATTACCATTAACTGCCAACAGGGTGTGTCAGGAAAATGAGAGGGCTGCAAAAATGACAAAAAAAAAAATCGATTTTTGAACTTATAGGGTTGCTGTTTGATGGGCCCACAATTTTTGCCCAAAAAATCGCATCGGCGATTTTTTCAAAAAATCGGGAAAAAATCGCTGACAAAATCGTTCAGTTGAAAAAAATCGCGAGATTAAATCGCGATGTTTGCAACCTTGGTTCGTATAGCTTATTGGGCAACTCTTCTTCTCACACGTGTGGCTGAGGGAGGACGAATTTCAGGAGGCCAAATTTCAGATCTGATGCAAGGTTTGACCAGCGTTGACCAAGGGATGTTTCACTGATTTTGACTACAATTTTTGTGGGAAACTTTATGTTTGGGCAGGCCGCATTCATTGGCACAAATACCGAGATTTTTTGGGTTGTTTGACCGCAGGTTTGACTTTTGTTTGACTGGATTTGACCACACCAAAGTTGATTGTTTTGGGCTGACTTTGACCAGCTAAGGAGGCCGAGTTGAATGCACTTTGCCTGAGTTGCTAAGGGGTTGTTTTTGTTGAAAATTTGGTAGGGCAATGATTAATTCAAATTCTCTCCTTGATAATTACTTGCGAGCATACTTCATTTACTTATGTCTTCTCTTCTTAGCTTAGTTAGTCTTTCATCAAGTTAATTACCAAAACACAAGAGACACAAATTTAGGCTCTTTGAGCCAAGGCAAAACCTCTCCCTCTTGGAGAGCAAAACCCACGAGAAATTCTTCTTATAGACTTTCATATGACAAGTACCATGACCATGACACAGACCCTAGACCTTTATATGCCTTCAAGACCTTGTCACTGCTTCTTCAATGACTCCTTGAGCTTATCCTTCTTTCTTGCACCTTCTTGCACCGATCAACACTAGCCTTAGAGAACTCAATCTCTAGCCCTCCTTTACTTTGAATCCTTCTTCTCTTATCAGACTTTATGCCCAAAACAGATATGCGATATTTTGCACCTTAGATCCTTCCTTTGATTTACTAGCAACCTTGATTAATATCTTATAACATGGTCCTTAATCCGAGTCCTTTCTTTGTTGAATTGTCTATTATATGCATCCTTCAATCCGCAGAGGTATCCTTTCTTTTTCACTCTATTCTTTAGCCCTGAAGCTCTTACTAACCGCAGACTAGACTTTCGCACTTAATATTGTTCCTTTCTTAGGACTAACCAGAGTCCTTTCTATGCATCCATCATATGCTTGAACTCGCACATATTGCAGGTGTATCTCTTCGTACTAATCTCAGACTTATCCTTCTGCTTTAGACCAATCCGCAAATCTTCAGGTGATATATCTTTGTCCCTTCTACACATCAATTGCAAGTGTATGTCAGGAGTTCATCTCAAGACTTGACTGCACATTTTCACCTCAGACTCATTCGCAAATCCTCTTGTAAATGAACCACAGAGCTGTCTACATATAGTGGCACTCTTTCGTGTCTTAGGTCGACCCACCAATCTGGCCGACTTGTCCACAGCTTGTAGGCCGACATGAGGAGCTTATTTTGCAGCGTGCTGGAGGTTGTTATGAGCAGAGGTGCTAGCATAATACTTGAGCCATTTCTCCAAGATTGTATAACAAGGTCTTGAGGCATATTTATCTGACTAGACTCTTCATATACATGACTCCTAATTACATTTATAACCAGAAGAAAAATCCTAATAGACATCAAGAAGAAGTCTATTGACCTATAATAAAACCTTGCTCATGAAACCCATGAGGCAAGCATGTCAAAAACATATTTTATTATCTTTTGTCTTCTTCTTTACATAAATACATAATTACATAGTCAATATGAAGATCAATCTAGTTACTTTTTTCAACAGTTTTGACCCTTGACCCTTCACTAGTTAGGGCACACATTGTTGTTGATTTGACTGTTGTTGACCAGGGACAGAATTGCAAATTTGACAAGGTTGTTTTGGACAGTGATTTGTCAAGTCAATCTTGACTTTGACTCTATTATTGTACTCTCTCTCTCTATGTTGAACATTTGATATAATAATAAGAAGAAATGATCAGTGGGTTTTCCCCATCTTGGGGTTTTTTCCTGACATTCACCAACTATTGGTGTTCTCTTGTCTTGGCTTGTCTTTTGCATTTATTGTTTATGTTCTATCTACAGTTACTGTTAATGTGATTGAATGGTTTATGTGATTGTTATTGGAATCTAAATTGGAAATTGATCATTGGGCTGATAAAAGGACATTGAAGTAATTGTTGCAAGCATAGAACATACCATTGTTATCTAAAATTAACATAATCATTGTGTTTATAAAAATTAAAATCTAAAAAAAAATAATAATAATAATAATTAAAAAATACTTAGGGTAAGTTACAAATGCAACTTGCTCACACTAGAGCAAGTGTCTAAGGAGACTTTGGGGGACTTCTGCACGCCTAGATACTTAGGCCTGTGCAAAAGTACCTGCTCGAGCTACAAACATCAACACTATAATTGTGGAAACATGGGAGGCATCAAGCGAGAGACTTGTACACCTTCAAATCACCATACCAAATTTGCATGACAATTTAGCATATGTACGACATTATGAATTCCATACAAAAAAAAGATATACATTTTCCATGTCTAATTTTACTGCCAAAATTCGAAGAGCAAATGAATAGTATTCACAGGACTCTGAGGCAACACTTATCTAAAATTTCATGTTGGCAAATGTCTTCGAAAGGAGGCTTTCCCACCAAACCATAAGCACAACTACACCAATGCTCTCTGTAGTTGAGCACCCCCTAACCAAGTTATTATACCATGAGGGGAAACTATCATCACTTAGAAATCTGGGATGGGTGAAAGTTATTGAAAATGTAATTAGTGTCAGTCTTCATAATGTAATAAAATGTAATTTTTATGATTGACATATTTATTATTGTTATTTATTTTTGATCAAAGCATGTTCTTCATGCTTGGTAGAGTCGAAAAATAAATATTTTGACTCAAAGAAAATGTATTTCAATAAAGACCCATTTGGACTTTTTGTAAGAAAGGAAAAAAAAAATTATTGAGTCAAAGTCCACCAAAGTTGTCAAGACGGCCTGGGCCTCCAAGAGCCACATATTCGACCCTCCGAGACAGCTATATATAAGAGACAATTCGACTCATTTGGAGATCATTCACTCACACACAATAAGTACATCTGAAGCATGCGAAGGAGGACAACAAGCCAAAGTCAACGGAGAGAGAATTAAAGTCAAAGAAGAGATCATTTTAAGGACCAATTTTTTCCGTGCTACTGCAGGCCCGAAATTTCAAGAGTTGACCATATTTGGGACAGTTTGACCATGTTTGACTTTGACTTTGGAGGAGACTTGGAGGAGAGCTGGACTTGGAGTTTTGGTGGCGGTTGTGGGTCTTGGTCTTGGTCTTGGGTATCTCATTTTGATCTGATTCTATAGGAGAGGGATTGTTGTTGGGTTTTGACCCTTGTGGGGTTTTGCCCTAGCTTGAAGTCTAATTTCTAGTGTCTCTTGCCTTTTGTGCACTATTATCTCTATTTTCTTGTTTTGAATGCTAATTTCTTGATGAATAATAAAGTAAAAATAAAAGAACACTAAATAAACTTCACAAGTAATTATCATGTTAAGAAATTCCCCCTTGTATTGGAATTTCAACAAAAGCAACACTCCATCACAAAATAAAAAAGCATCAAAGAACTCCTCTTCTTGTTGATCCTAGGGTCTCAACAAATCATATATGCCTCTTAGCTAGCTAGCATAGTGACATGAAATCCCTTCACTGCTCTATAGTCCCTCAATGATTTCCTTGAAGTAAAAATAAAAGAAGAACACTAAATAAACTTCACAAGTAATTATCATGTTAAGAAATTCCCCCTTGTATTGGAATTTCAACAAAAGCAACACTCCATCACAAAATAAAAAAGCATCAAAGAACTCCTCTTCCTGTTGATCCTGGGGTCTCAACAAATCATATATGCCTCTTAGCTAGCTAGCATAGTGACATGAAATCCCTTCACTGCTCTATAGTCCCTCAATGATTTCCTTGCCCATTGCTTATCATACTAGCCCAACACACATCAATTTGCAACTCTTGTTGAAAAATGTGTAACTAGGTTCGGTCTTCATAAGTATGAAATGTACTTTTGATTCTTGTAAATTGTAAAATGAAAGAAAATTATTATTATTCTTTTGGAGCATGGGTTTCATGCTAAAGGTCTTTTATTTTATAGATCAAGCACCCATTGAGTGCTTCTAGGGTTTTTCCTAGGTCAAGAAGTCAAAAGAGTCATTGTCATAAGTTGAAGACCCCTTCAGGCACATTGTCACTTGTAAAGAAAATTATTTGTGTCCTTAAAAGTGTCAAAATACCCTCCAAGATCAAGTCGGTCTGGCAGCTGGCAAGTTGGCCTAATTTGAGGAGCCACGTCCACCTTAGAGAAGCCTATATAAAGGAGGAAACTCGACCTCTTTGAAGCACATTCATCACTAACTCATCCAAGCGAAGGAGGAAGAGGAAGAAGGTAGTGAAGAAGGTAGAGGACAAAGAAGACTTGGTTTTGGGATATTTCTATCTCACACTTGTAAAGGAAGGCTAGGGTTTCTGCATCAGATCTAGGGTTTTCCTCAATAAGTTCGATCTTGAAGGAGAGAAGGCAAGAAGGTCAAGCGAAGGTCACAAGAAGCCATCCTCAAGCTCCAAAAGTCAGAGAAAGTCAAGCGAAGGTCTTAGGAAGTCCAGGGAGGATAAAAGAAGCTCACACGTCTGGCAGCATCAACTATAGGAGGACCAAAAATTTCAGGTCTACAGTGAAGGTCAAAATTCTGCAGTTGGAGGTCGAAGTTGTGCTACTGGAAGAGATTTGACTGGGTTCAACTTGGACAAGGAAAACACATCATTCGAAAAGGTTAGACTTGGTCTTGGAGAGTATTGGTCTTAGTCTAAAGGTCTTGGAATTTGTCAATTGAAGGATCTATAAGCAAGAGAAGAGATTTACGAGTTTTCCTCTCAAGAGGAGAGCTTTTCGCCCTGGCTTGCAGCCTATATTTTGTGTTCTTGTTCTCTTGTTTTGGTAGTTGTTTGATGATACACAAACACAATAATAATAAGAGAAGCTAATAAGTAAGATAAACAAAAAGACATCACAAGCAGTTACCAAAGAAAGAGAAATCACACTAATCATTGCCCTTAAGATTTCTCGACATGGTATCAGAGCTAAGGTCGGCTAAGGGCATCATGAAGATCTTTACTATATTAAAGAAGTTCCTCAAGAAGTGTTGAAACGTAGCAAGTCATCTCAAGAAAGGCATCAAAGAAGTATGGAATCTCCTATTTATTCCAAAGAAGAAAGTGACCGAGACAAAAGACGAAGAACTCTTCTCAGCACTCACAGTCACACTTCAAGATGAGAGAATTTGGGTGATCGACCGTGGAGCATCAAGGCATTGATTGGTCATCACAAGCAACTAAAGACACTATCAAAAGGGAAGCCTCTTACTCTGTAGAACTTGGAGATAATAAAAGTTATCATGTGCAAGGAATTGGATCCACCTCAATAGAGCTAGAAAATGGAGGCAATATTCATCTCAACAACATTCTATTTGTTCCAGGTTTGCATAAGAAATTGTTGATAAATCAATGCTAGTAGATTAGGATTTGATTTCTTCTTTCTTGATAATTACTTGTCAAGTGTGTTGGTTTCTTTTACTTCTTTATTATATTATCTTTCATCAAGCAATTACCAAATTATGTGTGTATGAAGATCACAAAAACACGAGACACAAGATGTAGGCACTCTACCAGGGCAAAACCCTTCTCTCGGGGAAAAACCCAGTGAAAATTCTCTTACTTCAATAGTTTTTCATAAGACTCTTCAACCTAGACACAGACCTCCTCCACACAAGTCAGCCCTCTCTTCTATTAGCTTTGATCCAGACCTTCGACCTTGTAGCAACACTTTGATCTATGCATCAGTAGCACTTCGACCCAGTAACTTCAACTAGGCTGCAACTGGCAACAGCAGCAACACTGATTTGACAAAGAGACTTCGATCTCCTAAAGTAGCCCACACGAGAGAGAGATAGATAGCCCAAAAATTCAACTTTGTCCTTCCCTTCCTTCTTTGTCAACTTCGCACTCCTTTTAGCCTCCATCTTTCACTTCGCACTTTTTCCCAGCTCTTCTAGGATATCGAACGCAAGAGAGAGTGTCCAAATGAATTCAAATTGCTTCAATATATAGCCTTTTGGTGAGGTTGAATTGCCTAGTTTAAGGCCGACTTGGTGTGGAGGTGACATAATTCATTTTTGACTCAAAAATAATTCTTTTTACATGATTGAAAAGCCCAAGAAGGGTCTCATAAAATGTACAATGACTCTAATGACTCAATGTTTAATCCTATGAGTCCACAATGGGGACTTTCACTAATAAATGATGACCCAAGCATGAAACCCATGCTTTAATAAGTCATTGTAATAATTATAAAAATTCCTTTTGACAATTACATTACATAATGACTCAAATACATTTATGAAGACCGAACCTAGTTACATTTTTCAACACTCCCACTTAACTAGGGAGGTATTCATAACAAGTACAAGGAAGATCTCAAACTATATGAACTATGAAGAGTTTAGGCACCGCAATGCCATGGACTAGATTCCTGACCAGGGAAATCTATCCCAGGTCTACAACAGTTTAGGCACCTCAATGCCATGGACTAGATTCCTGACCAGGACAATCTATCCAGGTGTGACTAAGATGGACTAAAGCTTTCAGTCTCTCTAGGTACCATCAGGCTTACTTGTTAACCATCCACCCAGGGATCCAGGTGCGTATCTGAGGTCAAAGCTCCAAGACCACCACCAACCTCCCTATTTCGGGATCTAGACATCAACACATAATGTCGGCCTAATGTCCTCCCGAGCAATGTTTCACTCAAAAAGCCTTAACAAATCTCTTCCAAATTTTTATCAACAAGATCAGCAATATCTATTAAACCAAGCATGTTTCTAAGATATTCAAACTTTTTATTAGGAAGAGACTTTGTTAATATGTTAACTACATGCTCATCTGTCAGGACATACTCTAGCTCCACGATCCCATCCTGCACCAAGTTCCTAATGTAGTGGAACTTATTGTTGATATGCTTCGTCCTAGCATGAAACACGGGATCTCCAAATATCTTGATGCAGCTTTGATTGTCACAATTGATCATAATAGGACCTAGAGGCTTCTCGAACAAATCAGTCAGAAGCTTCCTTAACCATACAGCCTCCTTTCCTACTTCACATGCAGCCACATATTCTACCTCAGCACTACTTATAGCAAAGAGATGTTGCTTTCTACTCATCCATGAGATCATGGTAGATCCCAAACTAAAGCATCTACCTGTAGTGCTTCTTCCATCAGTCTCATTGCAACCCCAATCTAAATCTGTGAAGCCAATCAACTTGACTTCCTTGCTATCATATTTTAGGCAGTGATATATAGTGCCACGAAGATATCTCAATATATGCTTGGCAGCTATCCAGTGATCATGAAGAGGCTCCAACTAAAACTGACTAAGAATGTTCACAACAAAACATATATCTAGCCTAATATTTGCCAGATACATCAAAGAACCCACCAACTTCCGATAAGAGGTAGGATCTATGAGACTTGCGTAGTCATGGGCTTGGAATCCATCATCCAAAATTTTTGCAACAACTCGATGCTATACTTTCCTTGCCCCAAATATATCTTCGCAGGTTTCTACCATACTTCCAGACCTAGGTAATAATGCATTAGTCCTAGATCCTTCATCTCAAATTCAGCTACCAGCATCTTCTTGCATTCTCGAATTCTTTGCTCCACACCAGTGATGAATATATCATCCACATATAGTAGAATAATGACTGGCTCATTATCCTCAACCTTGATGTAGATATTTGGATCAGCAATACTCTTCACGAACCCAAATCTTAGAAAGTATGCATCCATTTTTGCACACCATGCCCTAGGTGTTTGCTTCAAAGTTCAAACCATATAGGGCCTTCTTGAGTCGAGAGATATGAGTGTCTCTATTATTTACCTCAAAGCCTTCGATTTGTTCAATGTATACTTCCTCATCAATGGTCCCATTCAAAAATGTTGTCTTCACATCCAACTGACGGATATTCCATCCCATTGTAGCAGCCAATGAAACCAAGGATCTAATAGTAGTATACATTGCATTAAGTTTTCTTCATAAGCTATGCCTTAGTTTTTAGAGAAACCCCTTGCAACAAATTTGGCCTTGTATTTGTATATACTTCCATCAATAGCATGCTTTATTTTAAAGATCCATTTAGAGGTGACAATTGATTTGTCACTATGTCTAGGAACTGTTGAATTTCCACGAACTTGGGTCTAGGTTAGAGTCCTAAATCTCTGACGCTACCAAACCAAGAATCTCAACCACTAAACTACTTTACACAGCAGAAATACTAAGCAATAAATCACATATGCACAAATATACACATCTTTTTAAATTTTCAACCCAACTTCGTTATATTAACAACATATAATACAACAATCTAGGGCTCCTGTACCAGGGATAATGGCCCTCATACATCCACTATGTTGAAATTTGGTTACCGGAGGACAGGTGGTTCCCTAAGGCTTTGATTTTTGGCCTAGGAAAAAGTGTCCAAAAAGAATTTAATTTTTCTCCTAAGTGACTTTATAAGTATAAAGTCAAATCTAATTTAAAAGTGACTTTAAGTGATAAAGTTACTAAGTCTAATTTTAAAGTGCCTTTAATAAAGTCAATGTGAAATTAGAAAGCGAAAAGTGACTTTGGAAATAAATGACTAAGAAGGTTTTTATTCAAGTGGGGTGAATTAAAAAATAGAAAGTGAGATTTAAATGAGCATTTAATCTCAGCCCTAGATCTAAAGCTATCTCAGCCATTGGATTTAGGGATTCCCCAAAAGCCACTTAGGGTTAGGTTAAAGGAGGAAAATAAGAGAAAAGATCATTCAGTCTTTCATGAGCAAATTGAGAGAGGAGGAGAGAAAGCTAAAGAGAAATTTATGAGCAGAGGGAAAGCAGCAAAATATACACAACAAATCCGTACAGCAGAAGGGCACATTTCCCAAAGCAGCATTTTCGAACAGCGTCATTTATTTGGCACGGTTACCAAGACAAAATTCGTACAGCATTGTTAGCATGCTTTTCAAGGCAAAGTACAACGTTGTTTTCGAGGAGCAAATTCAACAATCAAGGGCACGATTTTTTAGGCAGCCTTTATGGGCACATAAATCGAGTAAGGACTATTGTACTGTCCATACAGTTCGGTACAGGCAAAATCTAGCACGTTTTTCAAGGTAGCAAGTACAACATTTAATGCTGTAATTTTTCCTGTAATTTTCTGTTTGTTGTTGGCACGATTTTCAAGGTGGAAAGTTGGCACGAAAATCGAGATAAGTGGGTTTTTTGTTCGCTGTAATTTTTACTGTGTTTAACTGTTCACTGTAAAAGCATATTCAGAAATAAAGAGAAGTTTTCGAACTGGTTTTCCCCAAGAGTTGTAGGGGGTTTTTCCAAGGTCATCTTCACCAAAAATCAGCTTGTGCTAATTTATTTTTCTAAGTTTTTATTTCTACATTTTCAGCACCGTGAAATTTCCAGAATTTGTGTTTTCAGAAAATATTTATTTTTCTAGTTTGTTGAATGTATGGTTATGGGAATGGACAATTAACTTAATGGGAGAAGTAAGGAGAAACTGAAAACCGGAGTGGGTCTTAAAATTTCTACATGGTATCGGAGCTAGATTGCTGAAAAGTGCAGTTTGGGACAACAAGAAGAAAAATTACAGCAAGCGAATTTTACACCCAGAAATCAGAACCTTTACTACAACAGTGTCATTTTCATTTTATTAAGACAGCAAGCATATCTTTGGGCTTGAGGGTGGAGGATAGGTTGGATGGGCATAGCAACTACAGTGTATGGAAGGAAAGAATGCAAAGCATCTTTGAGGAGGCAGAAGTCTGGGGTATAATGGTGAGTACCCTGTTAATGTGCCTACTGACCCTATTCAGTTGGCAAATTTTAATTAGAAGAATAACAAGGCAAAGACACTGATTTTGATGGTATTAAAGACCATTGCATTCCTCATGCGAGAGAAAAGAGACTTGCTCATGAGATGTGGACAGCCTTGACCAATCTATACCAGAGTACCAATGAGAACAGAAAAATGGTCCTAAGGGAGAAGTTGAAGGCCATTAACATGGCAAAGGCTAATAGCGCTACTGCATACCTCACAAAAATCACTAATGTGAGAGATGAGTTGGCAGCAATTGGAAAGGTCATTCCACCCATTGAGTTGGTGCGGATTGCAGTGAATGGCTTTCCCAGTTCATGGTTGAACTTTGTTGATGGTATTTGTGCACGTGAGACCCTTCCCACTTGGGACAGGTTCTGGGATGATTGCATACAGAATGAAATCAGAAAGAACCAGCTTGGGGCAGCCAAACCAATTGAGCAGGATGAGGATGTAGCACTGTTAGCAGGCGGCAAGAAAGGCAAGGGAAAGAAGCAAACTTCCACAAGTGGTGGTGGGGGCAAAGGCAAAGGTAAAGGTAAGCAGTTGAACAAGGAGAAGGACTATTCCAAGGTGAAGTGTTGGAATTGTCAAAGGATGGAACACTATGCAGTTGTGTGTCCGAAGAAGAAGAAGAAGAAGGGAAAGAACAAGACCATGGCAGCATCAGCAGAGATAGAGGACTTTTTGGAGAGATTTGACCGGGAGTTTGGGTTCATTGCTTGTGAGTCCACTAGTGCAGGATCACCTGCCACGGAGGGTGAGAGGGAGTGTGCATTTCCCTCCACTAGCGGAGCATCTTCAAGTATCTGGTATGTTGACAGTGGGGCTTCACGTCATATGACAGGAGTCCGTGAGTACTTCTCAGAGCTTTCAGAGAGTGGCACTGATATAGAAGTAATACACGGAGACGACAGCATTGTTAGAGCAATCGGTGTGGGGACATTGACATTTGATAGGAAACCCAAACCTCCCTTGAAGGTGTCAGATGTTCTATATGTGCCAAGGATGATGAAGAACCTTATATCCGTCTCAGCATTGGAGGACAGAGAGTACAAGGTATTGTTCAGTAGAGGACAGGTGCGTATATATCCCAAGGACGCTCCAATTGATTCAGCTAGAGTGATTGGTGTACGCCATGCAAAGATGTACAAGTTTGCATTTCAGCCCCTTTTGGCATTGAGCAATAGTACTGGCCGCAGAGCTAGCAGTTCAGAGCTGTGCAAGATTTGGCACCGCAGGATGGGGCACATGTATCATGGAGCCTTGAGGATATTGCAGGAGATCACTACAGGTGTGCCAGATTTCAGTACTTATCACCTAGATACATGCAGAGGATGTGCGATGGGAAAGTTTGCCAAATCCCCTTTTCCCAGCAATGACAGCAGATGAACTGGGATACTTGATTTGATTCATACCGATGTGAGCGGTCGGATGTCTCATGTTTCCTTGAGTGGATATGAGTACTATGTTTTATTCATTGATGATCACTCCAGGAAGACCTGGATTTATTTCTTGAAGACCAAGAGTGAGGTCTTCAAGCAATTTCAGGAGTTTAGAGCTCTTGTGGAGACTCAGACAGGTCGGAAGATCAAGTCCTTGAAGTCGGACAATGAAGGGGAGTACACCCTTGGTGATTTTGTTGATTATTGTGCGGAGGCAGACATTAGGAGGGAGTTCACAGTTCCTTATGACCCCCAGCAGAACGGGGTTGCGAAGAGGAAGAACAGATCCATCGAAGGGGCTGCCACAGCCATGCTACATGATCAGTGGTTACCATTGTTTTTGTGGACAGAGGCCTGCAACACTGCTGTATATTTGCAGAACAGGAGTCTGCATCGTGCCTTAGGGCATGTGACTCCAGAGGAGGCTTTTTCTGAGAAGAAGCATGATATTGGTCATTTTCGTATCTTTGGGTGTATTGCATGTTGAAAAATGTAACTAGGTCGGTCTTCATGTTGACTATGTAATTATGAAAAGAAGATGTCAAAGATAATAAAATGTATTCTTGGTGTACTTGCTTCATGGGTATCATGAGCAAGATTTTATTATTATGTAGATAGACTTCTTCTTGATGTCTACTAGGCTTGAGTCTTCTAGGTATAGAATATAGTTATAGTGTCATGTATATATATATGAAGAACTTGTCATCAGTATATGCTCCAGATCCTATCAAGAACCTTGTCTCACATCAAAGAATCTATTGAAGGAATAGACCTCTATCCAACGTTGGTAGAAGAAGCTATTATAAAGTATTAATGTCGGCCCAGATTTAGATGAGAAGTCTGCCTACAAGTATAATAACAGGTCGGCCTAAAAGTTGAATAATCATATGTATATATACCCCTGTTCCTACGGATCAAACACACCGGAATTAAATTCAGATTCCTCTGAAATTGCGGACAAGCTTAAGTTAGTTTTGCGGAGTGTTTTGGAAGAAGATAATCGAACAACATTGAAATTACATTGCGGAATTCTCTAAGGTTTTTAAGTGCAAATAACAGATAATCGTAACCTACTCCAGCAAGGAAGAAGTGCGAATAAGCATTGAACATACAGCGGTCTCATCTATGAATTATAATGCGTAAAAGATATAGCACAGAGTGCGGATAAGAGACTGTATAAATTACGGATCTGAAACTGTAGATTGCGGAAAGATGCAAGAAGTAGAAAATTGCAGATTATAAGTGCAGAAAGAAGGTTACGGTGAAGGATAGTCAATAACAGTTCGTGGATGATCCAGTACAGGACCAAGGATAACAAGAGTTGTTGATTTGAAATTAGAGACAGCAATCATAAGTTGAAGAGGCAGTCATTGTGTGAAAGGTAAATCTATGATTTACCTTCAACTATTCAAGCAATTGAAGATTCAACTGAAGGAAGTACTGGTGCCTAACTTTCCTGTCTTATGTTTTTTAAAATTAACTTGATGAAAGATTAACTAAACTAAAAGAAGAGAAAACATCAGCATCACAAGTAAGGTCACAAGTAATTATCAAGAAGAGAATTTGTATTAACCTTAAGCCCTCCAAATTCTCAACATTGCATACTCTGACGTACCCAAGGAGAAGAGGACCAAGCTAGAGCCCACCGCAGAGAAGGGTATCTTTGTGGGCTACAATGAGACCTCGAAAGCCTTTCAAATTTATATTCCTACACAAAGGAGAGTTGTTGTCAAGCGGGATGTGAAGTTCGAGGAGGACAGGGCTTTCAGGAGGTTACGGGAGTTAGAGTATCTAGATCAGCCAGACCCTCAGGAGCAGCTAAGTCAGTTACAGGGATCCAGTGGGCAGGGATCAGGAGGTACATCGATTACGGTGTCAATTCCATCAGTGAGCAATGGCTCGCAGAGTCAGAGGGGTGGTGCTTCGAGCAGCATGCAGAGCAATCCGTAGAGCTGTTCACTAGGTAGTCCACTGATGGACAGTTCACACAGTACTTCAACATCTATAGGTTCAGGTTCAGGCAGGAGGACAGTAGACAGACATTCAGGAGTTCAGGCTCCTGATGAGGATGAGGAGTTTCATTCTCCAGTGGGAGAAGTGTGCTCAGGGAACAGGAAGCCCAAATGGCTTCAGGATACCTTGAGAGAGGCCACATATGTTGCTAGGCCGAAAAGACTGATCAGAGAGAGCAAACTACCTGAGCAGTTTTGTAGCTATATGGCAATGGTTGCCAACATCGTTGACTCTGAGCCTTCTAGCTATGAGAAGGCAGCTAGCCAAGAGGTCTGGAGAGAGGCCATGCAGGAGGAGTATTCTTCTATCATGAAGAATGATGTTTGGGAGGTGGTGTCGAGGCCTGAGGGCAAATCCGTGGTTACTTCCAGATGGCTTTACAAAGTAAAGCATGCTGCAGATGTCAGCATTGAGAAATTCAAGGCAAGGTTTGTGGCTAGAGGGTTCTCCCAGGTAGAGGGAGTAGATTATGAGGAGACCTTCGCTCCCGTGGCTCGATATACTTTGATTCGCTGCATTATATCGATAGCAGCAGAGATGGGTTGGAAGATCCACCAGATGGATGTGAAGACCGCATTTCTCAATGGCTTCATACAAGAGGAGGTGTACATTGAGCAACCACAGGGCTTTGAGGTGAATGGGAAGGAGTCCCATGTGTGCAGACTGAAGAAGGCCCTTTATGGCCTGAAGGAAGCTCCTAGAGCTTGGTACTCCAGGATTGTTACGTACTTGCAGGAGATGGGTTTCACAAAGAGTGATGCAGATCCGAACCTATACTTTATTGTGATAGGTGACGAGCCTCTCATTCTGGTGTTGTATGTGGATGACTTGGTCATTACGGGTGCAGAGAGACTCATAGAGGGCTGCAAGAGAGATCTGGAGTCGGAATTTGAGATGAAGGACGTTGGCTTGATGCATTACTTTTTGGGTTTGGTGGTGTGGCAGGAGGAGGGGCATTTCTTCCTGGGACAGAGGAAGTATATTGTGGACATCCTTGGCAGATTCCACATGGAGGATTGTAGACCCATGTCGACACCCATGATCACCAACTGAAAGAAGCTTCATGCTTCAGATTTCGAGTTGGTGGATCCCACATTGTATAGATAGTTGATTGGCTCCTTGATGTATTCGGTCAACACTAGACCAGATATTTGTTTTGCAGTCAACATGTTGAGCCAGTTCATGTGTGAGCCCAGGAGGGTGCACTGGGTTGCTGCAAAACACATTTTGTTGTACTTGCAGGGGACAGTGGAGTATGGTCTGGATTATAGGCAGGGAGATGGAGTGAGATTGGCAGGTTACAATGATTCTGATTGGGCAGGTTGTGCTTCTGATAGAAAGAGCACTTTAGGGTGTTGTTTTGGGTTGGGTTCGGCAGTTGTGTCGTCGTTCAGCCGGAAGCAGCAGTGAATGGCATTGAGTTCAGCGAAAGCAGAGTACATGGCAGCCAGTCTAGCTAGTTGTGAGGCCATATGGCTTCACAAGATGTTGTTTGGCTTATTTGGTCAGTTGTTGAGACCTTCAGTGATATACTGTGATAATCAAAGTTGCATTAAACTCACGGAGAATCCAATATTTCATGACAGGTCAAAGCATATCGGCATCATATATCATTTCATTAGAGACTATGTTCAAAAGGGAGCTGTGAAGCTTGAGTATATTCCCACTGATGAGCAGGTTGCAGATATTCTTACCAAAGCCTTACCATGGGCCAAGCATATCTACTTCAAAGACAAGATGGGTGTGGTGAGGAACACCTTCCTCGGTAAGAGGGAGTGTTGAAATTTGGTTACCGGAGGACAGGTGGTTCCCTAAGGCTTTGATCTTTGGCCTAGGGAAAAGTGTCCAAAAAGAATTTAATTTTTCTCCTAAAGTGACTTTATAAGTTATAAAGTCAAATCTAATTTAAAAGTGACTTGAAGTGATAAAGTTACTAAGTCTAATTTTCAAGTGACTTTGGAAATAAATGACTAAGAGGGTCTTTATTTAAGTGGGGTGAATTAAAAAATAGAAAGTGAGATTTAAATGAGCATTTAATCTCAGCCCTAGATCTAAAGCTATCTCAGCCATTGGATTTAAGGATTCCCCAAAAGTCACTTAGGGTTAGGTTAAAGGAGAAAAAGGAGAGAAAAGATCATTCAGTCTTTAGATCTAAGACAGAAGGCGACAGGTATGGGGACAGTTTCATTTCAGAGGGAGTCATCACCTCCTCTGAAGGTGACAGATGTTCTTTATGTTCCAAGGTTCAAGAAGAGTTTGATATCAATCTCTACCTTCGAGGATAGGGGGTATGAGGTATTGTTCTAAAAGGAAAGTGTTGATATATTCCAGGGGATCCAGTATCGAGTCTGCTCGTGTGATTGGGGCTCGAAGTGGAAGACTATAGAGACTTATGTTTCAGCCTATTCAAGCTATGGTAGCGCAAACGAATAACAGTGAGTTATGTGAGTTGTGGCACAAGAGGATGGCCCACTTGCACCATGGAGCTTTCAGGATGTTGAGGGAGAACGTTACAGGATTGCCTGACTTCAACACAGAGCATCATAATGTGTGCAGGGGGTGTGCTTTGGGAAAGTACACCAAGACATTGTTCCAGAGCCGTGATAGCAGAGCTGCAGGTATCCTTGATTTGATTCATTCTCATGTATGTGGCCCTATGTGCCATGTTTCATTGAGTGGATATGAGTACTATGCGACCTTCATTGATGACCACTCCAGGAGGACCTGGATATACTTCCTGAAGATTAAAGGATGAGGTCCTCTGAAGATTCCAAGAGTTTAAGGCTCTTGTGGAGAACCAGACAGGGAGGCAGATCAAGATGTTGAGATTAGACAATGGGGTTGAATATACTTTTGCGGAGATGAGAGATTTTTGTGGTAGTGATGGCATCAAGGGGGAGCTCATTGTGCCTTACAACCCTCAGCAAAGTGGGATGGCAAAAAGGAAGAACAAGACCATTGTGGGTGAAGCTAGAGCGATGTTGCAGGATCAGAGTTTAAATTTCTTATTGTGGCTCGAGACGTGTAACATTGTTGTTTATTTGCAGAATAGGAGCCCACAAAGAGTCTTGGGGAGCGAGACTTCTGAGGAGGTGTATACTGGCAAGAAGTTGAAAGTTGAGCACATCAGGATATTTGGGTGTCTTACATATTCACAAGTTTGTAAGGAGAACAGGACGAAGTTGGAACCAGTGGCGGAGAGGGGTATCTTAGTGGGTTATAGTGAAACCAACAGAACCTACCATATATATCTTCCTGCACAGAGGTCCTAAGAAGGGATGTGACATTTGAGGAGGAGAGGGCTTTGAGGAGGTCTTGAGAGGTTGATCAAGTAGAGCAGCAGGCTCCTCAGCAGAGGGCCACACCACAAGTTTCAAGAGCATCAAGTGGTACATCAAGATCAGGAGGTTCACCTTCTTCAAAGGTGATAGGTTCACAGAGTATCGGATCAACTCGTGCAGCTTCATCATGCATATTATCTCAGAGTTCAGGATCTCCTTCGGTTATTTCAGAGCCTTCCTCACCTAGAGGAGAGGCACCAATTGAGGATTTTTGCATACCACCACATGAGACTACTGCAGGGAGGAGGAAGCCAAGATGGCTTCGAGAGACCCTGAAGGGGGCTCTCGAGGGAGTAGAGAGACCCAAGTGGTCAGTGAGGGAGAGTAGACCACCAGAGAGGTTGGGTGGCTTTGTGGCAGATGTTGTAGAGACAGAACCAGCTAGTTTTGAAGGGACCTCTAGACAGCAGATCTGGAGTGGTGCCATGGTGGAGTATGCCTCTATCATAGAAGAAAATTTAGCCTAAAAGTACCCATGAAATTGTCATGTAATTTCCATGTCATAATACGTAAACCAATCAAAATAGTTTAAATCTAAAAAGAAGTACATGTCCTAAATAATTTTAAATTATTTAATTTGGGTATTCGTGAAATATTTTATTATTAATTTGGGCATTAGTGAAATATTTTATTATTAATTTAGGTATTTCTGAAATATTTTGTTAATGTTATTTACCTGCCTTACCCATATGAATTAGAATATCGTAAAAGTTATTAATGAAATGTAAATGAAGAATGATGTCTGGGAGGTAGTGCCATGTCCTGATGGGAAGTCAGTGGTGACTTCCAGGTCGCTCTACAAGATCAAACATGATGTAGATGGCAGCGTGGACAAGTTCAAAGCTCGATTTGTGGCATGGGGGTTCTCACAGGTAGAGGGAATTGACTATGAGGAGACCTTTGCATCAGTTTCTCGCTATACTTCCATTAGAGCGGTGATATCTATAGCAGCTGAGATGGGATGGAGGATTCACTAGATGGTCGTGGAGACCGCCTTTCTCAATGGTATTATACATGAGGAGGTGTACATTGAGTAGCCTAAAGGCTTTGAGTTGCATGGGACGGAGTCTCATGTGTGTAGGTTGAAGCCTTGTATGGAATAAAGCAGGCACCGAGGGCATGGTACGAGAGGATAGATGCCTACTTGCAGAAGATGGGTTTCCAAAAGAGTGATTCAGATCAGAACCTATATTTTATCTTGGTAGGTGACGATCCACTCATTTTGTTTTTGTATGTGGATGACTAGTTTATTACAGGGGAGGACAGACTCATCCATAATTGCAAGAGAGATCTTGCTTCAGAGTTTGATATGACTGATATTGGGTTGATGCATTACTTTCTCGGGTTGGAGGTTTGGCAGGAGGATGGGTCAATCTTTGTGGGCCAGGGCAGGTATGCAGGAGATATCTTAAGGAGATGTCGTATGGATGGTTGTAGGCCTATGGCTACTCCTATGATCACCAACTGGAAGAAGCTTCATGATGTTAATTCTGAGTTGGTGGACCCCACATTGTATCAACAACTGATCGGGTCATTGATGAACTTGGTCAACACTAGGTCAAATATTTGTTTTGTGTTAGGATATTCCAATACATAGGAAATAGTTAAGTGTAACTTGGTCTAGCGTAGAGTTAGGTAAAGTGTGTTTGTGCCTTTGTAACTTATAATCCGACTGTCACCGTTTGTAGTGATCCGACGATTCATTCTCTCCTCGGTATTAACGACACTTGATCTGTGGCTTAACACCTGATTGGTCCATGATCTTTATTTAAAGAGCATGGAGGGTCATTTGTCCGGTAACTGTTTATGACAGAAGCTTATGTAAGTTTTCTTTCCTTATATTAATAAATTGCATGAAGTGACCGCGTTGGCTCAGGTCGTGGACTGTTTCCTTCTTCGAGGGTTTTAACCACGTCAAATACTTGTGTATTGATCTGTGATTTGTTTGTGAGCGGTGACCTTTGGTGTTTGATCTAAGGAACTTACCCTGTAAGATCTTACAAAGTATCAGAGCTATTTTGAAGGCCGCATCCATTGTTGTTCCAAATTCGAAGTCGGTTTGACTGGATGCGATTGTCTTTTTCCAGATCTACTATTTCTGACCACTTTCGGGTCGGGAGAACTGCTAAGTTGCATCCGAAGCATCTGTTACATTGAGGAACCCCTTTCGTTTCATGCAAAAAGGTTTCTGGTTGCCCAAGTTATGTCATTTTAGATCTGGAGGTATAAAGTTTTTTTTTTGTAGCTATATTTATTAATCCCTCTGTTTATTTCGGTTTATAGTTTTTTTTATTGCCCAATCTACACCCTCTTCTCTGTGTAAGCTCTTTGCTCTGCGCTGTGTGCGATCTCGACAAATCAGAAATAGGAAAATGGGATTTTTCTGCTACGTATGCTCTTTCCCCGCGTCTTTGTGCGATCTTGGGAAATCAGAAATAGCGAGAAAAATAGCTAGTTGTCGATAAGACTAACCGGAAATATAACGTTCTGTCGTAAGGGTTGTATTTTTTTTTGCACGGATTTTGTGTTTTTTTATGCAGGAAAAAGCACGCACAAAAAAAACCCACCCTTGTTTCAAACAATTACAGAATCTCATTTTCCTAACTCACTTGGTGTAAAGTTACTTTATGAGAATAGAGGTCTTGGGTTCAAGTCTCTTTGTCAAACTTCTTTTTCTAAAAAGTTTTTTGTTAAGTTACTTTTTCTTAAAAAGCATTTTGGCAAGTTGTCGATTTAAAATAATATATATATATATATATATATATATATATATATAAAGCACATGTAAAAGTAACATTGTAAAAATGACTCTCACTTATTTATAAAAGTGGGTCACAGAAAGTAGTTTTTTTTAAGAGAGCTTATTGTATTAAGTTTGGAAAAGGAGGGGAATTTTTTTTTTAAGTACAACTTCATCATCAACTTTCAACCTATCACGTAACTATGCTTCTACCAGCAAAGTCTCCAATAGGTCATCCAGCCAAGTGTGTCACACACAACCCCAAGACAACCCAAACAAAGAATACTCCACAAATACGCAGCACCAAGAACACAGCTCCATTGTCATCAAGAGAGAAGAAAATCATCCACACATTGTGTGTATAATGAACTCCAAGTCTCTCCAATATATAGGCATCTTTGGGGGTGTGTGACACGTCCTTTAAGACATTTAAGTCTATATTATATTCCAGGCCGACCTAGCACATAAGTGGAATAAATTCAAAGTACATGTTCTTCTCATCCGATCGAGATGATCTTTAGATCAATCTTACACCTCTCTGAAAGAGGAATCCAATAAAAATACTGGGATCGTCATCTAAGCAGCACAACCCGGAGTTTGGACCTAGTTGTCCAATTTTAACACTCCCTCTCAAGTAGGGAGAACTTCGTCCACTAGTGCAATCCAAACATCATGCGTCATCCCACCATAACTTGCTTTGCTGACCTCTTTATTTTAGAACAGAAGTGGGTCAGTCAAAAAGACATCATACGCGGCTGACAAATTCAGCCCAGAGGTCCAAAACCTCTATAGGACTCACAAAGAGTCTCATACCAACTCAAAGTTGGTTTACCTGACTCGAAGTCAGTTGGAGGTCCGAAACCTCACTAGGACTCAAGAGAGTCACATACTAATCCAAAGTTAGTTTCACTGACCCGAAGTCAGTTGGAGGTCCGAAACCTCGCTAAACCTGATCCCAGATCAAGTGGTTGGATACGTGCCATCCTAGACATAGAGAGTACGGAAATCTCCGATGCGTCCATCGGTCTTGCTATGGCCTCTATTCACATTTCCCACCTCATTGGCCAAATGAGAAGTACTTCCCACGAGTCCGAAACTCCATGGGTAGGATGCATACGGGGCACAGATCAGAGAGAGGTAAACCATCTCAATATCATCACAGTGGGGTAGAAGCACACCAACTAGATTCGGCAAGCCTAGCCCTGTGGTTGCTTATAGCACCAAAGCTATCCCCAAAACCCCCTTGGAGCTCCCAGAGCTCATCGTCCAACAGGACCCTCAGAATAGGGTTGTTCCATGATTCCAAGATTCTCACGGAAGGTTAGGAACATGACCTTCCCCAAAGGCATTGTGAGAATGTCTGCGACCTACTCATCAGTTCCTATATGATCGAGCCTAACGGCACCTCGCAGTACCATATCCCGGATAAAGTGGTACCAACCATCAACATGCTTGGATCAATCGTGGAACCCGGGATTCTATGACAAATGAATCCCCCTCTAGTTATCACAAAGGATAACGGTGGCATCTAGCACATGCTCGAACAACTCACAGAAGAGCTTTCGCAACCAAGTGACTTCACAACGGGCCATACATGCTGCAATGTATTCGACCTCAGCAGTGCTCAAGGCCACCAACTTCCGTTTCCTACTCGAAGCAGATCTACTTGTGAAGTAGCATCCAAATGTGCTCTTACGATCCACCACACTGCCAGCACAATCGACATCAGTATATCCAAGGAGTGTCATGCTCCCAACAGTATATCTCAGCCCATGGTCTATCATGTCATAGAGATATCTCAAGAGTTTCTTGACACCAACCCAGTGAATGTTATGATCAACCATGTGTTGACTCAAGGTGTTCACTGCACAACATACGTCTGGACGAGTGTTCACTAAGAACACCAGAGCCCCTACGAGTTGACGATAATCGGTAGGATTTGCTAACACGGGCCCAACAGCGCTGCCACTCAACTTCTTAAATTTGAGTTCCATCGATGTCGACACAGACTTACAGTCCACCATACCAGAAGCTTCATAATGTATTTTCCTTGAGAAAGGAAAATATTGCCAGGTCTCTGCCAGACCTCCAGGCCTAGGAAGTAATGCAACAGTCCTAGGTCCTTCAGCTCGAACTCAGCAACGAGCTCCCTCTTACACTGATGAATGAGAGGGTTAGCACCTGTCAGGAAGAGGTCGTCCACATACAGCACCAAAATGAGAGGCTTTTCTCTATCAAACTTGAAGTAAAGGTTTGGATCAGTATTACTACAAGTGAAGCCTAGCTTCATCGGGTAGTTATCTGTCCTCTCGTATTAAGCTCTAGTGCTTGCTTCAACCCATAGAGGGCTTTCTTCAACCTACAGACATGGGTGTCCCGATCCTGGACTTTGATCCCCAGAGGTTGCTCTACATACACTTCTTCCTTTATCGCAACATGCCAAAAAGCGGTCTTTACATCCCTCTGATGAAGATTTTGTCCTTACGTATAAGCAAGGGAAATAATAGATTATAAGTGCAATAATAATCATTGCCTTCCTAGAGAAGTCTCAGGCAACACATTTTCCCATCAAATCCATGCTTGATCTTATATCGAGGTGACAACAGCTTTGATCTAGGAACCATATCCTAGACATCACCCTCGCATCCTTGCAGACTTTGATGCTTACAGTTTCTTCAAATGATCCAGGCTCATATTGTACTCATGGCAGCTAGATACCCCTAGTATTTATATGGCTTCTTGGTTTTCTTCCGGAATTTCCCCCTCTGAAGCCATATATCTTTGAGCCATGAGGGTCTTCTTTCTTTTAGCAATGATATTAGCTCAGGAGCATATACAGTTGTATTCTCCCTCTTAATGCCAGCTTCTCTTGTAAGAGAAGACATCTATTTTAAATGAGGGCACCCCAGACACCAACTTGAAAAGGAGTCTTGTACTCAGGGGCCTGAACCTTATTCTCCCACTGTCAAAGCCATCTAAGAATCATAGCCATACACTGTCATATAGCTATCATGTATCTTGACACGTATCATATGTTGTCAAATCATGGATTTCAGTGTTGCTGTGATATTATCATATACATCATTGGTTCATAACTTCACAGGCTTTGTTGATCACGGTTCCAAAAAACTTGACGGTTCAAGAAAAAAAACGTGACTGTCCAAAGCTCCAAAAACTTCACAGTTCACACTTTCAAGTTTGTCATTGCACAAAGTGTAACAATCATCTTGATCTTGACTGATTGAGCCTTCACAGGGATATAACGGTTTCACTGAAGCAACTATACAATAATGTGACAACTCCACAGTTATATTATCCTTCATCATAGATTCACTACAAAAGTGTTACTTCATCAAGGGTCGAAGCCCCACAGGACAGTCTAAGATAGCAGAGATTCTATTTTGAGACATCATATCGGTTGTGCTGTAGATGTTTTACATTCCAAAAAACCCATACTACCCACAAATCTGAGCTACAGATTCAAGCTCCAATGAGACTGATACTGTCATAAGCTTACTACTAATATAAATTTCGTACACATACGTGTGTCTGTCTATCTCACTGTCATACTGATAGTGACATAGAATCATAGATTACATTCTTAGCTCCTCAAATTTGCGGCTACAGAAATAATACACCTGTCATCACTGTCATCAAGAAACTGTCACGACATTGTCACAACTTGCTTTCTTGTAGCTGGAATTTTGTATCTTCTTTCACAACTTCATTCCCTCGTTCTGAGATGATACTTCAACAGGGCCGAAGATGGGTTATCAAGTCCTCCAGACCCTCGTTCTTCCTTGTATAAATGTAACCTGCAACAAAAAAAGGAGCCACCATACAGACAGAACCTAATCCGACTATACTTGCTGCGTTTGGCATAAAAAAAATCAGAATCGTATATCATTTCCATCTGGAGCATTATCTTCGAGATGACAATCTTTAATCTCTTGGAGATTCAGAGACCCGACGGCAAGATCCAAATTGGGTCTTCTCATTACGGTTGACATTCGATTTCTGCAATCATGGAATCGAATGCATGCAACATCCTCGTCGTTGTCTCGTAAGCGGCCATTTCCCCCGCACCCTACCATAGCACTAGATTTGCCATCTTCTTCTAATTCAAACAAATGTTCCTCCAATTACAGCATAATCGTATGAGAAAGAAGCTCCGACTTGATCTACATCGCCGAAGCTAACCAAAAAAAAAAAAAAAAATTGGTGACACAAAATAATTATGCCCTAAGATGAGCACCAGAATCCGGTTTAGTTTTCTATAACTTATCACTCACCAGAGATCGACCACGAGGCCGCCTGAAGTTTATTTAGAGTGAAAAGATAAATGAGCGGAGCTCAAGCACGTAAAGAAGCAAATGAGGAGATTGGTCAAAAGACACTTATGATGTTTGGCTATTTTGCTTTATTATTTATAGCCGAATGACCCACTCAATAATGCAAACTCACTGCTCAAAACATGGAGATCAGTTGAATGTGTCTCTATAACAAATACTAAACCATTATATGGGCTTTATAGAACAAATCAATACGCTTCACTTATCCCTTTTTTTTTCGTTTTTTCTTTTTTTTCTTTTTTCTTTTTTTAATATTTCCAGTAATGGTGACCACCATTGTTAATCGAAGCCGGATCTTAGAATTCGCCTCAAATAAATTGTTATCACATAACGTCGTTTTAATAACTTTAACCCTTGCTATTACAGAAAGTTTATACTTACAGGCCTGAGGCAAAAGACCCTCCTCATGCACCACACCTCCCGAGTTTTGGAGCCTCTGTTTTTTCCAGGATTTCCACTTTGACATCGGGGCTGAATTTATCTGCTGCAATAGATGGTTTTGTTCAACCTCTGTAATGAAATCTGGAATGTACGCAATGGTGGGAAAGACCCTACAATGAATTTCTCCAAACGATTTTCTTCATAGTCCTCCATTTTCACCATGACTGTGATATTGTGTTTCAAAAAAAGTTCAGAGATGCTTTTGTGTTAATGCAGGATTTGGCAGAGCCGAAGCTCGCCCCGCAAATTCTTAGCTCGTCTGCGGGGCCATTTACAGAAACTATGACGATAGGCCGAAGAAGCACGTTGCTTTCAGCGATTGCTACCTCAAATCTACAAAACCTTATGGCAAATTCCCAAGGGTTGCCTAGCGCACGCAAGGCCCTAACAGATTCTTATAGTGATTTCTTACCACGTAACTGTGTTGTGGATCCAAAATTTGAGCAAAAGGCCAGTCACAAATCTTCAAATGGCGAAGGTGACATGAGCAATTTCACGGGTGACGAGGCCTTTCAAGCAGAGATCACAAAATCAGGAGACCGAGGGTTCAAATGGAATTGCTGAATAGAAGCGGTCGAAGCTAATGCGCGAATCAACAATAGTGCCAACATTAAAGAAACAGCCCTGCAAACTATCAATAGCTCAGAATTATTTATGGCCTTTTAGTGCCAAGACAAACAGGCCTGCAGCCCACCAGTGGCTCCATACAATGAATGCGGCTAGCTGAAGGAGTGTTATTTATCCAAGGATTATGCCAAAACATCACCCAGATCAGTTCTTAAGCCTGCAGTTAGCAACTAGATCTTAACTCCGACTTGTGGAAGATAAATAGACCCAAACAATTCGACCTCCAATCTGCAGCGACCTCAAAATAATTTCCCAAGTCTTTTGATGTGACCAAAATGAGGGAGAAGGCTCCTCTATACGCTGCCTTGGGCATCGTCTTCTCCTAAGCTCTGATACCATGTTAATTTTAGAACACGTTCTATGCCATTTCAGATCAGGGCACAATATACTGAAGCAGATAGAACATATCAATAGATCGATGGAAGACAAGCCAAAACAGAGATAATGAATAGAGGCGTTACGACGATCAGCAGGATGCTTCTACCAGCAAAGTCTCCAATAGGTCATCCAGCCAAGTGTGTCACATACAACCCCAAGACAACCCAGACAAAGAATACTCCACAAATACGCAGCACCAAGAATGTAGCTCCATCGCCATCAAGAGAGAAGAAAATCCTCCACACATTGTGTGTATAATGAACTCCAAGTCTCTCCAATATATAGGCATCTTTGGGGGTGTGTGACACGTCCTTTAAGACATTTAAGTCTATATTATATTCCAAGCCGACCTAGCACATAAGTGGAATAAATTCGAAGTACATGTTCTGCTCATCCGATCGAGATGATCTTTAGATCAATCTTACACCTCTACGAAAGAGGAATCCAATAAAAATATTGGGATCGTCATCTGAGCAGCACAACCCGAAGTTTGGACCTAGTTGTCCAATTTTAACAATAACTCATTGATCTCTTTACAAAGATAACTAGAAGAAGCTTCTAGGTTCTCTTCTTGTGGATCCTCTTCATGGATGCTTTGTTCCTCTTCTATCTTTTGAAATGAAGATTCATCCCTAGTGACCATTCTAAATTGTGTACAAGGATTTAAGAAGATCCTTGTGGTGCCATACCCTCCTTCTCTAAATGACTTCTTTAACATCATGTTTTGTAGATCTAGTTTTGCAAATGGATTTTGTAGTTATTTAGTCTTTTTGTTTTGTTGGGGGTTTTGTTTTGGGATCTACCTTTCTAATTTCTATGTCTAAGCATGAACAACAATAATGAAAAGTTATGTTTTACTGTTGTTTTTGTTTTTTTATTTATTTATTTTCTAAACGATCTTCCTAACCAGCTTTATCCAAGTCTGCTTCCCCAGCAACCACGCCAAAAATGTTGGGTCAATTTACTAAGTAAACTAACGCAAGTGTTTTACTTGTCAATCCGAGTTTGTAGACTTAGAAGCAAACCAAAGTATATGGAATTTTAGATTAAACTAGTGTAGGAAGTAGTTGTTTAGATGAAAATAATGGAAATGCATATTACAAATATAAGATCTAACTAAAAAGTTTCTAATTCAAGATGAAGTAAGTGAAGGAAGAGGCTCCTAACTTGGGAGATCCTGGTTGTCCTTCCCCACGGTACTATCTTCAAGAAGAGAAACTCAAGAGAAGCAATTAGTGATGCGTAGAAAGCAAGAGAAGAGGCTCCTAACTTAGGAGATCCGGGTTGTCCTTCTTCACAATTCTACTCCAACAATATTATTGTTGCATTAAAATTGAAAATTCAAGAAAGGAAACTAAAGAGCAATAGTTTATGATGTGTAGAAAGTAAGAAAAGAGGCTCCTAACTTAGGAGGTCTTGGTTGCCCTTCTTCACAATTATATTCCAACATTATCACCATTGCATCAAATTATAAACTAGAATTCAAAAAATGTAAAGAGGATGAATTTTAGTTGTTGTTCATAACCTGATAGAAAAAGAATTTAACTTAAATTCTTGGTTGTCCTTTTGTATGCAAATTATATTTAAACCAATAATCATCCATCAATCATAAGAAATCATAACACATCTAAATGGTTGAATCATAAATCCAAAGCAAGAACTATTGCATTAAAACTATGATAATTTAACCAAAGTGTTCTTAGCTTGGTATGGGGTCCATCCACCCTTGCATTGTACACTTGAAGAACTCTTCAGCTACAACAAACTGAATAAAGCATCCACAGCATGAACAACAAATAGAACAGTAGAACTGGTCCTTCAAATTATCTCAAAGTCTCCAATAGTCTCAATACAAAATTACATACATTCTATATGCTTGAATGGTCCATAAACTTTGTTTAAATAAGCAAATCATAAACAAACTTAACTATAATGTCTCTAACAGTCCTATCAATCCTAATCCCATCCATATAGGTCGAACTCATCCATTCTGGTTCACAAAATCAGGAAAAATCCCATAAAATAATAAATCTGCCCCTTTTTACTAGGGATTCCTGAATGACAGGTCAAGTTTGACCAGCGTTGACCGGGCCTGTTTTTGCTCAGTTTGACTGAACCAATAGTTATTTTTCCATCTCTGGTTCCCAAGCTTTCCAAATATATGCTCAGATCTCACCGAGGTGTCTTGCACATATGACTTCAATGAAGCTATTACGAGAATTTTTAGTGCAGTCCAAAAATTACTCTTAAAACCTAATTTTTACAAAAAAATCTGAAAATTGAAAAACATAATTTAATTACCTAAATATGCATAATAAGGCTAAAATGAGGCATATATGGATGAAATAAGATGGAATATGGTGGTAAATAGATGGGTTTAGGATAGACAAAAATGACTAAAATCGAGGGCCAATAGTCATCTGGTACAAGGTTCATCATACATATGTCAAAAGGAAACATTTGTTGATGGGGATACTTTAGATCCTCAAGATTCTCTGATGGAATCTTCATTGAAAGGTTCACCAATCATGAGGGGAAGCAAGTGTTTCATCAAGAATTCCAAACTTGTGGAATTCATGGGATGATGGTATGATGACATAAAAGTGAAGCAGATCAAGGGATTGAAACTCCTTCAATCGAGGAAGTTGTTGCAAGAAGTCTGGATGACCCAAAGGAAAAATGAGGTATGTATGCTTACATTTGATATTGTGGAAGTCACGCCATATGGTTGCAGATATCATGAACCAATGCTCTATCTTAAGAGCATGATCAAAAGAAAGGGTCTCCTCCCTCAAGGGGATGCAGGAATGCATGGGTCACACATTCACTAAATGAAATCAACATAATATGTCCTCATATGAATATGAGGCAGTTGAATACAATTGAGGAACTCTGATTGGAAGCTCCTAGGAAAGAATTGTGTGAAGAAACGAAGAGTTCATGGAATATGCAACCATGGTAAAGGCAATCAACATCTGATAGACCAAGAAGATTTGAATAGGATATCTCCATGGAAGATATGAAGACTCTGATGGAGTCTGAAAAATAAAGAGACCCTTGACAATAAATATCTTTGGGAGATGTATCGATATGTATGCAGGATGCTGAAGCGAACTTGTAGATGTCATGATGAAAGACCATCACAAAGGTAATGTTGATTTTAATGTTCATTCCTTTATTTTTGAACATACACCTGGATGGGTTTATGCAGGGCTGCCAAGGGAAGATCTATGGGTGTCTTCCACCACCGATGCAGATGTAGTAGGATGAAAGATCCTTAAGTAAACATGGCATGAAGAAGGCAGCATGGCATGGGCAGATATGGACTGATGGATCACTTTCAGATGATGACATGGTTGACTCATGGATGAAAGTGATGGATCGCCAGTGCCCCATGTAGAAGTCCCAAACATGAAGACTTCTGGATAACGAAAATAAGTTCATGACATCGTGAGGAGGAGTTCTTCAAGCAGATTGTTGTCCCATCATCTCCACCTAAGGAGTTGTTGTAGGTCCCTAATTAAGAGGGAGCCTGGAAACAAGTTTCTTACTTGGAAGAAACTTGGAAATTCCTAAGCCAAGAGGGAGCTTAGGTACATTCTTTTTGTAGGAAAGAGTACATTCCTTTATTGGAATAAATATGTCCTCCCTAATTAAGAGGGAGAGATAGACCTATCATTCTTGTCTTCACTTGGGAAGATAGAATGGAGGATTGGGTAAACATCTAGCATTCGATGCTCCTTGAGGATGTATTAGGGCATCCAAGATAAGAGTAGTCGTAGAGGACCGATATTCTTTGAGGACTGGGAATCCAAGACAAGAATAGTCCTGGTGGAACACACTCTGAGAACCCGGGTGGGGTATATTCCAAGAGAGACAATGATGAGGGTGTCTATACATCATTGGTCTTGCCAGCATTGTGCTCAGATCTCATGGAGAGATAGAGTTGTTAGTCAAGACCTTGCTATGTGACAATGTTGGTTGATATGATGTTAAACAGATGGATTACGAATTTGACTCTTCTTATGAGATATTCTTTAAATTGAGAATGACCAAGTACCATTATGAATACCTCCATAGTTAAGAGGGAGTGTTGATAAGTGTAACTAAGTTCGGTTTTCATAATGACACGTGTAATTGTGATTTTATGTAATTGATGAAAAGAAGAAAAATAAAATTATTATTGTAATGATTGTCTCATGGGTTTCATGAGCAAGGTATTTTATTTTAGCGGTGGCTCCCATTGTGAGCCTTTAGGATATTAAGTCATCTAGTCATAAAAGTCAAAATTGAGTCTATGTCATGTATGAAGGACCCTTCTTGGGTATGTTACATTTTGTATAAGTCATTAAATCAGTATGTAAGCCCTCCAAGACCAAGCATAAAACAACTCCTTCAAGTCGGCTACAAAATTGAATAAATAACCTAGTCAAAGAGACATGTCGGCTCAACGCTCTCATGTCGTCTAATTTACAGAGGCAAACTACTATTTTTAGGCAACTCGAGTTTCATCTTTGACACAGAATTTTGGACATCTCATCTTCTGCAATTCAGTGGAATGGTACTCTGAAATAGTAGTGAGAAAAAGGGTAAAAGAGAAACCCCCCAACCAGCGAAGTAAAGACGAAGAAGAGCCAGGTTCTTATGGTACTTTATGGAATTGTTTTAAGGGCAGTTTACCCCTATACATGCTAGAAGTATGTTACAGCAGAAAAGGACAAGAAGAAGTCTATTATAGTAGTGAAGGCCGAGAAGAGGAGAAGTTTGTTGCAGCAGTGGAAGCCAAGGAGAAGTGCAGTCCTCCTAGGGAGCTAAAGTGGAAGAAGGCCGAAGGTCTACAGCAGAAGAAAGTCAAGGCTGAAGAGGAAGTCAAGAAGAAGGAAGGAGCAGAAGATTGACTATTGTTGATTAAGGATCGTATGTCTTGGTCTAGGAGTGGCAGATAGGTCAAGGGTCTTGGTCTTTGTATTTGTCAATTGGAATCTCTATAAGAAGAAGAATTTGTTTGGGTTTTCCTCTCAAGTGGGAGAGGTTTTGGCCCTGGCTGATAGCCTATATTCTATGTCTCTTGTCTCTTTATGGTTTATGCATTAGTAGTTGATTGATGAAGAAGAACACTAATAACCTAAGTAATAGAAGATCATAATCTAAAGAAGTAAAAAGCACTCACAAGCAGTTACTAATATAAGAGAAATCACTTAATTGTTACACCCTAGATTTCTCAACATGGAGCAGCTCAAGGTACATTCAGGGAAAGCAAGAAGCCCAAACGATATTCTGGGTATGCAGCCTACATCACAAAACTAATAGAAGTTAAGCCATCCACTTTTGAACAAGTTGTCACTCACCAAGAATGGAAGGATGCCATGAATGAAGAATATCAATCTATAATGAACAATGGAGTTTGGGAGATCGTACCTAGGCCGAAAGACAAATATGTGGTAACTTCCAAGTGGATCTACAAGATCAAACATGTGGCAGATGGAAGCATTAATAAATATAAGGCAAGATTTGTGGCTAGGGACTTCTCTCAACAAGAAGGCATCGACTATGAAGAGACATTTGCTCCAACTGCAAGGTATACTACTATTCGTTCATTGGTCTCTTTCGTAGCATCGATGGGATGGAACATCCCCCAAATGGATGTCAAGACTATTGAAGAATGTAACTAGGTTCGGTCTTCATTATTATTGAATTTGTCAAAAGAATTTATTATTATTGTTAAATGACTTATTAAAGCATGGGTTTCATGCTTTGGCCATATTTAGTTTAAGGTCCCAATTGTGGACTTCTAGGTTAGTTGTTACAGATTTAAATTTATCCAAGTTTGGGCTTTTAAATCATGTAACATTAGGTTGTCAAAAAGCTTCTCCATCAAGTCGTCTTCTTCAAGATCATCATCCTTGGCTTCAACCAAATCTTCTTCATAAAGCAGCGTTCAAATCAAGTGATAAAAGTCCTCAAATGATATACAAATCAGCCTCCATCAATCTCCTATAAGTCGGCTTCACTAAAAGGCATGTCAGCCTATTACATAGACGCATCTCTTCATTCAATACAAGTCGACTTATTAATATGGGACAGCGACTATACATACCCAGCTATGGTTTCGCATTACAGCAAGGAAAAACGAATCATCTATGAGATTTTCGGATGATATTATAGATTTACAGTTTCGTTGCTACCTCAGGATGGTGATACAGTTCGGTGCTACCTCAAGATGGTGCTACAGTTCAGTGCTACCTCAGAATGATGTTACTTCTGGATAATATTACAATCTCGGTGATGCCTCCAGATGATAACACTATCTACTACATTAGATTCGGTGCCATCTCTATTACATATAAAACATGGTGTTGTAATGTTGTTGTCTCTCGGTGCCATGATGATATGTTGCTCAATGATATGACAGTGACAGTGGTTCGATAATATGAAACTCATGATATAATGGTTCTGTGATGGGATGCGATGATGATATCTCTATTCAGAAGCATTATGATGCTATCCCAAGATATGTTATCTCAGTGTTATTGAGTATCTAAAGGAAGAAGCATGAAGTTTGGGTGCAAGCAAGGGAGATCTCAGTGTCATGTATATCATGGCGCATACACGGTGAAAGGATGACTTGATAGACGAAGCCTATAGTCTAAGAGTCTTGGTTGTCTCATAGTGAAACTATTGAAGGAAGAATTTTGACCGAGTTTTCCCCAAAGAGTGGGGTTTTTCCCTAGCATGTGCCTACATCCTGTGTCTTTTTCTATTTTGTGTATTGGCATTAAGCTTGATGATAAGAGATAGAACAAATAATAATAACTAAACATCACAAGATAATGACATCATAAGAGAAATAATTAACTGTCATTTCCCTAACAAAGACTGCATTCCTGAATGGCACAATTGATGAGGAAATCTACATAGAACAACTGTTGGGATTCGAAGTTAAAGACAAAAAGGCGTATGTTCGCAGATTAAAGGCAGAATTATATGGCCTCAAACAAGCACCAAGGGCATGGTATGCTAGGATGGATGCATATCTGCAGAGATTAGGCTTCGCAAAGGGTTATGTTGATCAAAACCTCTATATTAAGGTTGTGAAGGGAGAGTCGGTAATCATTCTTCTGTAAGTGGATGATCTTCTCTTGACCGATGTGGAAGGTCGAATTGAAGAATGTAAGAGGCAACTAGCAGCAGAATTTGACATGAAGGATTCATTGTTGATGCACTACTATTTGGGACTGGAAGGTCTGGCAAGGACCTAATAAGGTCTATCTAGGTTAAGGGAAGTATGTGATCAAGATGTTAAATAAGTTTGACATGATGAATTGTAAACTGTTGAGATTTTGTGTATTGGGGTAGCATCGGATGTGCTCTAGCTCCCAAAATTTGTGGAGGGACTAGAGTACACCTGATATACAAGACCCAGAAAGGGATTTGGAAAATTTCATTTGGTTTGGGAGATATTTAATTAATTAATTATTTTAATGTATTTCCTAAGTCTAAACTTGGGAAAATTAAATAATTAAAGTTAATTTAATTAAACATGTGATGAAATTGTCTTAAGTCACACGGATCAAGCTTTCTTTTAATCTTAGCCATTGGTTCAAGATTTGATCATGGCCATTGGTTTCCCAACGAGAAAAGTATAAAGGAAAGGCTTGGGGTCATTTGGAGGAGACACACAGAGGCAGAGCACTAAAGCTAAGCTGAGATTCTAGGGCAGGGTTTGCTAAGAATTCTCATAAGTGTTTCAGCTGCAGAGAGGGGAGTTTAGGCAAAGGGGATGGTCTGATCCCAGTGCCTAGAATCAACAAGAGGCAATGAGCAGCTTCCAGAGGCAGCACAGAGAAGCAGCAGCAGCAGCAGAGAGGGCAACAGCTACGCAGCGCAAGGGCAGCTTCAGCTACGCAGTCTCTCCCAGGGCAGTGTTGGGCAGCAGGAGACCCACAGGGGTTACGCAGAGTTCCTCAAGGGCAGCGTAGGGTCTGCGTCACCCATTCTGGGGTTACGCAGCCCTCTCTCGGCCAGCGCAGAGGGACGCAGGGGCTTCAGGGGCAGCACTGGGGTTTCTAGGGCCAAGATCTAGCTGAGTCCTGTAAATCCCGTTTGAGGGTGTGGATCAATCAATATTTTGGGTTCAGAACAACAAGTTAGTTGGATATCTATATTTTCTCTGTCGGAATTTCCAGATCTGGAACCCAAATTTGTTGTATTCATAAAACTCTTAATAATAAAACCCTTCAGCAGCCAAAAGACCGGTTTTCCCGCATTAGGTTTTTCCGAGGACTATTGTCTAGAAAATCATTGTGTCACTTTGTCTATGTGTGCATTTACTTTTCTATTTTAGATTTGAATCAGTGAAAGTCTGTTATGTGTTTGCTTCAATGTTAATCTGAAGTTTCAGCATTAATAACTTAATTAAGTAGGAGAAGCATAATCAGATCTAACAGTAGATTTCTGCATAAGTAACATTCAGAAATTTTCACATAAACCAATGACAACCTCGATGATCACAAAATTGAAGAGACTAAGGAGTTCTGAATTGAGCCCTGTGGATCCTTCCAAGTATAGACAATTGATTGGCTCACTGATGTACTTGGTGAATACACGACCAGACATATGTTTTGCAGTAAATGTTCTCAGTCAATTCCAAGTGGAGCCAAAGCATGATCATTGGATAGCAACAAAACATATACTAAGATATCTGCAAGGAACTATCCACTACTGCCTGAAATATGATAACAGGAATGATGTCCACTTGATTGGGTATACAGATTCTGAATGGGGGGGCAGTGAGCAGATGGAAGAAGCACTACGGTAGGATGTTTTAGTTTGGAATCCTCCGTGATCTCATGGATGAGCATAAAGCAAGAACAGTTGCTTTGAGTAGTGCTCAGGCTGCGTATATTGCAGCATGTGAAGTAAGCAGAGAAGCGGTCTGGTTGAGGAAGTTGCTATCCGACTTGTTCGAAGGACTGATGGACCCTACAATTATACATTCTGATAACACCAATTGCATATGATTGTCTGAAGACCCTAGTATTTCATGGAAAGACAAAGCAAATCAACAACAATTCTCACTATATTAGGAAGCTAGTGCAAGATGGTGTGTTGCAGCTACAATATATCTCCACCAATGAGCAGGTAGCTAACATATTGACAAATCTCTTCTTTATAAGAAGCTTGTATATTTGAGAGACAAGCTTGGTTTCGTTGATGTATCCTCCCTGATTGAGAGGGAGAGATAGGCACATCACTCTTGTCCTCACTTGGGAAGACAGAATAGAGGATTGGGTAAGCATCTGGCATCCGATACTCTTTGAGGATGAGGTAGGGCATCCAAGTTAAGAGTAGTTGTGGACCGATACTCTTTGAGGACTAGCTATCCAAGATAAGAATAGTCCAAATAAGGTCATACTCTATGAACACCTGGGTGGAGTATGTACCTTCGCAGACAATGATTATGGTGTCTATAAATCATTGGTCTCGCCAGTATTGTGCTCTATTCTTGTAGAGAGATAGAGTTTTTAGTCAAGGCCTTGCTATATGACAATGTTGGTTGATATGATGCTATACAGATGAGTTACCAATCCAACTCTTCTTATGAGATCTCTTCAGATTGAGAATGTCCATGTACCATTTATAAATACCTCCCTAGTTAGAAGGGAGGGTTGAAAAATGTGTAACTAGATTCGGTCTTCATAAATATGAAATGTACTTTTGATTCTTGTAAATTGTAAAATGAAAGAAAATTATTATTATTATTTTTGGAGCATGGGTTTCATGCTCAAGCTCTTTTATTTTATAGATCAAGCACCCATTGAGTGCTTATAGGGTTTGTCCTAGGTCAAGAAGTCAAAAGAGTCATTGTCATAAGTTGAAGACCCCTTCAGGCACATTGTAACTTGTAAAGAAAAGGTCACCAGAGGTCACAAGAAGCCATCCTCAAGCTCCAAAAGTCAGAGAAAGCCAAGCGAAGGTCACAAGAAGCCATCCTCAAGCTCCAGAAGTCAAAGAAAGCCAAGTGAAGATCTTAGGAGGCTAAAAGAAGCTCACACATGTGGCAGTAGCAACTACAAGAGGGCCGAAAATTTCAAGTCTGCATTGAAGGCCGAAATTCTGCAGTTGGAGGTCGAAGCTGTGCTACTCAACGAGATCTGACTATGTTCAACTTGGACAAGGAAAGCACATCATCCGGAAAGGTTGGACTTGGTCTTGGAGGGCATTGGTCTTGGTCTAAAGGTCTTAGAATTCGTCAATTGAAGGATCTACAAGGAAGAGAATAGATTTATGGGTTTTCCTCTTACGAGGAGAGGTTTTGGCCCTAACCTGCAGCCTATCTTTTGTGTTCTTGTTCTTCCTGTTTTTGGTGGTTGTTTGATGATACACAAACACGATAATAATAATAATAAGAGAAGCTAATAAGTAAGATAAACAAAAAAACGTCTGAAGCAATTATCAAAGAAAGAGAAATCACACTAATCATTGCCCTTAAAATTTCTCAACAACTCTCACTTCTCAACTAAGTTCCAGAGCTCTCTAATGAGAAATGGGAATACGAAATTCGTTTTTAGAGAGCCCAATACGCACTAGCAATGTTCCAATAAGTGATTGGCACTTTTCCGGGCATATTTGGACACTCAAAACTTTGTATAAACACTCAAAACAGTGCAGCAAATTTTTCTAAAAACTATAGCTCTCTACTCATAGAATCAACACACAAGGAACCCATGTTTCTCTAATCTCTCTGGATATGTTCTAAATCAACTTATGGATGTCTAATCCACATGTTTTCCCCATTTCTCCACACCATTTGCAGGTCAACCCTCGAATTCCAAGATGAATACTTGCCCATGCTGCCCAAATGAATTCTAAGAGTACTCCACAACCGTCACTCAACCACCTGTAAATGTTGTAGGAAGTCGTTTCAACTAACCATTACTTCATTCAATGAATTATGGGTTCACAAGAAAACAAGGTAATAAAATTTTGAATTCAAAAGTTGGCATAGATCTCTTGGAGAGATTTTCTTGCGATAGCAGGAATGGTTAATTTCCTATAACCCTCTCACTAATTCCCACTTGTTGTATCATGGCTTGTATCGATGCTCGCATTCCCAGTCAACTACTCAACATTTTTAATTATCAAAGAAATATTTACATATGCATTGGTTTTAAAATCGTTCCACTTGGTTTGTCATAATGACGACATTTAAACATCGCTACAAGCAATAATGACATAATTATTTACAGTAATGCTGGAGTTCAAATGGGGTTGCTACACTTTCACAACATCCGTACAACGTGCTTTCTTTCACCCTAATGATGGGTAATAGTATTTACCTGAAACATTGATATTGCTATACTTTAACCCAACTCATTCCAAATATACAATGAAATATACAATATTTACATATGCATTGTTTTTAAAATCGTTCCACTTGGTTTGTCGTAATGACCACATTTAAACATCGCTACAAGCAATAATGACATAATTATTTACAGTAATGCTGGAGTTCAAATGGGGTTGCTACACTTTCACAACATTCGTACAACGTGCTTTCTTTCACCCTAATGATGGGTAATAGTATTTACCTGAAACATTGATATTGCTATACTTTAACCCAACTCATTCCAAATATACAATGAATATACAATATTTACATATGCATTGTTTTTAAAATCGTTCCACTTGGTTTGTCGTAATGACGACATTTAAACATCGCTACAAGCAATAATGACATAATTATTTACAGTAATGCTGGAGTTCAAATGGGGTTGCTACACTTTCACAACATCCGTACAACGTGCTTTCTTTCACCCTAATGATGGGTAATAGTATTTACCTGAAACATTGATATTGCTATACTTTAACCCAACTCATTCCAAATATACAATGAATATCTCTCTCCTTTGTCAAGCACTTAATCAATTTTGAATTAATGAATATGCTTTTTGATAGAAAGAATCTTCAATTTCTTTGTGGAAAAAACTTGTCAATGATTAGAAGACAGAGTCTGTCTCAATAAATTATTGAAGTTGTCAAATGTTGCTAATAGGTGCATGTTATAGCAAGAATTTGTAATGGTTTTAGCTAGTAGTCTAAATTGACTTAATATCTAAAGACAACTCAATCAATTAGGGTTATTTTGTCATATACCCAAATGTTTTGACACTAGACCCTTATGGCTCTAAGAGCGCTTTTTGGTTAATAATTCACAATTTATTGGTATATGAAAAAGTAGCATTACACTATATTAACTTGGCAATTTGATTTCAAAATGTTTCTTGTGAATTTCCTCTTAAACTTACAGTCAAATATTTCTAAATTAAGTATTAACTGATTAACCATATCAATCACCTTTTGTTCTTAGGTGTTTAGCTTAGGAAAACCATTTTAGATATGTGTTACACTTGTAGATCCGGAGCCATGTTAAGGAGCAAATCCCTAAAAATTTTACTAGCTATAGATTTGCAAGATTGTTGATCATTTGGACTCCAAAGGTCAATAAACACTTTAATGATGTTTAACAAAGGACAGCACACTTCCGTTTTTATGAAATTGATTAACATCTCCTTGGGAGTAGAAAATATCAAACATCACCTCTATCAAAATTCAATAATGGGCAAGATAATTGACAAAATCCAAGAGGTTTCTCAATTTTCTAGTAAAGCATCCAAGCATATTTTGCAATGCTATTGTCCATCGTAGTAGTTAAGAATATCGTAACTTTTCAATCACATGCTTAGAGCCGCTTTCTAATTACACTTTTCATTTGTTACTTTCCACTGACAATTTTATTTTGTTGAAAGCACTTCGAGAAACACACCCCGGATGGGATGTAGCCCATAGAGTGGGCCTCCTTTAACCTAAGTTGCACCATTCGTCTTCAAGTTAATGTTCAAATTTGGTGACAACGAAATTCGAAAAACAAAATGTACTGCAAACAATATGATAAAACTTGCCGTTAAAAAAGTTCTCCTTGCTTGAATCCTACAAAACATCTGCTTGTTGCCCATCTGCAGGAGTTTATGCAAATTTTATGAGACGCTGTGTATTCTGGACCTTTGGCATACAGTGTTTTGTGGCCGAATCTATCATTTCAGACGGAACAGAGTACATTCCCAAGGTCTAGTCGTCGCAAAACGAGGTCCAGTCCTAAAATGGCTACTCTACAATCAAATCCGCACAGTTTCGCAAACTTATACGTCGTTCGTTACAGTTCGCAGACTTCAAACATTTAATAAAAATCTATGAACCCGATCACTGTGCCTTCCTCTTCGAAGCCAGATCCGAGGGGCAATGACTCTGACACGATTGCCAGAGACTTGCGCCCAACCTAGTCCATTTGAGAATCATGTCAATCGGGTACGGCAGACCACATCGATAATAGAACCCTGGCGTACGACTTAATACTCCGCTAACCTCACCCGTGAGCAAGTTCCAGTGGGATTTAAATTAAGTTAATCAGAAAGCCTTTATTTTTTTATCACGTCAGCACCGACATCTCTTAGAAACCAGAAAAATTCCATTTAAATTAAACCAAATGGTACGACATTTACATGTCCTCAAAGCACTTTGCGAATTCCTTGAAGAAATTACGGTCACAGAATCTAATTCAATGCAACAGATAATTTTTTACACAGTAATTAATTTGCAGTAACAATGGGAGAATTGACAGATTTAAGATAATGTAGGTACCTTTTTTTTTCTCCTTCTCGAGACTGACTTCTCCCTCTGACCATCCGCCATGAGCATCACGCTGCAAAGGCTCTGTATTCGACCAGGACTTGCAGATAATCGTTCCATTACGGCGCCCAATGCCGGGCCTCCCAACAGTGTTAGGGTTCCATTTCCCGGCAATGCGACCAGTGGAAACAAGCCGAATCCCTTGCCCTAGAATGCATCTTTTATCTAATAGCACAGGCGCCTGCAATGTATAAGCCATCCTGTAAACCCCCGATTTAACCTTCTACGGTTAAGAACGGTATGTATTCCTCCTACAATGACGGTTTTACATCTACTACCCTCGACCCTGATTCAAACTAGGTTGACGCCATTAAAAGAGAAGATTTCGCTCCTCTGCAATTCAAACCTCAAACCTGCGAATAATTCGGTATGGGTCTGGAGACAAAACAGTAGGAACAAATATACAAGGCAGCTCTGTTAAGCATCGCGCGGCTTTAGCAAGAAAGCAATTGATGATGCTTGCGGCTGCATAGATCGTATTGACTACGAAACAGATGATCGAGTTTTAACGCCAGCTATAAAAATAGGATAGCTTAGGGACTTGTAGGCTGCCCTGTAATTTGGTCTAATCTTTGGCTTTTAAATGGAGATTGGATGGCAGTTGAATTTTGTCTTAATTTCTTTATTTTGCATTTCCTATTTAATTAGGAAAAAAATTATAGTTAACATATAAATTAATAACAAAAAGCATTAAGGTATAAACTAATAATGAATAACAAAAATATTAATTTCTTTCCATTTTACAATTTATATGTAAGGTTGAATTTTTTATATTTAACGTATGAATGAAATAAAAAAATTAAATTATATATTAATAAATTATAATTTATCCTTAAATTTATTTTTTTAAATTAATTGAAATTAATTTTTTAAATTGTTTGAGTTTAGGTGTTCCGAAGAAATAGTGATATTCTTACCACTTTCCAATTATTTTCAAATCTTGTAGAGTAACATTAAATATTTTAAGAGAGTAACTTTTGTGGTGTAGGCATAATATTAACAACTTCACTTTTGTATTGGGATTAGAGAGATGCCAATTTTTTGGGGCATTTCTTACTCCTCAAAAAAAATCAAAAAGATTTTTTTAGATAAACTAGTCATTATAATTTTGAAAAGTTTCTTTAAATAGCTCACATGGTGTGGACCAATGGGTAATCGGGTGTACTATTAAGGCACTCTTTGAGCAAAGGTTGTGTTAGCCTCCTATAAATTTTTTGACAAGCAAACAGAGGGCTAAATTGTTTTTGAGCCTTCAATAGATGTACTTCTCCCACGGAGACATAATCCTTAGAGCATGACAATGCACTTTGCCCATGAGCTTTAATCCCCTTTGCTGATTCCCATTATGAAGCCTCTCTGATTGCAAAAAAGTTTGCTCCAAAGGACCTATTTTTATCCCTTGTACCCCTGCAAGATATCCCATTTCACTATGTTGTCCCTTTTTCTAAGTTTCCTTTCCACCCTCTTTTCCCCCCTTCTAAACTTCCTTCATTAATCCTCTAATCCTCCCAAAACCCCATTTAAACCCTTCAAATACTTTTTTTTTGGTTTAAGCAATCCTCTTCCTATTGTTTCCCTTTTCCACCCCTCAAATTGCATTAAAATGACTAACGAACTCATATTCTCCATAATATGAGGGCCTGGCCCCTTTAAATAACCCACATGCTTTCCCCCTCCATGTGACCCGGGCGCTAGAACCACCCGCCAGCTCGAAAGGCGTTTACCGCAAAGTATGTATCGGAAGCATTTTTAACCGTTGATCTAAACAGATCGGACGGCGTTCGCTGGCTCCGTCGCGCCCGTGGCTCCCCCCGTTCACATCTTCGATAGCTGATCCACCGTTCATTTCCCGCAGATCAACGGCCCGGAGTCTATTTGTCGCGGTGGTCCCCGCCCCGCTTTCACTGTTCATAAACCATCCGGTTTCTATCGCACCGCCTTTCGGAGGTAGGCGGTATTTTCCAATGGGCCATCGATTCCATACAGCATCCGACGCGTGGCACTGGTACGACTGGAAAAACGTTATCTCATCGCGCATTATCGTTTGTTCGTAGATGCAAAGCGATATCGTCGTCAGCCGTCCGATCTGCGATTGCCCATCCGACGGTCATCGCTCCACGAAGTTGCGCACGTGATAGTCCATGGCCTCAGTACCCTTGGCCCACCGTCCATCACCCTCCGACGCGTCTCCAGCCGTCGATCTCCTCCTCAGATCGGACGGTCAAGATTTGATTTCCCCCGCTGTTGACTGTCCCACCATCTCTCGGTCCTGCCACGTCACCACTCCACGTGTCTCCACCGTACATTCACCCGCCCCCATTATATATATTCGTTCCAAGGTCAAAGCTTAGTGTTTTTACGTTAAAATGTTTGCCTTGACGTTTTCCCCATGCATTCTCCGATGTGCCATGTTTTCCTCCACGGTAGCTTCTGCAGTCATCATCCTCGTTCACGCCACGCTGCCATTGTCACTTTCATCCATACCACCACCTCCATACATGTCTTTAGTAACTGTTTTCGTGTTTTGCAGGTTTATTAGGTGGTAAAACCCGCCATGGTTCATATATGCTATTATAATGGCGCAGTGCGTAGAAGAAGCTGAATGTAGAGCCTGATATTACAGGGAAATGCCCCGAAAGTTGTTTGTGACATAAATGTCATCGAAGGACAGAATTAAAGCTCTGCAAAACCTCTTTGGCTCCATTAAAAGCACAGATTTCGCAGTTAGAGACAAACGAGAAAGCAGCAAAGAGTATCAGTGGAAAAATAGAGCGTTTAAGGCCTATAATTGCAGATTTTGAGCCTTAATCCAATTGTTCAAAGACAAGGTACCGGAATTAAAGACCCGTGGATGCATTCGAGAAGGTCCAATGCCTGAGAAAACAATCTTATCGGCGTCTCGTCATCGACGAAGTTTCCTCTGAGAAAGGACACAGTGTCCATATTCTTGTTAATCTATGCCATGTTCTGGAAGATTTACACACAGCGAGTCCTATGCTACCAGTGCATTAGTTACAGTATGGCAGACCCCGTAGTTGTCCATACACCTCGGTTTATTCACTAGAATTATAGAAAGGGCTACAACAAGTACATTATAGGCACACCTGGAAGTAAATTGCAGCCTGATGAAGATCATGCTTCCATCTGAAAAGCACAATAGATAAATGCTCAGAATTAAAACCGAATGGAGCCTCGGCCCTCCTACTACTTCAGAATTTTAATGCTGCATTTAAGATTACAACTACCATTGTTATTATTTCTCCTATAAGAACCCTGTAGAACATATTGTAAAGGTTGTTGTTCGAGTACTGCAGATTCTTCCCATTAGAGGATTCATTATTTGTTAGACGGTTGGGAGGGATTATGAGTAGTTATTTTGTAGTAGAAGGCTGGGTAGGCTGGGAGGGAGAAAGTTGGGATTTATAATCGACCATTGAGCTCGATTAATGTATTTGGTTTTGCATCAATTAATCAAAGCACATTCACGGGATCTAGTCTATTACTATTGGTGATGTTTCTACTTTCTGTTTATTACATTTTCATGTTGTTTCATTTTATGGCGGCTTGCATGAAATATGGCATAGGATTTACCCTTGTTAGGTACCCTATGTCCTACTGCTCACGCACCTTCAATGTTTTACGCACAAATGTGTTATCTAAGGGTTGATTTCAGTTAATTTAACCAGTGTAGTAGTTCCTTATGCTGCTAGCTGATGTGTGAATTAAATGAATCTGTTCTTAGATGTTCTTGTTGGGTTAAGCTGGAAGATTTGGGAACACTGGGGATTAGTGTTAGCCCTGTCCACTAGGATCCTTGTGCGACCAGCTGGCCTTTCTAAGATCTCTCTGTTAAACTTATCTCTGTTTTCCCTAGACCATGCTAAAGCTGACCTGGAGTTAAATGACCTTTGGTCCGATCTATAAGCTGCCCCTTTGTCCCTCCTTGAGAGTTTCCTATGAGTATGTCCAAGCAGGTCTAGAGTTAAATGACCTCTGGCCTGATCTATAGACAGAAATTGGGTTGCTTTCCTTCTTTCACTTTCTTTCCTTAATGTTCCATCCCATCATCTATCTAAAAAGATCCTTTAGTGTAGATGACTTGCCCTCTGAAAGCCTTGGCTAGTTGTTTGCAAGTAATTCCCCTTTCATGACTCCATAGCCCAATGGATGGCACTTTCTTGACTTATCCCCTTTGCTGAAACATCATGTTGTTTTGTTCCTTTCCTTCCACTACTTTCTCAGTATATGATCTCATGACCAACCCAGCAACCAGCCAACCAAATCATTTTAAACCCCCCTTTGTGCTTCATACCTAGCCTAATATCTCATTTTGAGCTTCAAAGATATACCATTCTTTGCTTTATAATGGAGAGATCCCTCTCTGGGTCCAAGAGGGCTAGATCCTAGGGCCCCAAAGTGGTTCTGATGTTGTCTCATCTTTTGGTCTTGCCAATCTGGCCAAAACATGGGAACCCCAACATAATGGCGACTCCGCTGGGGACTGAGTGCATTTCTCCTTAAACATACTCAGGCACTCAAAGACCCAAGATCTTTGGTTAGATTGGCATTCAATTGCTGATGGTGGACAGCATCTTGCTTCAAGCATTCATATACATCCACCTGGCGACTCCACACTCCATAACTCCTAGAAGACCTAATGACTCCACTGGTGGAGGACACTGAATTGGTTGAGAAGAAGCAGTAGCCTTCTTTGCAAAAGCATGAATCCAAACATGGACAGGGATGCAAAGTATGATGCTTTGTATGATCAATTATATGAATTAACAGAAACGTTTGGTAAAGTGCTGGAGATGTATATGGCTAATCTGAATGTAAATGGGGATTATTTAGAACAGAGCATGCATCTCCCAGAACAAGAACAGACTCATGACCTGGAAGATGAGCAAGACATATATGATGCTCAAGAATCTGTAGAAGATGAAGAGGGAAGTGATCGGGAACTGCCTGATTGTTTACCTAGGTCTCGTATTACGCTGACTAGAGAAAATCAGAACCTAATAGCAAAGGCTAATATGGAATGCTACTTTGAGGAAACAAGGGACCACATAGAGGAGGCAGAATCTGATGTGGAAGAAGAGGCTCAAGAGAACATCCCGCCTCCCAGTCAGCTAACACAAGAGAAAGAGGATTGCTGCTCTTCTACCCATGATAAGAGGGGAACCCCTCTTTTGACAGAAGAAGAGATTGATCAGATATTAAATCAGCAGTCCACCTCATAAATCTTTTATAGAACACACACTCTTGCTCATTCATCTTATGAGTTTGACGATACAGATCCAGAAAGCTCCTCTGGGGATCGGGACGAAGAAAGACCTGCTGAAAATCCCGAAGGTTTGGGGGGTGACATTACTTACAGTTATGATTTTCCTATTTATGATCTGTTTGATGATGAGTGTTTTCAAAAGGGAAGCCGAGCTTGCAGGACCATCATCCTTAGATTCATGGGAGGAAGATCAAAGCCAGCAATTTCAGAGAAGTAATGAAACCAGTCAGCCTATCTATGACACTGATGGGGAGAGCTATGATAGTATAATAGCAGATGAAGATTCTTTGAATCTCCATTCTGCTCTACTACAGATCATCAGTGAGACTGGAAATCAGCAGCCTTTCCTTTCAGAAGAGGAGGAGGAAAGCAAAGAAGAGATTCTTGAGCAAGCTGAAAGCAATGAGCCTTCTTCTGAAAATGAGGAAGCAATGGAACAAGCCCCTGCTCAAGAATACATAGACCTTCTCACAGAGCTCAGCACCTCAGAGCAGAATATACCAGAGCTCTAGGAGTATAACACTGCCATTTATGATGAGTCCTCCAGTTCAGAAAATGAAGAAGATGAAGGAGATTCTCTTTCTCAAGGGAGTCTTATTCTCCATCCAGTGGAAGAAGAAGAGATCCTGGTTGAAGCCTGCTTACCAGATATTCATAACCAGTTATCATTTCATGATCCTGATATACATTTCCTGCACACATTTGAAGAAGGATCAAGGGTCTTTTTGAGCAGCATGTTGCAAACAGAAAGAATATTTTTCAAAGCTGTTGTCATTGAACAAAAAGAGTGGGAGCTGCCCTGCCTATCCAGCCTGCTCAAGGAGTTGAGCAAGAAAGACCAGTCATGGGATCACTTGATGGACTGGTTACATTGGAAGACAATGTTTGTAAGCTAGACTTGTAAATATTCTAGTTAGAGTAGGGTAGGTAGGAAAAGCTCAATAAAGCTCAGTCTGTGAGCATGCAGTTAGTTGTTTTTAATTTCTGCAAAGTCCAGCAAGTCAGACAGTCTAATCCTAACTTGGTTGTTTTTCAATTTCTGTTATAGAATGTAGAGAATAAATCTACTGGACAGTTTAATCCCAGCAGATGTTAGATTAGGTAGAGAAACTATGAGACCAACAGTTTAATCTGGTCTCATGGATTAATAAGGGTAGAAGTAGAATAGGTTTATTTTCCTGCTTGTAAAAAATGATGATGTAAAGGGTCTGCAAGTCCAAATGCACGCAGAAGAAAAAAATGTTAAGACTATAGTCTGGGTAGGTAGTTGTTTGGGAGAATTTTACTGCTGATTTGATGTCTTCACAATTTGTGGCAGCTGATCCAAGAAAGAAAATGGATGGGTCAAGTGCCAGGAATCTGGCCTACACCAAAGATTTATCCTCTGAATTCTTGACTCCTTCAAGAAGAAGCCATCCCCATGTGGAGCCACTGTTAGCCCCCTATAAATTTTTTGACAAGCAAATAGGGGGCTAAATTGTTTTTGAGCCTTCAATGAATGCATCTCCCCTGGAGACACATCATCCTTGAAGTCTCCTGTGCCTTTGCCCTGTGATGAAATCCCCTCTGCTAATTCCCATTATGAAGCCTCTCTGATTGCAAAAAATGGTGCTCCAAAGGACCTGTTTTTATCCCTTGTACCCTTGCAAGATATCCCATTTCACTCTGTTGTCATTTTTTATAAGTTTCCTTTCCACCCTCTTTTCCCCCCTTCTAAACTTCCTTCATTAATCCTCTAATCCTCCCAAAACCCCATTTAAACCCTTCAAATACTTTTTGTTTGGTTTAAACAATCCTCTTCTCCCTATCGTTTCCCTTTTCCACCCTCAAATTGCATTAAAATGGCCCAAAGGGCCATATTCTCCATAATATGGGGCCTAGCCCCTTTCGGCCAAGCCCCTGCGCTTTCCCCCTCCACGTGACCCGGGCACTAGAACCACCCGCCAGCCCGAAAGGCGTTTACCGCAGAGTATGTATCGGAAGCATTTTTAACCGTTGATCTAAACAGATCGGACGGCGTTCGCTGGCTCCGTCGCGCCCGTGGCTCCCCCCGTTCACCTCTTCGATAGCTGATCCACCGTTCATTTCCCGCAGATCAACGGCCCGGAGTCTATCTGTCTCGGTGGTCCCCGCCCCGCTTTCATTGTTCATAAATCATCTGGTTTCTATTGCACCGCCTTTCGGAGGTAGGCAGTATTTTCCAATGGGTCAGCGATTCCATACAGCATCCGACGCGTGGCACCGGTACGGCTGGAAAACCGCTATCTCATCTCGCGTTATCGTTCGTCCGTAGATGCGGAGCGATATCGCCATCAGCTGTCCGATCTGCGATCGCCCATCCGACGGTCATCGCTCCATGAAGTTGCGCACGTGATAGTCCATGGCCTCCGTACCCCTGGCCCACCGTCCATCACCCTCCGACGCGTCTCCAGCCGTCGATCTCCTCCTGAGATCGGACGGTCAAGATTTGATTTCCCCCGTTGTTGACTGTCCCGCCATGTCCCGGTTCTGCCACGTCACCACTCCACGTGTCTCCACCATACATTCGCCCGCCCCCATTATATATATTCGTTCCAAGGTCAAAGTTCAGTGTTTTTACGTTAAAATGTCTACCTTGACGTTTTCCCCATGCATTCTCCGTTGTGCCATGTTTTCCTCCACATTAGCTTTTACAGTCATCATCCTCGTTCACGCCACACTGCCATTATCACTTTCATCCATACCACCACCTCCATACATGTCTTTAGTAACTATTTTCGTGTTTTAAAGGTTTATTAGGTGGTAAAACCCGCCATGGTTCATATATGTTATTATAATGGCGCAGTGCGCAGAAGAAGCTGAATGTAGAGCCTGATATTACAGGGAAATGTCCTGAAAGTTGTCTGCGACATAAATGTCATCAAAGGACAGAATTAAAGCTCTGCAAAACCTCTCCGACGCCATTAAAAGCACAAATTTCGCAGTCAGAGACAAACGAGAAAGCGGCAAAGAGTATCAGTGGAAAAATACAGCGTTTAAGGCCTATAATTGCAGATTTTGAGCCTTAATCCAATTGTTCAAAGAAAAGGTACCGGAATTAAAGACCCCGTGGATCGTTCAGAAGGTCCAATGCACAGAAAACAATACTATCAGGGTTTTCGTATCAACAGAAGTTTCCTCTCGAGAAAGGACACAGTGTCCATATTGCTGTTAATCTATGTAGTGTTCCTGAGAAGATTTACACCCTGGCAGCAGTCCTATGCTACCAATGCATTAGTTATGCGGTATGGAAGACCTCGCAATGTCCATACACCTCTGTTTATTCACTGGAATTCTGCAAAGGGCTACAACAAGTACATCATAGACACACCTGGAAGTAAATTGCAACCTGACGAAGATCACGCTTCCATCTGAAAAGCACAGAAGATAAATGCTCAGAATTAAAATCGAATGGAGCCTCGGCCCTCCTACTGCTTCAGAATTTTAATGCTGCATTTAAGATTACAACTACCATTGTTATTCTTTCTCCTATAAGAACCTTGTAGAACATATTGTAAAGGTTGTTGTTCGGCTGCTGTCGTTGCTGTTAGAGGGATTCATTCTGACTGTTAGAGCAATTTTGGGAGGGATTAGCAGAGTAGTTGTTTTGTAGTAGGTTGGGAGGAGAAAGTTTGGATTGTAATTAGCCATTGAGCTCAGTGTATGTGACTGGTTTTGCATCAATTAAGCAAAGCACATTTCACAGGATCCTGGTTTATTACTATTGGCGATGTTTCCTAACTCTGTTTATTACATTTTCATGCTATTTCATTTTCTGCTGGCTTGCATCATAAATATGGCATAGGATTTACCCTTGTTAGGTACCCTATGTCTCTGCTCTCCTTGCCTTCAATGTTTTCTGCTAAATGTGTTATCTAAGGGTTGGTTTCAGTTAATTTAACCAGTGTAGTAGTTCCTTATGCTGCTAGCTGATGTGTGAATTAAATGAATCTGTTCTTAGATGTTCTTATTGGGTTAAGCTGGAAGATTTGGGAACACTGGGGATTAGTGTTAGCCCTGTCCACTAGGATCCTTGTGCGACCAGCTGGCCTTTCTAAGATCTCTCTGTTAAACTTATCTCTATTTTCCCTAGAGCATGCTAAAGCTGACCTGGAGTTAAATGACCTCTGGTCCGATCTATAAGCTGCCCCTTTGTCCCTCCTTGAGAGTTGCCTATGAGTATGTCCAAGCAAGTCTGGAGTTAAATGACCTCTGGCCTGATCTATAGACAGAAATTGGGTTGCTTTCCTTCTTTCACTTTCTTTCCTTAATGTTCCATCCCATCATCTATCTAAAAAGATCCTTTAGTGTAGATGACTTGCCCTCTGAAATCCTTGGCTAGTTGTTTGCAAGTAATTCCCCTTTCATGACTCCATAGCCCAATGGATGGCACTTTCTTGACTTATCCCCTTTGCTGAAACATCATGTTGTTTTGTTCCTTTCCTTCCACTACTTTCTCAGTATATGATCTCATGACCAACCCAGCAACCAACCAACCAAATCATTTTAAACCCCCCTTTGTGATTCATACCTAGCCTAATATCTCATTTTGAGCTTCAAAGATATACCATTCTTTGCTCTATATTGGAGAGATCCCTCTCCGGGTCCAGGAGGGCTAGATCCTAGGGCCCCAAAGTGGTTCTGATGTTGTCTCATCTTTTGGTCTTTCCAATCTGGCCAAAACATGGGAACCCCAACAGGTTGTCCATTCAAACTCTGATTTACCTGTGTCCACAATAGGGGCATTCGTGGGCACCTAGCAGTTATAGTGATAGCAATTGAAATTGACCATGTGTCACGCAAGTATGAACCCAACCTAGTTGTCAAGTCCTCTGATTACCCAATATATATATATATATATATATATATATATATATATTGAAAATCATATTATAAATGAAACATTTGGAACTTCAAAGAGAGCTAAAGAATCCATTTTTTAAAGTTATTGAACTTTGGGTTAATTGTAACATTTGCTTTCTATAGTGAATTGTAAACTTTTTCAAGTTTAACCTATGCTTATTAGCAAGTCACAGTAATCAAAGGTGTGATAGTGTAATACAATGTAAATAGTTTAATGAGTGCTTCTATGGGAGTGTGGTCACAAGGCCTTTTGAGTATTTCAAATTATGTCTTTAGCTTTTGTTTGTGGCTGGCAGTGTAGAAATTATACAACATGCATGTATATCTTGGATTCACCCGATCTAACAATGTACTAAAGTTAAATACTTAATCGCTTCTACAAATCTTTTGCAAAATTAAAAACACAATCGCTAATCACATGAATATGAAGAAAGATCAATCACACACAACATAGATAATTTCCCAGGGAAAGCTTACAACTAAAAACCCCACTATCTTCTATTGTATATTAAGCATGGATTATGAAACAATTACATACAAAACTCTTCTCACAAGAGCCCTCCAGTACTCAGCTGATTATCTCACACTGTCATATGCAAAACTGACCAACACATAGCCAATTCTCAGCCTCCATATAGCTTGCCTGCCTTGCGCAATCCCTGATGGTGTAGATCCCTAAAATATAGGAATTCTTGCCTACCTTGACTACGCAAGTATCATGGGCACTCCAACGGGTGTTTGGTTGCATGTGTGCAACCCAATAATCCTACAACTGATAGTCAACTTCCCTTTCACCTAGAACTTAACTAGGTCTCCATTGGATCTGACATGCATGCAGCTAATAATAGTGAATCCTCAGTTTCATGTGAGATCACTAGTTGTGAATTAATTAATATTTAATTCACTTGATCTCTCACTAGTGTATCTTCAATTACAACTAGCACAACTGAGTTTAACTCACTTAACTGAGTTAAATTGTTTACAACTTGCATTAACTAATGCACCACTGCACTTCGAACTCTGTTACAACTAGAATTACTCTGCATGCCTCTCCAACTAACTCTAACTCGAAATTCACTAGTTAACTGAATTTATCGCTTTCAGTTAACTGATTCAAGTCAACATTGAGAATAGTTACAGTTTAATGTCCATCTTCATTAAGGGATAACCAAAATAGGCATGCACCCAAAAATAGCATTGTGGGCCCCACCCTAGTCTGGGTGCTTAATGCAACTAGGCGTGGGTGCTGAAATTTTCTTATTGAATATCAACAGGAAGATAGAGGTAATGGATGGTTGTTTATGTTCTGGACCATGGCTCTACTATTTATGGGTTCATGCTTCTTGTTTTAGACGAAATTCAACTACACTACTTGCTTGAGCTTCTCAGGTGGGTTGGGTGCATTTAGAATTCGGGAATTCCCAAAGACTATGTCTGTTGCTCTATCTTGGCTACACGCCATTTGACTTAATGGAAAATATTTGATCTTTGTAGTTTTAGTTTCCCTGGGGTTTTGGCTATTCACGAAATGCCATGCCAACATGGTCGTGTCCGTCGGGGTGCTAGGGAAAGAGGTTAATCCAACTGCCTTCTTATAGAGGCGACAACTCTAGTGGAACCTAATTATCCTAATCAACATGAAGAACACCATTACTCAAAGGGGTTTGCATTTTTGTGCCAAACATCATGGCTCAGATTCTAAAGTGTTAAAATATATGATCTTCATGCACAGGCAACATCAGGTGTCTATGGAGTAGCTCTCAAAGGCAAGACAGGGTGACATAAATGAACTCATTGCCTTCATGAATGACCTCCAATGGAATCAATGGTACCATCAAGATAGTGTGGACCATCTCAACAACAATCAATGATGTCTACAAGAAAGTTTGGATCACATGGATGGTCGTTTGAGCCATATGGAAAAACATGTGCATTGTGAGTTTCAACCGCCTCGCCCTTGGTTCTCCATACTAATGGTAATTTGTTGTGTCTTAATTTTACTAGTTTTTTGGTATTGTGTCCCTCTTAGTTTTTGGACAACCAAATGGCAATGGCTCAAAGGTATCATTTTTGGAAATTTTCTATTGGGCAACAAATCTGGTAGGAGTGACGCAGGTAGCATTTTGTCAATCCATAGATGTAATTTTGGCTTTTAAATGAAATAAACTTGACCTTACAAAGAAAAAGAAAAAAATGTTTAAATGGTTTAATGTGTTCATGGGCACTCACAAATTTGTGATTAAACATTGATAACAATGCATATCCATTTCCTGAAGTGTGGCTAGTCCAACCTGGGTTGTTGTCCTCTCTGCAAAAGTAATTCCAAGTCCACTCTTCATATGTTTATTAATTGTTTGCATTCCAAGCAAGTAATTCATGCAGCTCATTGGGATCTTAACCTTCACATGAAATGGGACAAAGACTCTCTTCCAGCTTGTTTTTAGGACTTGTTATCATGCAAATATGTTTCATGTTTTGAATGGCTCCCCTGTATCCTTATATATCATATTTGGTGGGCTATAAACTTGATCATTTTCAGATGCTATGCTACTCTTCATGAAATATGTGTTGCAACAATCACTAGGATGACCATGGAATATGAGGTTAAATGGAAAACAAAAAAGATAAGGTTAATAATCAAACTAGACATTGATATCAATATTCCCTTGGCTTATTTTGATGGGGCATGCTAAAGAGATCCTCCCCTTTGTGAAATTAGTATAGTTCTCTACATTGACCCAAACCACTTAACCTAAGCAAGATATGCTCATGGAAGAGGAATAAACAACAAAGTCAAGTTTTTAGGTTTACGGTGTCTATTGGAGGTGGCTAAGGAGAAAGGAGTTATGAAGCTTCAAATATTCAGGGACTCTCAATTGGCAATTAAATGGGAAAACAATCAATTTCCATTGAAAATTTGCACCTCCATATTATACAAGATTTTTTTCAATTTTTTGAATGCCTTTCCTTCAAGCACATTTGCAAATCATTAAATGTTCAAGTTCATCAATTATCAAAAGAAACTTTGGATTTCCCTACATGTATTTTTTCAGGATCTAGGAGGACTTTGATGGTACAACAATTGAAGTGATGGACATTAAGGTCTAGTTATCTTCATATGTTTTTTTTTTTTTTTTGCTAGTTTTTGTATTTGGAAGAAGGGTATCGATATACAATTATGGCCTTTTAAAGAGTATGGTGAAAGATATCTGTAAGAATGTATTTTCATATGATGTATTCAGTTTTATTAGTAAAAAAGATAAAGCAATATTCGAGGGTGACAATGCAACAACCAAAAATGGCATCACCCAACGTTGTTCAAGCAAAAGCATGTATATTTCTCTCATGAAATACAATGAATTTTTGTTTTGGGAAAAAAACAATTTATATGCACTTGTAGCTTTCAATATTCACTTCCACTAGCATTACGTATTTGGAAATTGAAATTTAAACATTGTGAATTGAATAAAAACCAAAATGTAAAATAAGAAAACATTCAATCAACGATACAAGCTTCTTCTTTTTTCACCTGAAGAAATCGCACCTGGAGCAGCTTTAGCCGTACGTAGCCCTGCCCAGGATTAGACCACGAGACTTGTGGGGACCAAATTCTAATGCAAGTTATTCATAGTAAATTCCCTTGTTGCCATTATCATTTTTAGCACAAGTACATTCAAAAATATAAGTGTACATAACATGGATCATTGAGTTGAGGACATTATGCGTACTTTGAACTATGGATATAGTTATTAGATGTAGATAAAGAGTAATATTGTGGTTAAGAACATGGGTTTCCTTCTAAGAGATCACACGTTCAAATCTAGAAGGGGGAAGAGTATGTACACCTCTTTAAACTTTAGCAATCAAACCATTATGTAGAGATAGTTCCATTGTCCCACAAATAAGAAGGTCTTATACACCAATTTGGTGTCTAGCTTGATTGTGACCTTAAAATTAGATTATGTTAAAATAAAAATAAAACAAAGAGCAAAAAATAGAATGTATTGTAAAGATTTTATATAACCAAATTCTCTATAACAAAATGGTAAATGCACATATAAAGACAAATGTAAATATTGAGAGGGGTGGCTACCAAACTAGACTAACAACCTCCTTCGCATGGTTAGCCATGGTGTCATTTGTGTACACATTAATGAACCCTTCTTTGTTTCACATTTGCTTATAATAGGGTATTCTAGTTCATATAATGATGAGATAAGAACGACAAATCTTGTGGCCTAAGCTTAGTTCATATATATTTATTTGGGTTTATATGCTTGTAATTTATTAAAGCTCAAAATGTTGGGTAGTTTTGATATTTGAAGGCAATGCTTCATAAAAATCTCTCTGTTGTTCCTTCTAGTAGCTTATAAGTTGGAAATACTCATGGAATAGATCATCAAATAACTAGGTTAAGAAGTGTAGATTAGGCATGTGAAGAAACCATAGATTCTCTATAATAATAACAAAAAATTGTTTTGCTTACTTAATAAAAGCATAAATTTTGACATCGTGATATCAAAACTAGAACAATGAATTCCAACTCTGAGAGATAATTTAAAGAGTTATAAGATTGAATGCAAGCTAAACCTCATTATTTTTAAACCAATTAAGTAAAATCACAACTCTTTTTAATAATAAGGAGATCAGACACATTAAGAAGTAAGTTGATGAATTATTGTAGTAAATGATTGAATGGTAGGGCTCAAGAGTAAAAAGAAATCAACATTACAATTAGAGAAATTGAACATTTAAAGAAGAAATTGGAAATTTTATCATCATAAGGAGCACAGTAAGAAACATTCATGATAGATTTAACAAATCAAAGCAAAATTAACAATACGTAATTACATAATACAAGACATTTGCAACACTAGTGATAATTGTAGGGTTAATCTTTAATCAATCATTAATGAACTCATTGTTGGATGTTTATTTGTCCATTGTATTTGCCCATGGTATTAGTGTGTGATGATGCATATTTAAAGGATTTACAAACTCCATCTAGACTGGCAAGGTGAATGAAGATATGTCTTTGAAAGTTAGTTTTCTCGATAAAGGTTTTGCAAGGTAAAAATCTCTTGTGCATTTTGTGATTGCCTTGTAATTGTTGATGCTACTTCTCTCGCTATGTATTTTACATTTAGTATCAGAGCAAGGAAAACTTAGGCTCTCTAGCAAGAGTGGTTTGATGATGGGGGCCATGGAGAGAGCATATTGTTTTCAAATAGACATGCATGGGCATACAATTGCAAGCATGTTATGGAGTTTTATTTAATCATATATGTAAACAGGAATATGTTTGTAAGACCTATTTTGGTATGCACACCCCTAGTTTGATGTATCATAGCTGTAAAGTCTAGACATGGGTCTAGGTGACAAGGAGCATGTTATATTCCTAAAAATCCTATTAATGAACTTTGAAGTGGATAAATAACTATCCCAGGTCAAGGGGAGAATGTTGGGTTACCTTTGACTCGATCATTGATGGGTTTGCCATCAGTGGATTAAGGGCCTATGTTATTAGGTAATCCATGGTATTTGTTCATACAATTAGTATGTGATGAAGTTTATTTAAAGGCTTGAAGAATTGCATTGTAAAGTGCCTTGGGTGGCCTATTATTTGGCCAAAGAGAATGAAGATTTATCTTTGAAAGTTGCTTTTCCCAATAAAGAGTTTATGTGGTAGAAATCTTCGATGCATTTTTTGATTGCCTCATGATTGTTCGTATTAATTATCTTGTTGTGGGTTTTACATTTGGTATTAGAGAAAGGCAAAAGTTGACACTCTATTAAGAGTGGTTTGATGATGGGAGCAATGGAAGGAGTAGATGGTACATGGGTAATGAAGCAGGTAGATTCTTTAAGCATCACATGCTTGGGCAAGTGACGATAAGCGTTTATTTGGAGTTTCAAATTAATCACATGCAAATGGGCATATTGTTGTAAGACCTGCTTTGGCATGCATTACCTTGTTTGATGAATCAACAATGTAAAGTGTAGATGTAGACCTAGGTGATAGGGGACATGCTTTATTCGTGGAAACCTGATTAAGAAACTTTGAGGGGGGTAGGTGGTTATCCCAAGAAAATTTTAAATGGGCGGATGTTAGGTTAATCTTGACTTGGGTCACTAATGGGTTTACCTTTTGTAGCTTACAAGCCCGTGTTATCGAGTAGCCCATTGTACCACCTCAAGATGACCCCTATATATATTTGCAATTATTATTATTAGGCTACTGTGTTAGGATTTTGTTGGGTCTTTGTGCCTATGTGTGTATATATATGTGTTAGGCCTATTGGCCAATGTATATAATATTTTGAGGCTATATTACTTGTGAGTTATTAGGGCAAGGAGTCTACATGCTAAAAGGCCAATGAACCTAGCTATGTAATATGTAAGCACACTCATTAATAAAAATGCACCATTGCTACAAGCCCAGTCAAATAAGAGAGATGGGGGGTCTACGACTCTAAGATTGGGAAAGGGGATTAAGGGACAAGGAAGGGAGGCTTAAGCCCAAGGGGTGTTGAGATTCAACAAAAAAATTTCAGTACCCACACCTAGTTGCATTAAGCACCCGCACTAGGGCAAGGCCCACAGTGTTGTTTTTGGGTGCATGTCTATTTTGGTTATCCCTTAATTAAGATGGGCATTAAACTGTAATCTATTCTCAATGTTGACTTGAATCAATTAATTGAAAGTGATAAATTCAGTTAGCTAGTGGATTTCGAGTTAGAGGTAGTTGGTGAGGCATGCAGAGTAATTCTAGTTGTAACAAAGTTCGAAGTGCAGTGGTGCATTATTTAATGCAGGTTGTAATCAGTTTAACTCAGTTAAGTGAGTTAAACTCAGTTGTGATAGTTGTAACTGAAGATACACTAGTGATAGATCTAGTGAATTAAATGTTAATTAATTCACAATCAATTATCTCACATGCAACTGAGGATTTACTATTATTAGTTGCATGCATGTCAGGTCCAGTGGAGACCCAAATGAGTTGTAGGTGAAATGGAAGTTGACTATCTGTTGTAGGATTATTGGGTTGCACACATGCAACCAAACACCCATTGGAGTACCCATGATACTTGCGCTGTCAAGGAAGGCCATAATTCCTATCTTTTATGGATCTATTCCATCAGGGATTGCGCAAGCAAGGCAGGTTGTCTGGAGGTTGAGAATTGACTATGTGTTGGTCAGTTTTGCATATGATAGTGTGAGACAATTAACTGAGTACTGGAGGGCTCTTGTGAGAAGTGTTATGTATGTAATTGTTTCATGATCCATGCTTAATATACAATAGAATACTGTGGGATTTTTAGCTGTAAGCTTTCCCCGGGAAATTATCTGTGTTGTGTGTGATTGATCTTTTTTCATGTTCATGTGATTAGCGATTGTGTTTTTAATTTCGTAAAAGATTTGTAGAAGTGATTCAGTATTTAGCTTTAGTACATTGTTAGATCGGGTGAATCCAAGATATACATGCATGTTGTATAATTTTTACATGGTATCAGAGCACGTGAAATTGCAGAAGTGAAGAAGGAGTTGAGTTTGTGACTGGATAGAATTCTATTTTTTAGAAAGACTTTCTTGGTGCTGCAGCTGATTCAAGATCGAAATGGCTTTCAATGGATTGAGGTTAGAGTATGCACTCAAGGGCAGCTCAAATTATATTGCTTGGAAGGACAGGATGGAGGCAGTACTCGAAGATAATGGCTTGAAGGAATTCATTGACAATGATGTTCCTAAACCCGTTGTGACAGATGCTGCAAATATTGATGCATGGCAAAAGAAAGTGGAAAAGGTGAGGATGATCTTGTTGGAGGGAGTATGAGACCAAATTGTCTCAAGCCTCCATGGGAAATCCACACCATATGCAATGTGTAAGGCTTTGACAGATCTATTCCAAAGTAGCAACGACCATAGGAAATTGGCACTCAAAGATAAAATCAGGAAGATCAAGATGGAAAAGGGCGACACCATTCCAAAATATCTAACAAAGTTAGTCCAATGTCGGGATGAACTGGGGATCATTGGAATAACAGTCCTTAATGATGATTTGGTGAGCTTGGCTCTCCTAGGCCTTCCCAAGAGTTGGTACAGTTATCAAGACTTTATCAATGGAAGGGAAAATTTTCCAGATTGGGAACAACTGTGGTCGGATTTGTTACAGGCGGAGTTTAGACAGAACACCAGAGATGGATCTTCATCTAAGAATGAGGATGAAGAGGATTGTGCTTTGGCTTCCAAGGCGAGGAAGGGGAAGGGGAAGAAATTCCATTCTAAATATGAGTCTAAGAATGACAAGAAGCGGGACATGTCCAAGGTGAAGTGTTTTCGTTGTCACGAGCATGGGCATTTTGCTACTAACTGTCCACGGAAGAAGAAGAACAAGAAGGCTTGAGGATCTGTAGCTGGTGAGGCCCTTGCCTCGCAATTTGAGCTTGAATTCTCATTGATCGCATGCATGGTGTCCAATGCATTGGGATTTGTATGGTATTTGGATAGTGGCGCTTCATTTCACATGACGAAAGATAAGGAACTTTTCAGTGACTTGGAGGATAAAGATCTCCAGATGCATATTGAATTGGGCGATTACGGACGGTACATTTCTACCGGGATTGGTACCATTACCTTTCAGAGGCAGTCAGGTAAACCCTTTCAATTAAAAGATGTAATGCATGTACTAGGTCTGAAGAAAAATTTGGTCTCAGTCGCAATGTTGGAGTATAGAGGCTATGATGTTGTTTTTAGTGATGGAAAAGGTTTCCTGCGACATAAAACAATGGGACAAGCCAAGAGGATAGGGATTCGAGTTAATAATATCTACAAGCTGGAGGTAGATGGTTGTGCAATAATGATGGGCAAGGCATATCAAGTGGTGAGCCGGGATGAAAGCAAATTTTGGTACAAGAGATTGGGCCATCTTCACCATGGAGCCTTGAAAGTAATGCATCAAATTTCTACTGGTCTTCCCAGGGGTACACTTGCGTAGTCAAACACATGCAAGGGATGTACTATGGGAAAATATGTAAAATCCACCTTTCATGAAAAGGAAAATCGAGCTTCGGGGATCTTTGAGAGAGTTCACATAGACGTGTGTGGTCCTTTCTCTGTTGCTTCAACAACAAAACATAAGTACTATGTAATCTTTGTTGATGAATTTTCTTGTAAGTGCTGGATCTTCTTCATGCAGAAGAAAGATCAAACATTCTATAAGTTTTGTGAGTTTAAAGCACTGGCGGAAAAATATTCGAGGAAGCAAGTGACGGCTCTTAGGAGCGATAATGGTGGAGAATACATCTCTAACTAATTCGAGAACTTCTACAGCAAAGAAGGAATTTGAAGAGAGCTCATAGTGCCTCATAACCCACAGCAGAATGGGTCGTGGAGAGGAAGAACGAAACTATTGTGGGTGCAACACGAGCAATGTTGCATAATCAAGGCCTACTGATGCATCTATGGGCAGAAGCATGCAATACAACGTTACATGTGCAAAATCGTTGCCCTCATAGAGTACTTGGCACGAGTACACCTGAAGAGGCTTTCACTGGTAAGAAACCTGATGTTTCACACTTTAATATTTTTGGCTCATTTGTTTATGTGCATGTGACCAAGGACGCCAGGAAGAAGCTGGAACCAATAGCCGAGGTTGGGATTTTTGTGGAGTACACTGAAACACCCCATAATTATCGTATGTATTTTCCAAACAACAGAATGACTGTTATGCGTCGGGATATTAAATTTGATGAGGAGAAAGCCATGCGATTGTCCCTTGAGAGGGAGCTGGACTTGCATGCAAAGGAGGAAGTGTTGGTTCCCAAGGATGATTCTCAAGATGTGGATCAACCACATGAGGAGATTCATGGGGTGGAGGAAAACACTCATGCAGAGCCATCCATCAGAAATGGTAGAAGGCGCACGACGGAAGTTGATAGATTGAGACTTGATGTTGCAAAGAATGTAGGAGCCCCTAATTCACAACGCAGACAGAGACAAACTCCTGACCGATTTACTAGATACATGGCTCTTATGAGAAAATGTATTGTGACTGGACCATCTTCCTTTCAGGAAGCAATGCAACAGCCAACTTGGGTTGATGCAATGGTGGAGGAGTATGACTCCATTGTCAAGAACAGTGCATGGGAGATAGTCCTAAGACCAGTCGACAAATCAGTGGTTGGATCAAGATGGATCTACAAGCTAAAGCAATATGCTGATGGGAGTGTGGAGAAATACAAGGCTAGATTTGTGGCCCTGGGATTATCACAGATCGAGGGGATAGATTATGATGATACTTTTGCACTTGTTGCAAGGTACTCTTCCATAAGATTCATCCTTGCAATCTCAATGTAGATGGCTTGGCGCATTCATCAGATGGATGTGAAAATTTTGTTTCTCAATGGGATCATTGAGGAAGAGGTGTACATAGAGCATCATGAAGGTTTTATAATCTGCAATAGTGAGTCGCATGTGTGTAGACTCAAAAGAGCATTGTATGGGCTGAAGCAAGCACTCCATGCTTGGTAAACTTAGATAGACAACTATTTCACCTGACTAGGCTTCACCAAAAGTGAAGCAGATGCAAACCTGTACTAGATTGTGGTGGAGGGTAAGCTATTGATTATTGTTCTTTATATTGATGATCTAATTTTCACTGGTGATGAGCAGCTGATACACTCATGCAAGGAGGATCTTGCAAGGGAGTTATAAATGAAGGACATGGGACTCCTTCATTACTTCCTTGGATTGGAAATATGGCAGCGAGATGGTGAACTTTTTGTGTCTTAAGGCAAGTATGCAAAGGAGATACTGGGTAAGTTTAACATGGAGAGTTGCAAACCCATGAATACTCCTCTTCTAGGAAATTGGAGGAAAGAGGATGCTACTTCTTGAGAGGTAGTGGATGCTACTGTCTACAGGCAGTTAGTGGATTCGCTAATGTATTTGATGAACACGAGACCAGACATTTTCTATGCAGTTAACTAGCTGATTGAAGCTATGGTTAAGCCTACCAAACTCTTTTGGAAGGTGGGGATGCATGTCCTGAGATACCTGAGGGGCACATCAGAGTATGGTCTATGGTACAGACGGACAGAGGGAGTGAAGCTGCATGGCTTCACATATGCAGATTGGGCTAGCAGTCCATCGGACAGAAAGGGCACATCAGGAGGGACCTTTAGCATTGGATCGACAACAGTTTCTTGGTACAACATGAAGCAATGATTCGTGGCACTCAGTTCAGCGGAAGAAAAATACATGGTAGCAATTCAAGCTGCATGTGAGGCTATCTAGATGAGAAATATCTTGGTTGGTTTGTTTGGTTCTCAGATGGATCCAACAATGATTCATTGTTATAATCAGAATTGCATTAAACTCTTGATTAATCCTGTGTTTCGTGATAGGTCCAAGCATATAAATATTCGGTACCATCATCTCAGATATTGTGTGTAGAGAAGGATCATGTTGCTTCAGTACATTCCCACGGAAGATCAAGATGCAGATATTCTGACGAAGGCGCTCACCAGGAGAAAATTCGAATATCATAGTGATAGGATCAGGGTGAAGGATAATCCCTCTCTTGTTGAGAGGGAGTGTTGAGATTCAACAAGAAAATTTCAGTACCCACGCCTAGTTGCATTAAGCACCCAGATTAGGTTGGGGCCCATAGTGCTATTTTTGGGTGCATGTCTATTTTGGTTATCCCTTAATTAATATGGGAATTAAACTGTAATCTATTCTCAATGTTGACTTGAATCCGTTAACTGAAAGTGATAAATTCAGTTAGCTAGTTGATTTCGAGTTAGAGGTAGTTGGTGAGGCATGAAGAGTAATTCGAGTTGTAACAGATTTCAAAGTGCAGTGGTGCATTAGTTAATGCAGGTTGTAATCAATTTAACTCAGTTAAATGAGTTAAACTTAGTTGTGCTAGTTATAACTGAAGATACACTAGTGAGAGATCTAGTGAATTAAATACTAATTAATTCACAATCAATGATATCGCATGCAACTGAGGATTTACTATTATTAGCTACATGCATGTCAAATCTAGTGGAGACCTAGTTGAGTTCTAGGTGAAAGGGAAGTTGATTATCATTTGTAGGACTATTGGGTTTCACACATGCAACCAAACACCCATTGGAGTGCCCATGATACTTGCGTAGTCAAAGAAGGCCATAATTCTTATCTTTTAGAGATCTATTCCATGAGGGATTGCGCAAACAAGGCAGGTTGTCTGGAGGCTGAGAATTGGCTATGTGTTGGTCAGTTTTGCATATGACAGTGTGAGACAATTAGTTGAGTACTGGAGGGCTCTTGTGAGAATAGTTTTGTATGTAATTGTTTCATGATACATGCTTAATATACAATAGAAGATAGTGGGGTTTTTAGCTGTAACTTTTCCCCAGGAAATTATATGTGTTGTGTGTGATTTATCTTTCTTCATGTTCATGTGATTAGGGATTGATCCGGATTTTATGCAGGAACGCAACAGAATACAGATATAACCATAGATACAGAGATGCAGCGGAAATAATGCTTCATTTTATTAATAAAAGAATGACTGCAATAAGCTTACGAACATAATGGAAATAAGCTAGGGCGCTGGTAGCGTATCTCTGAGAAGAGATGTAGCGTACGCAGGCCTCTAAACTGTGTTACATTGAGGCTCGCAGGCCTATTACAGACATAATGGAAATAGATGAGCTAGGGTACTAGCAGCGTATCCCTGAGAAGAGATGTGGTGGCTACCAGCCCCTGAACTGTGTTACAATGCATGATGGAGATGTGGCGAGCTAGGGCAGTGGTAGCGCTTATCTGCGAGAAGAGATGTATCGGCTCTGACCCCTTAGCGCTGTTACGGTAGACTCGAGGGCCTGTTGTTGAGAAACGATGTAGAATCGAAACGTCCGAAGCCTAACCGTGAGAGATGAAGCGCCAAAACTGTGGGCCCCGTTTGGGTAAATTGGTGGTTCAACTTCTCGGGGACGTAACTTTGGCATCCGATCTCCGTTTGACGCACTCAATAGCTCGTTAGAAAGATCTGTTCGAGGAGTACAACTTTTGAACGAGCAACATCGGTCCATGGACCGATGTTGCTCTCCGTTTTCCCAAAAAGCGTCGTTTAGGGCCTCAAAACGGCTCCGGAAATTTAAGACCCGAAAAACTGCTAAAAATAGTAAGTTGTGCCGAAACTTACAAATTGAAATAACTGATGGTGGGGGTTCGAATGGACTCGATGGGTGGCCACCAATATCCACCTGGATTATTAATGCCCCAAAACGGCTCCGGGTGTGCAGGACCCGAAAACCTGCTATAAATAGTAAGCTGTGCTGAAGCTGAAAAACTGAAAGAATTGATGCTGCGGGTCCAAATGGAATAGGTGGGAGGCCACCGATATCCACCTGGATCGTTCCTCCCTCCTTAGGAAGCAATGGTATCCATTGCGTTAAGTTCCTCCCAGCAGGGGGGGGGGGAGGAATTTTTCTTTGAGAACTTGGTGTAGCCGTCTTGGATGTAAGAATGTGCTGCCATTGGGCATCGTGAGATGCGAAAAATTTGTCCGAAGCATCGCGTTCCTGCGGTTCTCGGGGGCATCCTCGAAACGAGGTTACAAATAGGATCTCCTTCTCCCTCGTCTTTCTTTCCTTCCGCCATGGGGGGTCGTCGGGGTTGCGAGGTTGAACTCCTTATACCCTGGCCGCGTTGAAGACATGAAGAGAAAAACAGAGAAAGAGCAGACCCGCTCCGATACCCCTGATCCGGATTTTATGCAGGAACGCAACAGAATACAGATATAACCATAGATACAGAGATGCAGCGGAAATAATGCTTCATTTTATTAATAAAAGAATGACTGCAATAAGCTCACAAACATAATGGAAATAAGCTAGGGCGCTGGTAGCGTATCTCTGAGAAGAGATGTAGCGTACGCAGGCCTCTGAACTGTGTTACATTGAGGCTCTCAGGCCTATTACAGACATAATGGAAATAAAAGAACTATGGTACTGGCAGCGTATCCCTGAGAAGAGATGTGGCAGCTACCAGCCCTTGAACTGTGTTACAATGCAGACATGATGGAGATGTGGCGAGGTAGGGCACTGGTAGCGCTTATCTCTGAGAAGAGATGTATCGGCTCCCAGCCCCCTGAACTGTCTTACAATGAGGCTCGAGGGCCTATTTATTGTTGAGAAACAATGTAGAATCCGAAACGTCCAAAACCCTAACCGTAGGAGATGAAGCGCCAAAACTGTGGGCCCCGTTTGGGTAAATTGGTGGTTCAACTTCCTGAGGACGTAACTTTGGCATCCGATCTCCGTTTGACGCGCTCAATAGCTCGTTAGAAAGATCTGTCAGGGACTACGGTGTCGGGCCGTTGTCGAGAAAATTCGTGGCCTTCTCATGCAAAAACATCGTTTAGGGCCTCGAAAACGGCTTAGAAGTTAGGGACTAGAAAAATCACTAAAAATAGTAAGTTGTCACAGAAACTTACAAAAAGGGCGAAGCAGCGGTGGTGGGGGTTCAAATGGAATAGGTGGGTGGCCACCAATATCCACCTGGATCATTAATGCCCCAAAATGGCTTTGGGCATGCAAGACCCAAAAACCTGCTAAAAAATAGTAAGCTATTGGAAGTGAAACGCTGCAAGAATTAATGTTGCGGGTCCAAATGGAATAGGTGGGAGGCCACTAATATCCACCTGGATCATTCCTCCCTCCTTAGGAAGAAATGATCTCCATTGCATTAAGTTCCTCCATTAGGGGGGGGGGGGGGGGGGAGGAGCCTGGCCGAACTTGGTGTTGACGGCCGTCTTTGGATGTAGATGTGCCACCGGTGGGCAGCCATTGAAGAATCTGAAAAAAAAATTGTCCATCATCGTGTTCCTCTGTTTCTCGAGGGCATCCTCGAGCAAGATTTTGATAGGATCTCCTTCTCCCTCGTCTTTCTTTCCTTCCGCCATGGGGGGTCGTCGGGGTTGCGAGGTTGAACTCCTTATACCCTGGCCGCATTGGGGACATGAAGAGAAAAACAGAGAAAGAGCAGACCCGCTCTGATACCACTGATCCGGATTTATGCAGGAACGCAACAGAATACAGATATAACCATCGATACAGAGATGCAGCGGAAATAATGCTTCCTTTTATTAATAAAAAAAAATGACTGCAATAGCTTACAAACATAATGGAAATAAGCTAGGGCGCTGGTAGCGTATCTCTGAGAAGAGATGTAGCGTACGCAGGCCTCTAAACTGTGTTACATTGAGGCTCGCAGGCCTATTACAGACATAATGGAAATAAAAGAGCTAGGGTACTGGCAACGTATCCCTGAGAAGAGATGTGGTGGCTACCAGCCCCTGAACTGTGTTACAATACAGACATAATGGAGATGCGGCGAGCTAGGGCACTGGTCGCGCTTATCTCTGAGAAGAGATGTGTCGGCTCCCAGCCCCCTGAACTGTCTTACAATGAGGCTCGAGGGCCTATTTATTGTTGAGAAACAATGTAGAATCCGAAACGTCCAAGACCCTAACCGTAGGAGATGAAGCGCCAAAACTGTGGGCCCCGTTTGGGTAAATTGGTGGTTCAACTTCCCGGGGACGTAACTTTGGCATCCGATCTCCGTTTGATGCGCTCAATAGCTCGTTAGAAAGATCTGTCCGAGGAGTACAACTTTTGAATGAGAAACATCAGTCCATGGACCCATGTTGCTCTCCGTTTTCCCAAAAAACATCGTTTAGGGCCTCAAAATGGCTCCGGAAGTTTAAGACCCGAAAAACTGCTAAAAATAGTAAGTTGTGCCGAAACTTACAAACTGAAATAACTGATGGTGGGGGTTCAAATGGACTCGATGGGTGGCCACCAATATCCATCTGGATTATTAATGCCCCAAAACGGCTCCGGGTGTGCAGGACCCGAAAACCTGCTATAAATAGTAAGCTGTGCTGAAGCTGAAAAACTGAAAGAATTGATGCTGCGGGTCCAAATGGAATAGGTGGGAGGCCACCGATATCCACCTGGATCATTCCTCCCTCCTTAGGAAGCAATGGTCTCCATTGCGTTAAGTTCCTCCATGGGGGGGGGGGGAATTTTGCTGAACTTGGTGTTGGCAGCCGTGCTGGATGTAGATGTGCCACCGCTGGGCAGCCATTGAAGGATCTGAAAAAAAAATTTGTCCATCATCGCGTTCCTCTGTTTCTCGAGGGCATCCTCGAGCAATATTTTGACAGGATCTCCTGCTCCCTCGTCTTTCTTTCCTTCTGCCATGGGGGGTCGTCGAGGTTGCGAGGTTGAACTCCTTATACCCTGGCCGCGTTGGGGACATGAAGAGAAAAACAGAGAAAGAGCAGACCCGCTCTGATACCACTGATCCAGATTTATGCAGGAACGCAACAGAATACAGATATAACCATAGATACAGAGATGCAGCGGAAATAATGCTTCATTTTATTAATAAAAGAATGACTGTAATAAGCTTACAAACATAATGGAAATAATTTGGGGCGGCCACGGTAGCCGGAATATCGAGAAGAGATGTAGCGTACGCGGGCCTGCGAGCGTGTTACATTGAGGCTCGCGAGCTATTACGGACATAATGGAAATAGATGAGCTAGGGTACTAGCGACGTATCACGAAGAGATGTGGTGACTGCAGGACACGAGAGCGTATTCTGATGCGGACATGATGGAGAGCTAGGGCCTTTAGTAGCGCTTATCTCTGAGAAGAGATGTATCGGCTCCAGCCCCCTGAACTGTCTTACAATGAGGCTCAAGGGCCTATTTATTGTTGAGAAACAATGTAGAATCCGAAACGTCCAAAACCCTAACCGTAGGAGATGAAGCGCCAAAACTGTGGGCCCCGTTTGGGTAAATTGGTGGTTCAACTTCCTAGGGACGTAACTTTGGCATCCGATCTCCGTTTGACGCGCTCAATAGCTCGTTAGAAAGATCTGTCCGAGGACTTCAATTTTTGAACGAGCAACATCGGTCCATGGACCCATGTTGCTCTCCGTTTTCCCAAAAAACGTCGTTTAGGGCCTCAAAACGGCTCTGGAAGTTTAAGACCCGAAAAACTGCTAAAAATAGTAAGTTGTGCGGAAACTTACAAACTGAAATAATTGATGATGGGGGTTCAAATGGACTCGATGGGTGGCCACCAATATCCACCTGGATTATTAATGCCCCAAAACAGCTCCGGGTGTGCAGGACCCGAAAACCTGCTATAAATAGTAAGTTGTGCTAAAGCTGAAAAACTGAAAGAATTGATGCTGCGGGTCCAAATGGAATAGGTGGGAGGCCACGGAAGTATCACACTGAATCCATTCACTCCCTCCTTAGGAAGCAATGGTCTCCATTGCGTTAAGTTCCTCCATGGGGGGGGGGGGGGGCCCTGTGTCGAAGATGTTGTTAGCAACGCGTCTTTGGGGTACTGCTTCTGCAAATTTGGGCAGCCATTGAAGGATCCAAAAAAAAAAAAATTGTTCATCATCGCGTTCCTTTGTTTCTCGAGGGAATCCTCGAGCAAGATTTTGATAGGATCTCCTGCTCCCTCGTCTTTCTTTCCTTCCGCCATGGGGGGTCGTCGGGGTTACGAGGTTGAACTCCTTATACCCTGGCTGTGTTGGGGACATGAAGAGAAAAACAGAGAAAGAGCAGACCCGCTCTGATACCACTGATCCGGATTTTATGCAGGAACGCAACATAATACATATATAACCATAGATACAGAGATGCAGCGGAAATAATGCTTCAATTTATTAATAAACGAATGACTGAAATAAGCTTACAAACATACTGGAAACAAGCTAGGGCGCTGGTAGCGTATCTCTGAGAAGAGATGTGGCGTACGCAGGCCTCTGAACTGTGTTACATTGAGGCTCGCAGGCCTATTACAGACATAATGGAGATAGATGAGCTAGGGTACTAGCAGCGTATCCCTGAGAAGAGATGTGGCAGCTACCAGCCCCTGAACTGTGTTATAATGCAGACATGATAGAGATGTGGCGAGCTAGGGCACTGGTCGCGCTTATCTCTGAGAAGAAGAGATGTATCGTCGACCCCCTTCGCTACATTACGATAGCTCGAGGGCATTTGTTATTGTTGAGAAACAATGTGGAATTTGAAACGTCCAAAAACCTAACCGTAGGAGATGAGGCGCCAAAACTGTGGGCGCCCGTTTGGGTAAATTGGTGGTTCAACTTCCCGGGGGCATAACTTTGGCACCCGATCTCCGTTTGACGCGTTCAATAGCTCGTTAGAAAGATCCATCCGAGGACTACAGCTGTCGGGACGAATTTTATCAGAAAATTCGCTGGCGCTTTCATACCCAAAAAACATCGTTTAGGGCCTCAAAACGGCTCCGGAAGTTCAGGACCCGAAAAACTGCTAAAAATAGTAAGTTTTGTTGCAACTTGAAAATTGAAAGAACTGAAGATGGGGGTTCAAATAGAATAGGTGGGTGGCCACCAATATCCACCTGGATCATTAAGCCCCCAAAACGGCTCCGAGAGTGGAGGACCCGAAAACCTGCTAAAAATAGTAAGCTATCATGAAGGTAAAGAAAAGCCCAGAAAGAACCATCTGCTGCGGGTCCAAATGGAATAGGTGGGAGGCCACCGATATCCACCTGGATCATTCCTCCCTCCTTAGGAAGCAATGGTCTCCATTGCGTTAAGTTCCTCCATGGGGGGGGGGGGGGGGGGAGGGAATTTTGCTGAACTTGGTGTTGGCAACCGTGCTGGATGTAGATGTGCCACCGCTGGGCAGCCATTGAAGGATCTGAAAAAAAATTTGTCCAACATCGCGTTCCTCTGTTTCTCGAGGGCATCCTCGAGCAAGATTTTGATAGGATCTCCTTCTCCCTCGTCTTTCTTTCCTTCCGCCATGGGGGGTCGTCGGGGTTGCGAGGTTGAACTCCTTATACCCTGGCCGCGTTGAAGACATGAAGAGAAAAACAGAGAAAGAGCAGACCCGCTCCCGTGCCACGATCGGATTTTATGCGGGGAACGCAATATATCTGAGACATCACCATAGATACGAGAGATACCAAGAAATAATGCTTCATTTTATTAATAAAAGAATAGCTATAATAAGCTCACAAACATAATGGAAATAAGCTAGGGCAACGGTAGCGAATCTCTAAGAAGAGATGTAACGTACGCGAAACCAGCAGGCTTGTGTTACATTGAGGCTTTTTGGCCTATTCTGATTATAATGCTTATAGATGAGCTAGGGTACTAGCGGCGTATCCCTTTGAGAAGAGATGTGGTGGCTACCGGACACGGAAGCTGTGTTACAATGCGGACATGATGGAGAGCTAGAGACTTGGAAAAACTTATCTACGAGAAGAGATGTATCGGCTCCGGCCCCCTTATTGTGTATTACAATGAGGCTCGAGGCCTATTTGTTGAGAAACAATGTAGAATCTGAAACGTCCAAAAACCTAACCGTAGGAGATGAGGCGCCAAAACTGTGGGCGCCCGTTTGGGTAAATTGGTGGTTCAACTTCCGAGGGACGTAACTTTGGCATAATATCTCCGTTTGATGCACATGATACATCATTAGAAAGCTCTATCCGAGGACTACAGCTATCGGGACGAATTTTATCAGAAAATTCATTGGCGCTTTCATACCCAAAAAACGTCGTTTAGGGCCTCAAAACGGCTCCGGAAGTTCAGGACCCGAAAAACTGCTAAAAATAGTAAGTTATGTTGCAACTTGAAAATTGAAAGAACTGATGGTGGGGGTTCAAATGGACTTGATGGGTGGCCACCAATATCCACCTGGATTATTAATGCCCCAAAACGGCTCCGGGTGTGCGGGACCCGAAAACTTGCTATAAATAGTAAGCTGTGCTGAAGCTGGAAAACTGAAAGAATTGATGCTGCGAGTCCAAATGGAATAGGTGGGAGGCCACCGATATCCACCTGGATCATTCCTCCCTCCTTAGGAAGCAATGGTCTCCATTGCGTTAAGTTCCTCCATGGGGGGGGTGGGGCGGGGGGGGGGGAATTTTGCTGAACTTGGTGTTGGCAGCCGTGCTGGATGTAGATGTGCCACCGCTGGGCAGCCATTGAAGGATCTGAAAAAAAAATTTGTCCATCATCGCGTTCCTCTGTTTCTCGAGGGCATCCTCGAGCAAGATTTTGACAGGATCTCCTGCTCCCTCGTCTTTCTTTCCTTCCGCCATGGGGGTCGTCGGGGTTGTGAGGTTGAACTCCTTATACCCTGGCCGCGTTGGGGACATGAAGAGAAAAACAGAGAAAAGCCGGACAAGCTGACATTAACCATCGGATTTTTATGCGGGGAAAGGAACGCAACATAATACAGATATAACCATAGATACAGAGATGCAACAAAAATAATGCTTCATTTTATTAATAAAAGAATGACTGCAATAATCTTACAAACATAATGGAAACAAGCTAGGGCGTTGGTAGCATATCTCTAAGAAGAGATGTAGCGTACGCAGGCCTCTGAACTGTGTTACATTGAGGCTCGCAGGCCTATTACAGACATAATGGAAATAAAAGAGCTATGGTACTGGCAGTGTATCCCTGAGAAGAGATGTGGTGGCTGCGGACCTCTGAGCTTGTGTTACAATGCGGACATGATGGAGAGCTAGAGACCTTTGGTAAGCTTATCTGAGAAGAATGTATGACTCCGGCCCATAAGCGTATTACAATGAGACTCGAGGGCCTATTTATTATTGAGAAACAATGGAGAACCCTAAACATCCAAAAACCTAACCCTAGGAGATGAAGCGCCAAAACTATTGGCCCCGTTTGGGTAAATTGGTGTTTCAACTTCCCAGGGACGTAACTTTGGCATACTATCTCCGTTTGACGCACATGATACATCATTAGAAAGCTCTATCCGAGGACTAAAACTTTCGGGACAAATTTGATTCCATCAAATTCGCTGGTAAAACGATGCCCAAAAACATCGTTTAGGGCCTCAAAACGGCTCCGAAGTTCAGGACCCGAAAAACTGCTAAAAATAGTAAGTTGATAGAAACTTACAAGTAGAATTAAACGATGAGTGGGGGATTCAAATGGACTCGATGGGTGTACACCAACCCTGGATTATTAATGCCCCCAACTGACTCGGGGTGTACGGGACCCGAAAGCACAACATAAATAGTAGAATTTGAGGTGAAGCTGAAAAGCTAGAAAGAATTAATCTGCGGGTCCAAATGGAATAGGTGGGAGGCCACGATATCCACGATCATTCCTCCCTCCTTAGGAAGCAATGGTCTCCATTGCGTTAAGTTCCTCCATGGGGGGGGGGGGGGGGGGGGGAGGGAATTTCTTTGAACTTGGTGTTGGCAGTGTTGGATGTAGATGTGCCACATTTGGCGGCCATTGGAAGGATACGAAAAATTTGTCCAACATCGCGTTCCTCTGTTTCTCGAGGGCATCCTCGAGCAAGATTTTGATAGGATCTCCTTCTCCCTCGTCTTTCTTTCCTTCCGCCATGGGGGGTCGTCGGGGTTGCGAGGTTGAACTCCTTATACCCTGGCCGCGTTGAAGACATGAAGAGAAAAAGGGCCAATATATGACAGCTCCGATACCCACGGTCGGTTTTATGCGGGAGCACGCAACATAATACGAGATATAACCATAGATCTGAGAGATGCAGCGGAAATAATGCTTCATTTTATTAATAAAAGAATGACTGCAATAAGCTTACAAACATAATGGAAATAAGCTAGGGCGCTGGTAGCGTATTTCTGAGAAGAGATGTAGCGTACGCAGGCCTCTGAACTGTGTTACATTGAGGCTCGCAGGCCTATTACGGACATAATGGAAATAGATGAGCTAGGTACTGGCAGCGTATCCCTGAGAAGAGATGTGGCGGCTACCAGCCCCTGAACTGTGTTACAATGCAGACATGATGGAGATGGGGCGAGCTAGGGCACTGGTAGCGCTTATCTCTGAGAAGAGATGTATCGGCTCCCAGCCCCCTGAACTATCTTACAATGAGGCTCGAGGGCCTATTTATTGTTGAGAAACAATGTAGAATCCAAAACGTCCAAAACCCTAACCGTAGGAGATGAAGCGCCAAAACTGTGGGCCCCGTTTGGGTAAATTGGTGGTTCAACTTCCCGGGGGCATAACTTTGGCACCCGATCTCCGTTTGACGCGTTCAATAGCTCGTTAGAAAGATCTATCCGAGGACTACAGCTGTCGGGACGAATTTTATCAGAAAATTCGCTAGCGCTTTCATACCCAAAAAACGTCGTTTAGGGCCTCAAAACGGCTCCGGAAGTTCAGGACCCGAAAAACTGCTAAAAATAGTAAGTTATGCCAAAACCTAGGCGAAATAGCGATGGTGGGGGTTCAAATGGACTCGATGGGTGGCCACGATATCCACCTGGATTATTAATGCGAAAACGACTCGGGTGTGCGGGCCCGAAAACCTGCTATAAATAGTAAGCTGTGCTGAAGCTGAAAAACTGAAAGAATTAATGCTGCGGGTCCAAATGGAATAGGTGGGAGGCCACCGATATCCACCTGGATCATTTGTGTTTTTAATTCCGCAAAATATTTGTAGAAGTGATTCAGTATTTAACTTTAGTACATTGTTAGATCAGGTGAATCCAATATATACATACATGTTGTATAATTTCTACAAGGGGCTATAAGTGAAAAACTAGAATAATCCCAAAGTCGTGGATCACATGGTTTTATCCTAAATTATTAAGGAGAGTTCTAGAGTTTCCATTTGTCACATTAGACACACGCTTATAAAAAGTGGGGATTTAGTGTAATTCTCCATTCCATGTTATTTTTCCAATGATTTTAAGTATTGTACTTGCTTTGAGGGGAAAACATTGACCTTGCTACTATTATTTGATGTTAGTGCATTTATCCTTGGATTACCTTGGGAAAGGTTGGAGCCTTGGAGGGAGAAGTGTAGGGACAAGATTCTTGTGTGAGGTCTAGAGGGTACCCGGAGACCTTTAAGGCAATTAGAACTCTTAAATTCATAGGGCCTTGAGACTCCCTGGTCGGCCTGTGTTGGAGGCTTGGAAGGGAGTGGCACATCCTGAGGGACTATAGGTGTGGAGAAGGGGGTGCGTTACCTTGGGTTGAAAAGCTTGTGAGGGATGATGTTGAAATTTGATACCTTGGCCTTAACCATGTTCAATGTTGATTATGGAACATAGATTAATTTTTTCCTTAGTAGAATCATAGCCTCGACTTGGGGATGACTCACAGTTGAGATTAATGGAGCGGTGAGGTTTATGACTCAATGGAACATATGAGGTCTACAACTAGTTGATGCTTATATTTAAAGGTAAGTGTTCCAATTTATGTTTATTTTGCTTTTGTTATGTTTGTGTTACATTATTGCTTGGTGTTATATTTCATGTACATGTTTAACTACTATTAGAATCATAATTACATGTTTCATGACTTATAATTGCACTAAACATGCATGTAAAAAGGTTAATTAAGGTACTCGGGATACCTAAATGGTTAAAGTGGACTTGGCATATTAACCATGAAGAGAAGCATATTTGGTATCAGAGAATTTATGAATTGCAATAGGTGATTGGTGCCCCATTGGGCATAATTACAAATGGTATCAAAGATAATTATGGATATGTTAATAAAAACATCGAATTTATGCCATCAAAGGTGGAGTTTAACAATAATGCCCCTTAGTTGGGCGGTTGAAGGGTGTTACACCAATGGTATTTTTCCACAATATTAGCATGTGACAAAGCCTATTTAAAGGCTCGAATAACTTCATTGTAAATTACCTAAAGCAACATGTTCTCATGATTTTGTTTTCCATTTATACAATACTCACAAAAACCAAATTCTTACATAATCATTCAATTTATGAAGTTATTGCTTTCCAACGCTCACATGCATTGTTAATTATTCTAGAAGGGCATAAGTATATTTTGATAGAACTAAATCTGAGGTTTTTTGTTGATGTAAGAAACTTAAATCTCTCTTGGGAAATTAGATTGGTAAAAGATTAAGGTGTCAAGGTTTAATAATGGTAGCGAGTTTTGTTCAGTATAAATGATAAGTTCTACAAGGAGAATGGAATTTAACGGCACAATACAACTACATATTTATCCCTCGACATATTGGATTTAGAATAAATGAATGGAACGATGATGGAGAGAGTGAGGAGTATGCTTAGTGGTTCTGCCATAAAGAAAATGTTATGGGCATAAGTGGTTATTATGACATGTTACTTTATTGATAGGTTTCCCACATTAGCTCTTATGGATAAGAGCTATATGGAGGTATCGACAAGCAAGAAGCCCTCACATTAGCATTTGATTTTTTTGGTTGTGAGGCATATGATCATGTGCTTAAGGACAATTGGTCAAACGTTGATAACATGAATGCGAAATATATCTTCATTTTTTATTACATTATCGTGGAATAGTTCAAGCTTTTGGGATCCTATGGCTAAATTTTATTTGTGTGGTGGGAATGTTATTCTAGAGAATTTAACACTTCTCCAATTGTGGTTAAACTAGAATAGAGTGAGAAGACGTAAGTGGTTGTGTTACAACCTGTTGTCGATAATTATTGTCTACCCTAGAGACAGCCTAGAGTTGCTATAGACCAGTGCTTAGGACATCTTAACATAGCAAGGAGCTCATAATATAGCTTGTGTTGTCAATCCAAAAGCTCTCTTACTATCACTTGTAAAACAAGGAAATTAGTTTAAATGGAACCAAACTCTCTCAGAAGCTGATACAAAGATAAGAATAATGTAGGAACAGCATGCAAAACTCCAATACAAAAGCATCAGATAGTTAAGAGACAGCTTACTGCAAAGAGGGCCAGTTCAAATAGTATGCCACAGAAATCAAATATCAGAAAGTGGATGCAATGAGGAAACATGAAGAAGATACTAGTTAGCATGAGGCTGATACCCAGATACACAACAAAACCACATATGGGCTTATCCAACTAAGAATCCATACATGACAATGGCGTTTTAAAATCACCCTCCTCAAGTAACTAATATAGCAGAAAATATGGATGAAATGAACATGGAACAGTATATGACTAGGCCTATTTAAAACGCTTGACTAATCCAAGTATGGGCACCAACTAGGATGAATCCTTACTTAAGACCAGTGAGCCACTCGCATTCTAGAACATGATACAAGAAGATAAATAACATGAAATGAGATATTATATTAACACATAAGAAAAGATTACATACTGTGGGATACCAAAGACCAGAATCCTCATTACAGTTATAACTCCTCTTCACTGAAACCCTACGGGCTCTGAGCCTTCATACAAAAACTTTACAAGATGTATACAAAAGCCTTTCACTGCACAGTTTGCTGATAGAAATCTGGAACCCCTACAATGTCTTATTTCTGGGTATTTATAGAAAGAACAGAAAAGTCTAGAAAAACAAGGTCGGTCATGTACATTTAATTTGCCTAATTTGAATGAAATGGCGGAAAATATGCGCGCCCATACTCCTCAATTAAAGTGGTGTGCAGTATGTACTCTGAGGTCGGCTCTCTGAAGTAAATGCTGTAGATTCAAATTCCTCCAGGGATAAGGTATGAAGAATAAAATATGAGACATTCTGTACTCTTCTGGGATGAAAATCTGTTGAAGTAGAACCTGAAGGATATGATTTTATGCACCTGTACCCTTTGCCTTCTGGACACCAGATTTCCTTGATCTTCAACTGATATTCTTTGTTGTGAAATTAATGTCTTCAGCTACCAGAATCTACCTTTTGAATTGCTCTGAGGGATTTGGTAAATTCCGGCCCAGCCTCATTAAATGAGGGTCTTATCGACAATATCTCCCCGGATCCCTGTTCCATCATTCCACACCTGATAGATGGTCCTTTGGAATGCTCTCGACTTCTGTATGTAAGTCACAAATAGCGATAATTCTTCGGCGCCAGTCACCTGCAAAATCCACAAACGTATTAAAGGAAACCAGACTCAGGGATGGACATGCAATGGAGGTGACCGTGTGACAAAGTGGCATGATAACAATGGCGGCAGTATACAGGGTGGTGAAAACACAGGGTAACAATGGTGGATGAGCCGGACAGGGATGAGACACACGGTGGAGCGACGATAAATGAACGTGGCGGAGGCTTACAACATAAAATGTTAAAATACAACGTATAAATATCATGTATGTGTGGCGAAGGAAGGGCATGGTGAACGCGTGGAATAATGACGTAGGCGTACAAAAGACCAAATGGAAAGGATGACGTGGTAGTGGGATGGTAGACCAAGTCCAGGGCCGGGTGAATAAATCGTAACCGTTAGATGTTCTGAGAAGATCTACGGTTGGAAACACGCCAGAGGCAATAGGAAGTGGGCCAGGGGCGTCGGGGACAAGGATTATCGCGCGTGCAACTTTGGAGCCCCAAGACCGTTAGATGAAGCGCGCAGGATCTGACGAGTCATATCAATTACGCTACACGTCTTTGCCCGGAAGTTAATGCGCGAAATGGAAGCGGTTTTGGGACGTACAGAGGGACACGTGGCGCATGACTTGTGGAATCGCTGCGTTTTGCGAAAACCGCCAGCGCTGCAAAGGTGGTGCGGAATGATACAGCCGGTTTTTGAAATAAATGAGGGCGCGGGAACCACAAGGCGGGCATGCTGTGGGATCGTTGATTTGTGACTGATCGGACGGTTTATGGTGCATCCAATGATTTTATATGTAGAGCGCCTTTGTGATTAGTGCTCGGTCCCGGGCTATGGTCACATAGATAAATAGGGTATGGGGGCTACGACCAAAAGGGGCTAGGCCTCTTATGACTTTCGAAAGTGTAGCTGCAGCCTGTTTTTTATGTATTTCGGGGCGGGCAAGGTATCGGTAAGCCAGAAATGGATCCCTTAGGCCAACACAGAGGGTTTAATCAGATTTAAATGGGGTTGCCGACCAAAACTTGAATGGAGGGGGTGACATGGATAACACAACCCAAACCCTAGAAAGTTAGACCAAAAAATGAATACGAATTTCATGATGGACCTAATGAGGAGGAGGGTTTGGAGAGTTTAGAAGGAACCCCAATTAAAACTCTAAGGAGGTCTAGTTAGAAAATAAGGCAACTAGATTAGTATAATTATAGTCCATTAGATTTCAATTGTGTATTTGTTTTATTGGCCAATATAGTCGAATCTAGAGCTGTGAAAGAGGTAATGGAGATGATAGATAAGGAATATTGGAGATTGGACATGGAGTAGGAAATGGGGTCACTTGGAAAGAATGATAGATGGGATTTAGTACCCTTTCCCAATGGATAGAAACCCATTGGACGTAAATATGTATTAAAAAATAATATTTATTTAGATGGCAATGTTGAAAAACACAAGGCAAGGTTGGTTGTGAAATGATATTCCCCAGCCAAGGGGATAGACTTCGCTAGGATCTTTTTGTTAAGTTCTAAGTTAACATATGTTAGGCTCCTATTGTCTTTTTTTTACAAGGACAAATATTTTATTTGAGATAACTAACATTACAATACTAAGGTGCTCTAGGCACAATCCAAATAGGATGATTTAGAGATAGATCTCTTCAAAATATTTCATTATATTAGTACGTCTAGAAAGATACATAACCTTTTTCATATCAAGTATATTATCCATCAAGTAATTGAAAACAAACAATAGAATTAACAGTCCCACATATTGGCATGTTACAATTTCAAAGGGAGTTCGTAAATCATAAAGGAAAATTGGTGTAAAACCATTGTACGACCATCTCGTACTTCTTTCAAGTAATTGTATAGTTGAGGTAGTTGTAGTCCTTTTTTTAAGAGTTAATCTTTAATTGTGCTGTGTTCTCTTTGAATATGAATATAGCTAAACCAAATAAACTAATCAAGTGATGTATTTAATTTATGTGCTAGTGGAAGGAGCGAATTATTTTGTACTTGAAGGCCTCCTTCCAGCCAATTAATGACCATATATTAATCACCCATGATCTGTAGTTTATAAATCCCTCTATCCAAACATAATTTTAATTAGTACAAGGCCTTTAATTCCTCTTGGTTATTTGTTCCTCTTATTATGTTAGTTTTGACCCAAAATTTGTGTGTCTCTAAAGATATAAATGAATCCAATCCCACTAAAAGAATATGGGCCTCAATAAGCTCTATTGAAACATCCCGTGGATAAAGCTTGTCCACATGTACCTTTGATATGATTTTTTGTAGTTTAACATTTGGAATAATCTTATAACATGCAAATAAAGCATTAGGCTCATATTATCCATGGTAACAACTTTTTCTTCACAAATATAAGAGATGGATGTTAAAACAACTTTCCTACATGGTGACTCAAAGGAGGAGATCTATATGACACAAAGGGAAAGAATCACTGGTTTGCATACAAAAAAATATTTATATGGTCTCAAGTTTCCTCCCAAAATGTTTTACCAAAAATTTGATGTTTGTTTTGTTTTTGGTGTTGTTGTTGTTGTTGAGATTGGCATCTATGAGATCCAAATCAAATGGTTGTGGGTATTATAAAAATGATGGTGGTCACTTCCTTGTTATCTCTCTATATGTATATGATATTTTATTCTTTGATAACAATAATGATGACATTCATGATTTGAAGTTGTGTCTTTCAATATAATTTTATATGAAGGAATTAAGGGCTTCAAAATATAATTGGGAATGGATATTGGGAGAGATAGAGTAGAAATAAAACTTTGGATGAGCTATAGTATGTAAACTTTGTGCTAAAACATTTTTGCATGGCCAATTACAAACCATTGAGTGTTTTGATTCTTATGGGAATTATTTTTTTGGTTGAATAGTGTCCCAAAACACCCATAGAGGTGGAGGATATGGATTTTGTTCCCCATGGTAGATAAATTTTTATTTTGATGATGTTATGGCCTATATTAGATGAAACATTGTTCGACTAATGGGAGTCTTGAGTTGATTCATGGCTAATTCAACATGTGAACATTAGGTTGCAACAAAGAGGGTCTTTAGGTATTTGCAAGGTAGTTTTTAGTATTCTTTTTGTTATCATAGTGATATTTCAATGTACGATATAGGTGGATATTGGTGGCCACCCACCTCTAATACTATCTCAATGGTTCTATATCTTCTTGGTAGTTTTTCTATGATTTTTGGGATCTAAACTTCCAGAGCCATTTTAAGGCCCTAGACGAAGTTTTTGGGTAATTTAGAGGGCTAAGGAATGCCTTAAAAATTGTAGTCATTGGACAGTTCTATCCAACAAGCTATTGTGAAATCCAAACATATATTGTATACACAATTTGTGCCATTGAGAAGTTAATGGAACAACTAACCACCTTGGGGCCCACAAAACTTTTAGCATTTCATCTTCTAGTGTTAGGGTTTTGGACCTCCAAGGTTTTTTCTTTATGTTAACAGATCTTTATTTCAACCTATTGTAACAATTTTTGTGAATGTGTGTAGCTCCTATCTCTCTCGATTCGAACATAACTACCACGAGTCTAACCAGTTTTTGTTCTACAATGTTTTTCCATTTCATTTAACAATAGAAGTTGGGTTTTCACTATATTATTGTGCTTTCTACCATATGTCTCCGTGTATGTTCCATTTACATCCTTGCATATCATTTATTTTCTTTTACAACATGGATAATTGGTAATATAACAATTTTCTCCTTGTTGTTTCTTAATGCGTGTCCCTTATGAGATTAGGGTACATAGAGTTGGGTTTCATACTAGTTTCACTTGGAAATGATCACTCTCACAAAACCCAAGTGACCTACCATGGTGGAAGAAAAGAAAGAAGATGGAGCAGGAGATCATATCAAGTTGTTGCTTGATGATGCACTCACATGAAAAAGGAATGAGATGATGGGAAATCTCGCCTAGATCCTTTGACAACTTCCAGCAACAGGTGAGTCACCTTCAACAAGCAACAATTTTGGAGGTGTGACACCCTTCAAGGTACAAGTTAGCTTTGATATCCATTTATAGAAGGCCAAATAGATGCAAATGCTTCAAAGAAATGGTTAAAATTGTCATAGGACTATTACTTTGTCCAAACAAAATATAACAATGAGAAGGTCTCCTTTGTACAACTGAAATCCATTCCCCATGTCAAATATTGATAGGAAGGTTACTAGGAGAGACATAAGGAAGATGAGTCTGTGATGTTCAGTGCAGGCCCACTTGGTCCACTTGCATTGATGTCTTTTAAAATTAATTCTACCATGTAGGGAACTATGATGACTAATACATGAGATGAACAAGTTTGTGGCAGGACGGAGACTAGATGGTGTCAGAGTACACTAATAATTTCCATACCTTGCGCTCAAAGTTGAGTATCATAGACTCTAAGCAACACCTATTCTTCAAGTACCATAGTGGTCTACATATGTGCATCCATATGGAGATGGATATCCTAAGCATATCCTCACTAGGAGTTGTTTATCAATATGTTATCAAAATTGAGCATAAATTGAAGCAATGGAATAAGCGGGAGTTTGGGTCTGTTAATCCGTCACAACAAAAACCTTGAAATGTAGCCCTAACTCGTAGAAGAAGGGACAAATCAAGGAGATCCAACCTCTGGACAACCAACCCAAGTTGTAGGTGAAGAATGATAATGGGAAGTCAAAAAATAACACTAGAAAGTGGTGTGATTTCTACAAAGCCCCTGACACAACACTGGTGAATCACTAAAAACAATCATTGTTGGTGGAGCTTAAAGAAAAGGAAACAAACTCTGGCTTTGATTCTCATTTAGAGTTGGATAAAACAAAGTGAATCATCTATTCAAAGCCTTGTGCTACCATCACTACCACAAGAGATCCAACCAAAAGAGCCAGCAGAGATTGAAGAGGGGGAGCGCCTCTTCCATTCACAAATGTGGGTGAATGGGACCCCACTCCATTTCATTGTTGACAATAGGTGTCCAAAGAATCTAACTGTAACAACCTTTGGTTGATTTCTTATGTAAATAAAAATAAGACTAAGGTCATGGGACACATATTCCAAGTTGAATGTTGGGAAAAACATATGTGATGGGGATCATTGGTGATTGATAAATGGTTATGGAAATTGGAAAATTAAAGAAAAATGAGGAGGAAATTGAAGGAAAATTAAAGAAAATGAGAAAATAGACGCCTTAATGATAAAAAGGCTTTTGAGGATAATTTGACAACTTTTTGTTAGTGTGTGGAACCTTTTTTCAGTTTTAGCTTGGAACTCTCTCTCTATTCTCTCTCTCACACACTTGGAGAAATATTGGAACATGGTTGGAGCACTTTAGTTTTCATTGGATTTGGAGAAAGAAGGAAAAGGAAGGCAGGAAAGCGCAAGGGAATAAGTGGATCAATGACTACAGCTGGATTGCTTTGCAGGTAACATGTTGCATGTATGATTTCCTTGATGCATGGTAGACGCATGTGGTTTCTAGTTATGATATGTCTTTGGCATGGACTACTGCATGGATTGACAATGGTTTTGGCCTATCCTTTCCATTTCTTGGATAACCATGGTGTTGTGGGTTTTTCCATTGATTTGTTTTCTAGTTGGTGCTTGTAATTCCTTATGGTTGTGGATTAGAACAAATGCTTTGGAAGCCCTGGAATAACTTGGGTTGAGTTACTTGTCCTGGATTTTAGGTTGAACAAATGCTATGGAGCCCTTGGTGAGTTGAGTTACTAGTCCTGGAGTCGAGTCAGAAAAATGCTCTGGAGCCCTTGGTGAGTTGAGTTACTAGTCTTGGAGTCGGGTCGGACAAATGCTCTAGGAGCCCTAGAAGGTTGTGGGTTGAGTTAATAATTCTTGGAGCCCTAGACAGCTTGGGTAGAGACCAATCTAGGTGGTGTTAGTGATGTCTGACCGTGAGGTGGAATCATTGGTTGTGGGTTGAGGTGGTTTGGTCTCTGGAAGCCCTGGTTTGGTTTTGTTTGGTTTATTCCATGAGATCCCACATTCACGCTTGGAATATGGCACGGGGGTGATTGGATGAAAGAGAGATTTGGTTAAGCCTAATCTATGGTCGGGTGGTACTTGGAAGTCTGTGACTTGGTTGGTAATTTCCTATGTTAATAAGATCTATTATTAATGTGTTCATGTATATTTATTAGCAATGTGTTGGTGATATTATGGCTGAGATATCATGGTTTATATGTTGGTTATTTTATGATTATATGCTGTTATGTGTTGTGTGTCCTCTATCCAATAAGTGTTATTGAAGCAATGTGGAGAGGGCATGTGGCCTTCTCGATGATTCTCAAATAAAACACAGGGTTTATGACATTATATGCATTTATGACCTGTAGCTTACTTGTTTTCAATATGTTTAACGAAATGTTTGTCATGTTCTAGGAAGTCTAGGTCAAGTTATACCTTCAAACTTGTGTGTCTAGCATTGTTTCCATGTCATTATTGTTTCTGAGAAGTTGCAGGAAGTTTTGGGCAGCGATCTGGAGGTTGACCTTGAAGCTAGGCTTAGATATCAAGACCACATGCTCCTAATTGATAAATTTTGGTTGCAACTGCATGGATGCAAGCTTGTGCATGTGCTTGGATGCTTCCAACCACATGGAGGGATTTTTGTAGGTGTAGTTCAGGATCCAGGTCAAAGAAATGGGTGTCCAACTCAAGTTTTGGCCACCTGGGGTGGTTACTCCGCCTTTAAGTGACCTGTATCCCCTGTAGAATGTTATGAGTTGTCAAATTTTCTTCCGTGGTCGGCCACACTTCCTTAATGGAACCTAGGAGGTTGGGTCATGTAATAATAACTCTTCCTCTCATGTTTACCTTAACAGGCTGGTGAAATTGGGTGCATGTGGGAGGGGTGGTTACACTAATATTAGCCAAGGTCATCAAAAGATTGAAGCTATAACAAATTCTGCACCCCCAACCATACACCATTAGTTGGTTGAACTATGGATGAGACATTTGTGTCAGTCAATAGTGTTGCTTTTCCTACAACATCAAGCCCTTAAAATATGAGGTATTGCGTGGTGTTTCCCCACTTGAAGTTTTTGATGTTATTTTAGGGCAATATTATATGTTGAAACGTCATGCTATTTATGAGTCTCATCCATGTAGTCTCATTTTTACCCTTATAGGTCAACCCTACAAGATACAAGAGGTAGTCTCAACTACTGCAATTTCATTGGTCTTGAAAAAATAATGTGAAAAGGTAATATCTTAGCCTACAAAGTTTGTTCTCTTCATGGTTTAGTTAGAAGTTAAAAGGTAGGTCACTACAACCACCACAATATCTACATGAGGCCCCTCTACATAATAGAAGCAAGTGGATAATATTGTAGAGACATACAAAGATATATTCACTCCACCGATGGGGGTACCTCTACACTACTAGGTCTAACACTCATTTGACTTGATAATTGGTGCTTTACCTAATGGTCCAATATATAGATGCTCTCTCTTAGACAATCAAGAAATAAAACATCGGATTCATGAGCTCATCCAAAAGGGCCACATTCAATTGAGTTCCTCACGTTGTGGGAGTCTAATTGTGTTTTTGTAAAAGAAGGATGCATCATGGATACTTTGTATTGATTATAGAGGCATGAACAAAATCCCTGTTAAGAATAGATACATAATCTCCATGATTGGTGATATTCTTGACCAACGTAAGGATGCTCAGTTCTTTAGTAAGATTGATTTGAATTCGGGATACCACCAAGTCCCATTTGAAAAAAACTAATGTATGGAAGACACTTCAAATCTAAATAAGGCCTTCTTGAGTGGTTATTCATGCCCTTTTTAACTAATGCTCTAATGAAATTCATGAGGATGATGGATGATATCTTGTGATAATTCACAAACCCTTTGGTTGTTGTATATTTGGATTAAGTCCTCATATTTAGCAGAGCATTTGCGGCACATTCAACAAGACTTGATCACCTTATGGCACAAAGTGTTGGAGCGGGGTTCCCTGAGGCACAAGTTTCGAAGACAATTTTGTATGATTTTCTATGTGCGCGTTGCACAAATGAAGTCAGTATTTAGGGTGGGTCAAAGCCCCCAATTTTGATTTAAATGGGCTTAAATGTAAACTGTGGGCCTCAAACCATGGTTTGAGACCATAGTATCTGTGCGCTAGGCGTATATAAATAGATAGAGTATGTCTAAGTTAAGTAAAGAATGAATGTAATGAATTATTGATGTTATGATAAGTTTATGCGTCTGTAAGGGTTTTGGGTTGGGTTACGATCTGAAATGGATCATATTTGTTACGCTATGCAAAGTATCCAAACATATATAATAATGTGTGCAAAAGGTTCTCCTTAAATTGCAGGTTAAATAATTAGTTCTGGATTTTTTTAATAGGTCTCTGTGAGAGGATTGATTAAGTATTTTAACTGTTTATCATTGTACAACATAAAAGAACATAAAATAAACTTCAACAAAGCACTTTACTCAACTATTTGTTGAGCAGTTCACCCCTCCTGGGCTACATCTGTTGGTCCAAGCCTCCCAAATGGCATGTCCCTCTTGTATTAATTTGCTCAAAATGAAAGTACAAGTGAAAATAAGCCTTAATAGGAAAAAATATATGTAAAATAAGCTTCAGAAGATATTAAATAGCTAGAGAGGACTATTCATTTACATAAAATTGATAAAGGATGCCCTATACACTGCCTTCTCCATGATGACCCTGATGGCTCCTTGATCTTCCATGAAGATAAAAATGCTGAAGATCACCTCTGTTTGACCTGAAACCTATTCCAAACTGCTCAAAATGTCAAAGAGATGCAAAATTGACTATTTTTTCACTCAAATTGGTTCAATAATGAGGGAGTTGTGGCAGAAACAAGAAAACTGCCCAATGTCCCCCAAAAACCCCACTAAAAGTGGAGGAACTGCTAGTTAGCGCTCCAAAAATGGAAAAAAAGTCCGAAAATGTCGAACCCGCTCCAAGGTTGGCGGTAACATTTTGTAGTTAAATTAAATGTTAGGTGGTGGGCATGTGACCGCCCCCGCTCTAACCGCCATTTAAACCGTGCCTTAACGTTGAATCGATCATCGTATTAAATGTTTTGTCGCGTTAGCCACATGGCGGTTGCGAAACCGTTTCCTCCACGGTTTACAGTGAAACCCCCGGTTTTGGGCGGTAAGGTCATATCATATGGGGGCTGGCCCCCTTGCCAGCGGCGCAAATCCATTTAAAACTTTAAATAAAACTTGCACCTGTTGTATGGTAAGAACTACCACGGAGGCGGCTTGGTCGGGCTTGATGGCTGGCAGGCGGGCGACCCGCTATCGAATCCTGCGAAGTCACAAATTTTTTGATAAACCATACCTGTCTGCCCTGGGGCCACGTGGTGCCCTCTGGGCCTGCCACGTGGCAGCCTGTGATAGGCCATAAAAACTCAAAGTCAACCCATCAACGAATAAGGATATGCCACTTGTCCGATTTCAATTCACCCCTGTGGAATATTCCAAGGAATATTTCGAGGAATATTCTAGGAATATTCCTTAGAATATTATTTTTTTAAACTTTTCTAATGTAGAAAAGTCAAACTTGGTCAACTGAATTTTTGGAGTTTACTGGACGATTTCAAACCTCAATAACTTCTGCATACGACCTCCGTTTTGAGAACCGTTAGTGGCGCCAGAATCGCAGTGACGAGACCTTTCCATTCGTTCAGATTACAACCATTTTTTAGCACTTTCATTTTTGAGCATTTTTTATAACTTGGACATGATCTCCTGATCACACCTCCCCACTGGGAAGCTTTTGGACCCCAAAAGCTCTCGGGACTACTGAAACTGATCTGTACAGTAAATGAGAGTACAACACCTTCTTCTCTTCAGCCTCTAAACACTTGCCTTGCATGGATAGTGACTTTGAACCACAACTAAAAAGCAATTCACACTTCCCTTCCTCGGTGCGCTTGTCCTCCTGTCAAGAACTGTCTTTCTTGCACTCACTCAGAAAATTTCTGGTGAGAAATTTGCAGAAGGAAACTGAACATCGCTGCCTTGATGAATGATCCAAGGTGGATCAAACATATGAGAGATTACAGCATAAAATACATGCTTACAACAAAATTTTTCATATGTATAAAATGATTACGTCTTACTGTGCTAAGAATTCCATCCACTTCTTACCAAGCCACTTCCATGGCGACTTTTGCTGCTGCAACTCTTCTTCATGTGAAACTTCCATTTTCACATCAATAATGGAATCCTTGGTTCCACCTTCGTCGATCTTTCTGTCCTCTTGTTGCATGTGCTTGGGACGACTAGTTGGATGCAAAGTCCAACAATGGGAGATAACATGTCCCCTCTTTTGGCAATATGTGCAAGTCTTATGCACCTTCTTTGAAAGTTGTCTTTACTTCATCTACTTCCTGTATGCCTTCTTCCTCATCCAGCATCTCGAAACATCATGGTTAAATCGACCACAATATGTACAACAAATCTTTCTTCCATTTAAGCATGCAAAATTATCATTCTTTGCAGAAACACAATCAAATTGATCATGGGAAGATTTACACCTCTTGTGTTGCTTTGCATGTTCGTCTTTTTTTCCTTCATGAGGAGATGAACTAGTAGAGGCTCTAGCTTTCATTTGCAGACTAACATCATCGTTCTTGTCTTGAAAACTGTCTGAACTCCCATGCTTGCCATAAGCTGCATGTCTACCATCTTCTTGTTGCAACAAAGGCTTAAAGCAATGGAAATCTTCTTTGAAACAAATTTTACATATTTGCATCTTATAACTTTGAACAAAGGTTCTCTTTAAAGTAGCCTCACATGCTTTCATGGTTTTGGAGTCTTCGCCATTAAATTGCACATAACCAAGACCAAGATTCTTGGGTTGTTCCTCAACCAAAATAGGATCAACCATGCCTTGTGCATGCTTGCTTAAACCTTTGCCTTCATAGCCCATTTTAATCATTAACTTGGACCCTATACCTCTCGTATGCTTTTCGAAAGAACCAAGACATCTTTCTAAAGAGGAAACTGAAGACAAATTAGAATGGATTACCTCTTCCTCACGCATGTGCTTGGCCAAAGCTTCTTGAGCTTGATGGAGCTGCATCTCCATATCATGAAATATTTTAAGAATTTCTTCCTTCTCTTGCTTCATGGCAAACAATTGTTCACAAAGTTCAGTGCTTTCTCTTTTATCCTTAAACAAAATCTGCACCATGTCCTTGAATATAATAAAGTCACGTTTCATATCTTCATCGAAGAATCTTGTGAAGGAGGAAACCTCACTTGTAGAAGTTGTCATTATGATGTCATTGAACAAATTAACTTCAACAAAGTTGATCCAGTTTGATATCGGTGGCCACCCACCTATTCCATTTGGATCGGCACCATCAATTCTTGCAGCTTTTCACATTCAGCACAACTTACTATTTTTAGCAGGTTTTCGAGTCCTGCACTCACGAAGCCGTTTTGGGGCCTTAATGATCCAAGTGGATATTGGTGGCCACCCACATATTCCATTTGAATTGCCGCCATTAGTTCGTTCATTTTTTAAGTTGCAACACAACTTACTATTTTTAGCAGTTTTTTCGGGTCCTGAACTTCCAGAGCCGTTTTGAGGCCCTAAACGACGTTTTTTAGGAAAACCGGGAGCAACATGGGTCAACATGGGCCCATGGACTGATGTTTCTCACATAGGAAGTTGAACTCCTCGGATAGATATTTCTAACGAGCAATTGAGCGGGTCAAACGGAGATCGGATTCCAAAGTTACGTCCCCGGGAAGTTGAAACACCAATTTACCCAAACGGGACCCATGGTTTTGGCGCTTCATCTCCTAGGGTTAGGTTTTTGGACGTTTCAGTTTTTCCATTATTTCTCAATAATAAATAGGCCCTCGACCCTCATTATAACACAGTTCATAGGTCTGTAGCCACCACATCTCTTCTCAGAGATTCACTACCAGCACCCTAGCTATTTTATTTCCATTACGTCTGTAACCATATTTTTGTTATTTGATATTAATGAAATGACTCATTATTTCCACTTCATCTCTATGTTTATGGTTATTTATGTATTCTGTTGCGTTCCTGCATAAATCCGGATCAGTGGTATCAGAGCGGTCTGCTCTTTCTTTGTTTTTTTTTCATGTCCCAAACGCAGTCAGGGTATAAGGAGTTAGGGCTCGATCTGGTGGAACCTTTGCAAGATCAGCCTTGCAAACCCCAACGACCTCCCATGGCGAAAGAAAAGAAAGATGAGGGAGCAGGAGATCCTATCAAAATATTACTCGAGGAGGCCCTCGAGAAACAAAGGAACGCGGTGATGGATAACTTTGCTCGGATCCTTCAATGACTGCCCACCTACGGCGCATCTGCATCTAATAGCCACTCTAGAGGCAACACTCCCTTCAAGGTATAGGTAAACTTTGATATTCCTGTATTTGAAGGCCAAATAGATGCAGACACCGTAGATAGATGGTTGAATTTGTTGGAAGGTTATTTCTCGGCCCATGATTTCTCTGACAGAGAAAAGATTATTTTTGCACTCCTCAAAGCTGCCCCCCATGTCAAAGATTGGTGGGAAACCTACCGTGAGGAAGAGGACGAAGGGGAACCCTCTCTCTTCTCAGCCACACCCACTTGGAATTCGTTCCAAGACGGCATTAAGGAATAATATTACCCCGTGGGGAGCTATGAGGACAAATACATCCAATGGACCACGCTGTTGCAGCAAAGGGATCAAGATGTGCACGAATTGATGAATTTGTTCCATACCCTGCGCACAAAGTTGGGCATTAAATATTTAGAGAGACATTTGGTGCTCAAGTACCACGGTTGTCTGCACAAACACATTCAGGAGGAACTGGAGTTCCTCGAAATTACATCGCTTGGCATGGCATATCGCTATGCCACCAAGATCGCATAGAAATTTAAGTAGAAGAAGCGAGACTTTGGATCTGCGAATCCAAATCCAGGGAAAGGTGCCCCCGAACTACAGAACAAGGGGAAAGGCCAAAGCGGGGTGACTCAGAACAACACCACAAATCCAAAGAAGGACATGGGGAAGTGGTGTGAATTTCATAACAGCCCCACTCATAACAGAAACGAGTGTTGGGCCAAACAGACATTGGTGACCGAACTAAAGGCACCCAAATCAGATGTATTTTCTAATCCTGAGTTAGAACCAGACAAAGGCAATGACAAAGGGAAGCAAATCATTGATTGGGATCCCAGTGCCATTGTTGCCACCACCAAGATCTAGAGGGAGGATCCTGAGGATCCAGAAAAGGGGGAGTGCCTCTTCCATTCGCAGATGTGGGTGAAGGGTTCTCCACTGCGATTCCTTGTCGATAGCGAAAGCCAAAAGAACCTCATTTCACCAGAGGTCATGAACCGGCTCGACCTACCGACTATAGCACACCCGCAACCGTATACCATCGGGTGGCTTCACCCAGGAAGAGATATCTGCATCTGCCAACAATGCCGCCTTCCGTACAGCATCAAGCCATTCACGGATGAGGTATTATGTGATGTTGCTCCTCTTGATGTAGTTGATGTATTATTGGGCCAAACATACTTGTGGAGGCAACATGATGTGTATGAGTCTAGGCCTCGTGCTGTTATTATTACTTTGGGAAATAACTTGTACAGGATACTGGAGGTAGTACCACCTCCTGTCATCTCTTTGACTACTGCAAAACAACGCAGTAAGATTGTTTCCCAAACTAGGAAATTTATTTTCTTTACAACTCGCTCATAGGGAAAGAAGAATATTGTGGCCACAACATCAAAATAGGGCTCCCCTGCATGGCTGCAGCAGATGGAAAAAGTCATGGAGGAATACGAGGACATTTTCTCCTCACTCACAGAGGATCCTCTACACTGTCAAGACAAGCACTCCATTGATCTGACCCCCGATGCATCGCCACCTGATGTTGCCATACCTCCTGCAAATACACATACAGAATCTACACATGTACTATCTGAGGCTGATAAAGAAACCGAAATTACTAAACGCATCCAGCATGTCCGCCCGCAGATCCATGACATCTTCAACAAATCTAATACCCAGTTCAACAGAATTTGCCTCATCTCATGGAGGATATCAACGCAATGGGGACCATTGCTTCCTAGGGAGGGAGGAATGATCCAGGTGGATATCAGTGGCCACCCACCTATTCAATTTGGACCGGCACCATCAATTCTTGCAGCTTTTCACATTCAACACAACTTACTATTTTTAGCAAGTTTTCGGGTCCTGCACTCCCAGAGCCGTTTTGGGGCCTTAATGATCCAGGTGGATATTGGTGGCCACCCACCTATTCCATTTGAATTGCCACCATCAGTTCGTTCATTTTTTAAGTTGCAGCACAACTTACTGTTTTTAGTAGTTTTTCGAGTCCTGAAATTCCGGAGCCATTTTGAGGCCCTAAACAACGTTTTTGGGAAAACCGGGAGCAACATGGGTCAACATGGGTCCATGGACCTACGTTGCTCACATCGGAAGTTGTACTCCTCAGATAGATCTTTCTAATGAGCTATTGAGCGTGTCAAACGAAGATCGTATGCCAAAGTTACGTCCTCGGGAAGTTGAAACACCAATTTACCCAAACGGGACCCATAGTTTTGGAACTTCATCTCCTAGGGTTAGGTTTTTGGACGATTCAATTTTTCCATTATTTATCAATAATAAATAGGCTCTCGAGCCTCATTGTAACACAGTTCAGAGGTCTGTAGCCACCACATATCTTCTCAGTGATTCGCTACCAGCACCCTAGCTATTTTATTTTCATTATGTCTGTAAGCATATTTTTGTTATTTGATATTAATGAAGTGACGCATTATTTCCATTGCATCTCTATGTTTATGGTTATTTCTGTATTCTGTTACATTCCTGCATAAATCTGGATCAAAATTTCTCAAAGCTTTCAAAACAAATGAAAAATATTTTTTAAACCAAATGGCTGTAGACACAGACTCTTATTCAAGTAGCCAAACAACAAACAAACTCCAAGAGATTCTTAACAAAAAATCGTCAAGAGGGTTTGTGTTCCAAGGGTGACCTTAAGGTACTTTGGGGTAAGGAAGAAGCCTTCATCCCTTTCTTCCTTTTTATCCTCTCCAGAACTTAGCTATCAATAGCTATTCCTTCACCTCTAGCAAACTCAAACAACAGTAAGTTTGCAAACAGTAAAACCATCAATATTTTACTATGTTTTAACACCTTTCCTTGAAGACATGCTTATGGCTTCTTCTGCTTCTCTTGGAGGTGAAATTGAAGGTGGAGATAATCACACTCTTGCCCTCCTTGGCTGAGGATTATTGTAAGTCCTTTCCAATTGACCTTCTCCTCTCTTAAGCTTCAACCTAGTAAGCCTAAAAAAAACTCACAACAAATGTTGCCCCAAGATGGCTCTTCACTGCTTGCAAGGTTTATTATGCAAACTTTTAAACAAATCATTTTGCAAAAATGTTAAACAGATAAAATACTCTAGCTTAACCTAATGCTCAACCTGAGATCTGATACCAACCTGATCTGAAATCGATGATATTTGTTACGCCATGCAAAGTATCCAAACAGATATAATAATGTGTGCAAAAGGTTCTCCTTAAATTGCAGGTTAAACAATTAGTTTTGGCTTTGTTTAACAGGTTTTTGTGAGAGGATTGATTAAGTATTTTAACTGTTTATCATTGTACAACATAAAAGAATAGAAAATAAACTTCAAAAAAGCACATTACTCAGCTATTTGTTGAGCAGTTCACCCCTCTTGGGCTACATCTGCTGGTCCAAGCCTCCCAAATGGCATGTCCCTCTTGTATTAATTTGCTCAAACTGTAAGTACAAGTGAAAATAAGCCCTAATAGGAAAAAAATTCTATAAAAGTAGCTTCAGAAGATATGAAATAGCCAGAGAAGACTATTCATTTACAGAAAGCTGATAAAGGATGCCCTATACACTGCCTTCTCCATGATGGCCCTGATGGCTTCTTGACCTGAAGCTAAAACTGCTAAAGAGCACCTCCGTTCGACCTAAAACCTATTCCAAATTGCTCAGAATGTTGAAGAGACCCAAATTGACTATTTTTGCACTCAATTTGGTTCAGTAACGAGGGAGTTATATGTAAACAAAACCACGTATGTCCCCAAACCTTAATTAAAGATGAGGGAGCCATTAGTGCCACCCAATGGCCCAAAATGGAAAAAAAGTCCGAAAATGTCGACCACCACCCATGTGAATAAATAGTTAAATTAAATTTGTAAGGTGTTTTAACGTCCTCCTTCTAACCACTATTTAAACCATGCCTTAACGTTGAACCAACCGTTGTATTAAATGTTTTGTAGCGCTGGCCACATGGCGGTTGCAAAACCGTTTCCTCTGTAGTTTATGGTGAAACCCCCGGTTTTAGGCAGTAAGGTCATATCATACGGGGGCTAGCCCCCTTGCCATCGGCGCGAATCCATTTTAAACTTTAAATAAAAATTGCGCCTGTTGTATGGTAAGAACTACCACGGAGGTGGGCCGGTCAGGCTTGATCGCTGGTAGGCAGGCGACCCGCGATCGAATCCTGCGAAGTCACAAATTTTTTGATAAACCATACATGTCCGGCTTGGGGCCACATGGCGCCCTCCGGGCCTTCCACGTGGTAGCTCGTGATAGGCCATGAAAACTCAAAGTCAACCCATCAACGAATAAGGATATGCCACTTGTCCGATTCCAATTCACCCCTGTGGAATATTCCTAGGAATATTCTGAGTTTTTTTTTTTAAATGTAGAAAAGTCAAACTTGGTCAACTAAATTTTTAGAGTTTACTAGACGATTTCAAACCTCAATAACTTATGCATATGACCTCGGTTTTGAGAACCATTCACGGCACCAGAATCGCAGTCACGAGACCTTTCCAGTCGTTCAGATTGCAACCATTTTTGAGCATTTTTTATAACATGATCTCCTGATCAGGTTAAGAGGCTCCTGCTTGCTGTGTGTGCGAAGAGATAGTCCTGGCTGTGTGTGGACTCCTCTAGCTGTGTGCGCGGAAGGGTTTGCAAGGGTTTTGTAAGGACAGCTGATGTACTAATTGACATATCTGAAAGATAATAGAAAGGATAGTTTTGGCGAAGTTTACTGTGTTATGCATCTATATTGTTTATTGTTTATGATCTGTTAAGATCGCATTGTTTGTTACTTGTTAATGATTGCACAAGGATATCTGATCTAATTGTGCATTATTATTGATGATTAATAGATCTGTCAAGTGTTTACATTGGTTAAGATCAGGATCAAATTCTGTTATGTTTATCTATGCTGAAGCGAACATTAATTCTATGTTATTCTGTTATTGATCGTGCATTCTCTGTAAGTCTGTTATATATATTGTTGCGCACATCTGCTTAATTTGACATTAGGATTTGTCGAGGAACACTTCATTAATTTCTCTCTCTGGGTGCAGAAACTCGGTTCCAGCACCACCCATACTGCTTCAGGTGAGACTTTGGTCTATGCAAGCAGATCACTACCAAAAGGGCCAGTAGTTGGAGGGTTTGTTGGTTTATCCATAAACTCCAAAACTGTGTTAGGACCCCTCAAGCCAACAAATGGTTCTGTTGTCGGGACTTTGATAATCATTTTCAAGGAGATTTGATGTTGTGGCATCCATCACGAAACGAATTACAAGATTGGCTAGATAGAAAGATCCTAGAATTTGCGCTACAAGGGAATAAAAGCACTAAATTGTTTGACGAACAATGGGTAAAGAAATATATTTATACAAACGTGCATGAAATCTTCTTTTGTTACTTTGTGCACAAACTACAGGAGTGGTTGTCGCGCTTAGCTGAATTCCATCACTACATACACGATGACGTAGTCACTGAGTGAACTCCTGAATTGATCTAGAAAGTAGAGAAGTTTGATAATAGGATCACTCACGCGGTAGATCACGGGATTGATCTCCTTTTGGGAGGATTTGTGACTGAATTTTCCATTGACCAATTTGTGTCATATTCTGAAGCAGAAAGAATATTTTTCAAAGGCCCTAGAGGTAAGTTCCTATGCTCATTGAAATTATTACTGAAAATGCTATTGTGTGAATGAGGTTGTTTGTGCGAACATATGACTTGAATGCATAAAAAAGGTTCAGTTACGCGCAGTGGAAGAATTTACCGCAAAGACTCTGAGAAATTACTTTATAGCCCTCTGAAGCCTAGATCTGATACTGAACCTAAAACAAAAACTATTAGCTCTAGTGACTCTGAAGAAGGAATATCAACACATCAGAAACCCTTGAACGTGTTTCCCAATCCATTCACTCCACTTCTAAACTCACATCACAGATCACCTACTCAACTGTGCAGTATATCTCCACCTCCACCTCCACCTCCCCCTGAAGTAGATATGGTTGCATCCATGAAGTTACCTAATTTCAGAGGCATTGGAAATGAGGACACTGATCACTTATGGTTTGTAACTGAGGTCGTATGGCATGCTTAACAAGTGAACAATATTGATATTTAGAAAATCACAACTAGCTACTGCATTTAAAGATCGTGCATTAGACTGGTACATTAAGTATGCACAAGCAAACCCTAATGCTACCTTCGAAGAAATTAAAGCAACCCTAAAAGAGCAGTTTAAGAAACCTAAGTCATACGCGAAACTAGTGACAGAAATGAATTATAGCCGTCAGGAACCTAATGAATCTGTGTGGGAGGCTAATCAGAGATTGAAGCACACCATCAGAGATGGTGGTTTTGAGATTGATAATACTCAACATAAGGAATGGTTCATTCCTATGTTGCTCCCACCTATTTTCCAGCCATTAGGTCAACAAAAGATTTCCATACAAGATGAGGTTGTAGAAGTAACAATGAATCTGGAGGATACCCCAACACTTATTTCTACCCCAACACTTATTGCGTTGGGAACTTAACAGATTCAAAGTCAGCTGGAAGTCATGCATCTAGAAATTCAAAGTTCGCGCAAAGAAAAAGGCAAGGAGGTTTACGCAGAGGTAGGGTGTATAAAATGCAAATATTCTAGGCACCATAAAGACCAGTGTCCTATTTTCAACAATTATCTGAATGTTAGAGGTCCTAGTCCATTGAAGCATCCTGTATGGTGTACTATCTGTTAAATTTTTGGACTACATGACATAGATGCTTGCCCAAGGATCGGGAAATATCAACATAACTTGAAGCAATTATTTTGCTAGTTTTGTTCGTCACTAGGTCATGATGAGCAGAATTGTCGTACCTATGATATGATGTTGGATAAAGCAGAGATATACAAAATGTAGGTTGAGCCTACATCACTAGCTTCCCCTTTTGGGCGCGAAGGATTCCAAGGCAGAGGAAGAGGCCAAGGAGGTGGATCAGCTAGTCAAGGAAGAGGACAAGTGATTTTCTATAACTGTGGAGATGCTGGCCATTATGTGCACGATTGTCCGAATCTAGCGCGACAATCCGCGAGTACTATAGACAATTTGATCATATTATAGAAGATTGTTCTATCTTGATTGATAAAATGTAGGAAAAGAAGACCCTGACACAAAATCTTCAGATGGTTTGTGCAAAGACTCGTGAAGAAGATCCCTGTGTGAATGTATTTACCAAGAGTGGTGTGGCTACCAATGATTATAATGGAAAGCAACTTGCCACTGATGTATGGATCCTTAAAGCACTTGAAAATAAAGAAGGCTTTAATCTTCAGTGCACAAAATAGACCTTTATTGAAGCACAACAAAAATTTTCATGAGGAACATTAACATCTGGTAGAACACTGAAGGAAGCAGAAGGAGATGAGGAGATTAAGCCATTTTTACAAGCATGCATAAAATTTCTACATAACAAGAAGGCTATTGAAAATTTGTAGGCATTAATAGATAATTGCGCAGAGAAAGAACAACCCATGGTAGAACAATGAGCAGTCAACAAAATCTACAAGAACAAGGAGAGAATGGGTAAAGAGATACGTATGACTGCGCAGATTGGTGCTTATGAGATGGACCAAGTTATTTTGGATCTGAGATCAGATGATAATGTTTTACCTAAACAAACCTAGCAGCGCATGGGAGAGCCAAAGCTGAAATGGTTTACTATCCAACTGTGCATGGCCAATCAACAAAAGATCATTCCTTTGGGAAGGTTGTCAAAAGTTGTGGTCAATATAGAAGGTGTTAAGGTGATGGCATACTTTGAAGTTATACAAATTGTAGATGATACAGATCCCTATCTTGCACTGCTAGGATTGGATTGGGCCATTGACATGGATGGTGTTATCGATTTGAAGAGAAGGAGAATGGAATTTGAGAGCAATGGCGTTAGGGTAATCATTCCTCTAGATCCTGCAGAAGGCCAAAGGTATACTGAGCCAGTACGCGTTGAGGACAAGATCGATCAAATCTATAAGTTAAGTTTGTGCGAGGATGACTGGATCAATCTAACGACAGATGGGAATATTAAATGGGAGAAGTATAGTTCTCATTTTTCAGACTCTAATGAAGAACTAGAGAATTGGTAGAACCGACTGCATGAGGTGTCTATGCTACGCTGTAATCATGTGAGCCGAGCTCTATGTTGTATAACATTTGAGATACATGATTTACCACACTATGATGGCTCGACTGATGTAAACATGTTTATAGGAGAGATGGAAAGGAATGTACCTGAAGGACAAAGATTCCATGCTTTGGACCTTGGCTTGCGCGATGATAGGAAACACATAAGGAGAATATGGGAAACTGGGAGGAATGTGTGCGCATGATGAGGTTGAGGCTTGAATGTCCAGTAATTAAAATGGAGGATGTCTATTCTAGCAAAGAGGATCTGCGCAGAAATTTGGCCAAGTAGAATCAGGTATGGGGTGTATAACCAAGACCTGAATGGGTCCATATATTTATTGACACATTGGGAAAGGTGCCTAATAAATGGTACTTGGAGAGAGAGCTGTGCAGAGGCACCTGCAAGTGGCCTGCGCTAATAGAGAGTTTTATTCTTACCTTTAGCTTTGAAAGTGGGTTTGAAATAGTTCGTTGAGCTCTGCATAATATTCAAGAAGTAATCTTTGATTCCACTAAGCCTGTGATTGAGTGCGCGCCACCAACGTGGGATGTGCAGATGAAAGCCATTGTGAATTGCAGAAACCTGACAGTAGAAGAAAAGGATGAGAATCAAAGGAATATCACGATTCCTGAATCTGAAGGGCAGCGCGTAGTGGCTGGGTCCTCAATCACCTCGCTGGACATGACAAAGCCGCAAAAGTTAAGACAGGTGAATATTGGGACCGAAGAACAACGTAAGTTATCAAAGATTAGATACTATTGGGATGATGATACAATAGGCAAGGTTGTTGAGTTGTTGATAGAATATCAGGATCTATTCCCTACAAATTTTTCAGAGTTGAAAGGAATCATTGGGGACCTGGGAGTAATGAAAATCACATTGAAGCCTGATGCACACCTAGTAAAACAATGTCTGGTAAATCACGTATCTCAAATGTTATACAACATAGAGCTCGGGTCACATGATGGCTCGACTGATGTAAACATGTTTATAGGAGATATGGAAAGGAATGTACCTGAAGGACAAAGATTCCATGCTTTGGACCTTGGCTTGCGTGATGATAGGAAACACATAAGGAGAATATGGGAAACTGGGAGGAATGTGTGCGCATGATGAGGTTGAGGCTTGAATGTCCAGTAATTAAAATGGAGGATGTCTATTCTAGCAAAGAGGATCTGCGCAGAAATTTGGCCAAGTAGAATCAGGTATGGGGTGTATAACCAAGACCTGAATGGGTCCATATATTTATTGACACATTGGGAAAGGTGCCTAATAAATGGTACTTGGAGAGAGAGTTGTGCAGAGGCACCTGCAAGTGGCCTGCGCTAATAGAGAGTTTTATTCTTACCTTTAGCTTTGAAAGTGGGTTTGAAATAGTTCGTCGAGGTCTGCATAATATTCAAGAAGTAATCTTTGATTCCACTAAGCCTGTGATTGAGTGCGCGCCACCAACGTGGGATGTGCAGATGAAAGCCATTGTGAATTGCAGAAACCTGACAATAGAAGAAAAGGATGAGGATCAAAGGAATATCACGATTCCTGAATCTAAAGGGCAGCGCGTAGTGGCTGGGTCCTCAATCACCTCGCTGGACATGACAAAGTCGCAAAAGTTAAGACAGGTGAATATTGGGACCGAAGAACAACGTAAGTTATCAAAGATTAGATACTACTGGGATGATGATACAATAGGCAAGGTTGTTGAGTTGTTGATAGAATGTCAGGATCTATTCCCTACAAATTTTTCAGAGTTGAAAGGAATCATTGGGGACCTGGGAGTAATGAAAATCACATTGAAGCCTGATGCGCACCTAGTAAAACAATGTCCATACAGGTTGAACCCCCAGATATAAGCAAAAAGTGAAAGAGGAGTTGGACAAAATGGTGGCAGCAGGCATCACCAATCCTGTGGAAGAATCTGACTAGGTGATTCCAATGGTTGTGCAGGATAATAAGACCAAGGGAGAAATCTGAATCTATGTTGATTTGTGGAAACAGAATGATGCTTGCATGCATGATCCATTCCCAACTCCATTCTCCAATGAAATTTTGGATAATGTTGGAGGTCAAAAATCATATTCTTTTACAAATGGGTTTTCAGGCTATCATCAGATCCAAACTGCGCCAGAAGATAGGAGTAAGACCACTTTTGCTACTGAATGGGGATCCTTCCAATATACAATTATGCCCTTTATATTGATGAATTCTCTTACCATCTTCTCGCGCGTGGTAGTTGTTGCTTTCAAATAATTCATACATAAGTTTTTGGAGGTATATTTTGATGATTGGACAGTCTTTGGGTTGTTAAAGAAGCATGTGTCCAAACTGCGCTTAATGTTGTATACTTGTAGGAAGTATCAGATCTCATTGAATATGAAGAAGTGTATTTTATGTGTACCTTTTGGAAAACTGCTGGGACACATTGTCTACCAGCACAGATTGATGGTGGATTCTGCCAAGATTGTCGTCATAGTCAATTTGGAAGTACCTGAGAATATTAAGCAGTTGCACTCAATATTGGGGCATATGTTCAATTCAGTGGTACATGTGATGTACATGTTAATATTTTAGTGTTTATCGCAAGTAAATTAAATCTGCTACATTCAGTGATCGTAGACGAACTTCAATACAGAGAAGCGACCGCACAGACAAAGATCAGGATGCACAATAGCAGGATGCGCAAGCACACCAACAACAACAACAACAAGCCTCTTGCAGAGAAGCCGAAGCCTGACGCGCCGTGCTGGAGGCAAAAACCAATCAATTCTTCCAAGACATTCCTGTTGTCTTGGACACAACTGTGCCTGCTAAGAAATTGGAGGGATTGGCTACTGCAGTGAAATCACTACGCACAGAAGTTTAAACCATTCGGACCAAATATGAGCAGCAAATCGCGGACCTCCAGACCAAATTGCAGTTGGAGACACCACCAGAGGTTCGCGCCCAAAGAGCTACGAAAGTTAAACATGCCAAGGACAGCATTGCTGCTGTGGTCACCTAGTGTGACAATTTATTAAACGGAGCTATGGATATTTGGGCGTGTGTCCAAAATGATTTGATCGTACAACGGCTGCGTGAAGCACTCAACCATAAAGAGTAGTAATTCGAATAAATCCGCACAGTGGCACCCACATTGGTCCTCACACAACGCCTCACTCGTCTGCAACATGGCAGAACAGCTTTGACAGAGATTGCAAACTTGCGCCAGAAGGAACATGTATTGAAGGAGCACATGCAACTACTATCCCAGACGCTAGAAAACACCTTGAAGAGTATTCAACTGACTCAACGCAACATCAAGATGGTCTTTGACGGGCATACTACTAAAAAGATGGTTCAACAAGCGCATAGTGCAACACGCAGAGTCTCGAGTTAGTGCTTCCTCTCCAAACTTATGTCAAAATGCTTCAGGCCAAGAATAAGGAATTAGTGCCTTAGTGATTGGGGACAAGTCACAGGTTTGTGTTGGGGGCCTGTTGGAGTGGGGTCCCCTGAGGCACAAGTTTTTAAGACAATTTTGTATGATTTTGTATGTGCGTCCTGCGCAAATGAAGTAAAGGGGCTTTGGGGTGGGTCAAAGCCCCCAATTTTGATGTAAATGAGCTTACATGTAAAATGTGGGCATCAAACCATGGTTTTAGACCATAATATCTGCGCGCTAGGCGTATATAAATAAATAGAGTATGTCTAAGCTAAGTAAGGAATGAATGTAATGAATTATTGTTGTTCTGATAAGTTTATGCGTATGTAAGGGTTTTTGGGTTGGGTTAAGAGGCTCCTGCTGGCTGTGTGCGCAGAGACCTAGTCTTGGTTGTGTGCGGACTTCGCTGGCTATGTGCATGGAAGGGTTTGTAAGGGTTTTGTAAGCACGACTAATGTATTGATTGAAAGATCTGAAAGATAATAGAAAGGACAGTTTTGGTGAATTTTACTGTGTTATGCATCTATATTGTTTATTGTTTATGCCTTGTTAAGATCGCATTGTCTATTTTTTTTTTTTCTAAGTAAGTTTAAAATCTATTACTGAAACATATAGTACATACAGCATAGGGCCTTCAGAGGCGTCATGAGTTCAACAAGATAGCAAAAAAAAAAAAGGTTTCCCGCAAGGGGAAACCAACCTGAAAAAGTGAGAGAGCTGCCTCGAATGAGGAAACCAGCTTTAACATAACCATATAACTGTGACTGTAGTTTGACAGACCAAATGACTAAAACTTCTGAAAACAACAAAATGGCATAAAATCTGAACAAAATTACTTGAGTGAGGCTGCCTGGACTAGAGGCCATAGTCATCAGAGGGGGGCTCTTCTTCAATTCTGCACCAGTAGCCGTCATCATCATCCGGAATGGGACAATTTCTTGTTGTCGTTTCTTTTGGAGCTGCCTCTTCTCCCGCCTCGCCATAGCCCTCCTGCTTGTCTTTATCCTATTGAGGACAAGAGCTGCCAGTGCCCGCATTTGGAGAAATTTCTTTATCGCTAATTTGAGTGACCTGTGCAATTTCGGAAGGGCCCTGCTGGTTGGAAGGGTGCGCAGGAGGGGGAGGATCAGGGCCAGCTTACGGGATTTCCTTAAAGGTGACAGAGACAGTCGCTACAACAAGAGGTCGAATGGTTTGACATTGGAAGTGAAAAAGAGTCATGGAAGGGTTGGCCAGATAAGCGGAGTCAGCAATGTGGAGGCAGGGGGACGACAGAGGGACCGAAGCACCACGCGAGTGGGAGGGAAGACTGCTACCATGCCCACGCCCACGCCCACGCCCGCTACGCGTGTCAGGATATCTGCCATGCGAGCTATCAGAAGTGGAGGTCGAAGAATTGGTGGAGGGAGAGCGGTGACGGTTGGAGGGGCGGGCTCGAGTGCTGCCTCTGTGACACCTAAGTCTGTGCCTGAGTCTGGGCATTGTCCCACCAGAACTATGCGAGCGGGGAGAATTGCGCTGAGAAGGGGAAGAAAAACGCAGGGAAGCGGGCAAACTGGGCTGAGACGAGAGGCCAAAATGCGAAGGGCATAAAGGACTATGGGAATGGTGATATCCAGGAAGGAACTCCAGACAACAACTTAGAAGACAACGTTTTCCCAACGCAGTGCGAGAGCTGGGAAGCTCCGCTTCAGGAGGGCAGCAAGAGTTAACCAAAGGAGGGCAATTCTTCATGGAAACTGTCGAACTGAACTGCAACAGAGCCGAGAACTCATGCGCAGGGGTGATGAGCGAGAGACTGAAGTCGAAGAGTGGCATTATGAAAAGCTCGCGGCCTCATCTTCCCCACCGGTGTAAATTCCTCTAAGGTTGGCGGCCTGAGGAATTAAGACGATCGAGGCACCATAAATTTTGGTTGCAGGCAGCCATGTGGCCTTGCCACGCGCCGTCCTGCTCATTGAATGCCATCACCTCACTGGAATGCACCCGCATCCAGGGTAGTGTTGTCATGTTGCACCAACTGAGTGCAATCCTGTAGGAGTTTGCTGTCATTGAGACTGGAAAGAGGCCCAACAGAAAGGGTTTGAGCGCTGGTGACTCCTTTGTTGGCCAAAAGATCACCAACTTGATTGCCGGATCTTCTGACATGCTTGAGGACGATAGCTCTGTTCTGTTGCATCCAATCTGCAATAAGTTCCAGTCTGGCACTGTCAGAGACGCGTGAGGGAGGAGAGCCCTAGAGCAGCTTATGGACCATGTTGATGAGAATTTGAGAGTCGCCCTCAATTTCGAGAGGGAAGTAGTTATGAAGTTGAGCCAATTGCAATCCTTGCCAAAGTCCTTCTAACTCCATAGAATTATTGGTGTCCCAGCCAATAGAACCAAAGTAGGTGAGCAAAGGATTGCCCCGGTGGTCCCTGAAGATTCCCCCAAATCTGCCTCCCCTGGATTTCCTTTGGAGGCCCCATCAAAGTTGAGCTTCAGAGTGCCATCTGGAGGGGGGACCCATTTACTGGTGGCGTTTGGTTGTGGCTCTCTATGCTTGACCGGCGAGGGGTCAAGGGTGAGATTGAGTTGCCAGCTATCCCAAATGACTTTTTCGATGGGTTGCGAACGGAAGTCGTCCTGTTGCCATTTCCGAAGTCCCAGGGCTTCTTGGAGGTTTCTGCAGAGATTGCTCCAGAGGACTTCTTGCGGGGTACTTTGGCTTTTGAAGACTCGCTTGTTCCTTTCTTTCCAGATGGTCTAGAGCGTGAGTCCTGGGATGAGCTGCCAAAGAGAGTTGAGGAGGGAACAGTTGTAGGGGGCGACTGGCCAGTTGCGAATGATTGCGTTCAGCTCTTCCCTATTTCTGCCTTCCCTTCTACTTTTAAAGCTTATGTTGTCCCATAGAAAAGCAGCCAGTGGACATGTGAGCATGAGATGCTGGATGTTTTCTTCCTGGTTATTGCAATTGGGACATCTGGATGGTCCTGTGAAGCCCTGCTTGATTAGATTGTCCCAAGTGAGGATTTTTCTATGATAGAGAAGCCACATGAATGTGGAAACTTTGGGCCAAAGATGCGGAGACCAGAGCTCCTTCCAAATGGAGTCAATAGGCTCTTGATTTTGAGTTAGCAGAGAGTAAGCTTCTTGGGTAGTGAACTTGCCTTTGGAAGTGTAGCCCCATCGTAAGATGTCCTGCTGCGCTGAGAATCTGAGTTTCCTGCCAACTAGCTCCTGATCTAGAGCTGTGTGAACTTGCTCTTGTTGCTGATTCAGGCAGATGGCTGCCGCCTTCCATTGTCTAAAGCCTTGAATGGGATTCTCCTCCCAGAATTGATAGACCGGGGCCTTTAGGGGATGTATTTCATGCGGCTGAAGTTGAGGATTGATGGAGGTGAGAAGTTTGGGCCTTTGCTACCAAGCATCCATCCAGAAACGTGCAGTATGACTGTCACAAACTTCCCAAAAGCAGTGCTCTTGGATTAGTTGGCGATGTTGTTTGGCTGCATTCCAGATCAAAGAGCCTGAGTCAGCTGAAGTAAGTCTGATGAGCTCTGAGGTAGGTCTATGGTTGGCATATTTGGCGCTCCATAGCTTCGCCCAAGGGCTATGAGGCATGGATAGCTAGTTCCACCAGACTTTTGCACCCATTATTGCATTATTGTGTTGAGGATCACGAAGGCCAAGACCGCCAGCGTGCTTGGGAGTGCAGATAGTCGTCCATTTGACTAGCGCCCATTTCCATTTTTGGCCAGAAGCTCCCTAGAGGAAGTTGCGCTGGAGGGCTTTGATTTGCTTGAGGACCCATTTGGGCGCTACCAGGACCAAGAAAAGGTAAAGAGGCATAGACTGTAAGACGGACTTGACCAGAATGAGCCTGCTGGGCAGATTGAGGGAGCGAAAAGTCCAGGAGGAGAGTCTGGCTTCGAGCTTATCAAGGAGATGCTGCCAAGAGGAGTGCTTAAGGGCAGAATCAATTAGGGGGGCACCCAAGTATTTAGCAGGTAGCTTGGCGATGGTAAAGCTAAGGATTCTGGTAATACGAATCTGAGTAGGGAGGGCTGTGTTGAAGAAAAAAATTTGGGATTTGGAAGCATTAACCGAAGTGCCCAAAGCTTCTGCGAACGTGTCAAGGATTGCTTTGAACAAGGAGGCTTCTTGGGCAGAGGGGTGCCCAAAGAGCATGTTGTTGTCCACAAATTGCTGGTGTGTGATGGCTGAGGAGCCATGGACAGAGATGCCTCGAATCTGCTTCAGGTGCAGCGCATGTTTGATAAACCGTCCTAACCCTTCGGCCATAAGAACGAAAAGGAAGGGAGACAGGGGGTCGCCTTGACGGATGCCACAGGATGGAGAGAAAGGGTGGGAGGGAAGACCGTTAACCAAGATGGAATAGAAGGAGGAAGAGACTAAACTCATAACCCATATGATCCAGGAGGGGTTAAAACCGAAGGCAGCTAGCACTTGACGGATGTAGGTCCAGCTGAGCTTGTCAAAGGCTTTTGACAGGTCGATTTTCAAGAGCATGCCAGGCTTTTTAATTTGCTTCAAGGAGTGAATAACCTCGTGGGTAAGAATGATGCCGTCCAAGATTTGACGACCTTCCACATACCCAGTCTGCTCAGAGGAGATAAGAATGGGTAGAAGAGGCTTAAGCCGGTTGGCAATGACCTTGGAAATTATTTTGTAGATTACGTTGCAAAGAGCAATGGGTCTGAATTTTTCAGGAGTGGCAGCATGATCAACTTTGGGAATGAGAGCTAAGAAAGTGGCATTGAGAGAAGGAAGGAGCCAGTGCATGGTTCTGGATTCCTCAACTAATTGCCAGACCTCATTTTTTATCAGATCCCAGAAGTGATGAAAGAAGCTGGCTGTGAAGCCATCCGGTCCTGGAGCCTTGCCCTCTCTGTTCTGAGTGACTGCCTGTTCTACTTCCAAGAGCGAAACAGGTTGGAGCAACAGTTGGTTATGTTCATCTGAGATGAGTTTAGGAATGTGGGGAAAAATTTTGTTGATGGCTGGTTGCCTGTCAATTCTGTCTTCCTGTAGCACTGTTTTGAAGTGTGCTATGAGTTCCGCTTCTATGGCTTGATGTTCTTATAATATTTCTCCTTCCTGGTTTTGTAGGAAATTGATATTATTGTACATCCTGCGCTGTATGGTAGAACGGTGAAAGAACTTTGTGTTCTGCTCTCCTTCCTTTAACCAGTGTATTCGATATTTCTGCTTACAGAGTATTTCTTCCTGCTGTTGTCTTTCCTCCAGCTGCTTAAGAAGGCTTTGCTCTTTCGATGTCAGCTCTTCAGTGCGTCCCTCTTGAATGATGTGCATCTGAAGCTCCTCCATTTCTTTGTCAAGCTGCTTTTGATGTTGGAAGATGTTGCCAAAGGTGGAGTGGTTCCAGCTTTTGATGTGGGCCTTGAGATCCTTGAGGTGCTGCTGAAATTGAAACATCTTGGAGCCTGGCGGCGGGATGAAGGCGTTCAAAGCAGATTGAACCATTTCCTTGAAGCCCGGATGCGTGAGCCAGAAGGCTTCAAAGCGGAATGGCCTTTTAGTAGTGTCCCTTGGTTTGGACCATTGGAGAGCAATGGGCCAGTGATCCGATCCTGAGAAAGGCATGATAGAGGTCTGAAAGTCACCCCCGATGTGGATGGCATTGTCAGATAGCAGAAAACGATCCAATTTGGAGGCTATTTGTTCTGAGCCAACTCGTTTATTGTTCCAGGTATGAATTCCATTGGTGAAGGGTGGGTCTATCAGCCAATTGCGATGAATGAAGCTTTTGAAGTGATCACTGTCTCCTTCTAGCTTTGCTCGGCCTCCTCTTTTCTCGTCTAGTTTTGTGATCATGTTGAAGTCACCACCTAGGATCCACAGAGGGTGAATCCTATTGGAATTGAGCATTTATATTGTGTTTAACATAACTATTTTCCTTTGAATATCCTGTGGGAAGTATACATTAGAGAAATGTCCGTGCAAATTAGTGCCCAGGATGTGAAAAGTTGCTTGAATCAAGTTGTGAGCTGCATGGGCGTCACTGATTGAGACAACTTGCGGATCCTAGGCAATGGTGAGTCCACCGGAGAACCCGGAGGCATCAACAGCTATAGAATTGCAGCACGGCCAGGCTCTTGAGAGAATAGGGCCAAGAGTGGAGCTTGTGCATTTGGTCTCCTGCAGAAAGACAACCTAAGGCTTTTCCAACTGTATCATGTTTTTAATCATTCTGAACTTAGTGGGGCTGTTTAGACCCCTTGTGTTCGAAGAAATGAGCTTCATTGGGAACTGTCTTCCAGTGGTTGAAAAAACTTGGTAAGCTTAGGGTACCTACCAGATTCCATTAACATCTCCCCAATGAGGATGGTCCTTTGTAGATCAATTTTCCTTCCTCTTTTTTTGGAATCCTTGAAGAGTTTCTTAGCATCCCAGGGGCTTCCTATTTGGATTCATAGGGACTTTTGATGTTGCTGAGCACGGGTAAGGGCAACTGCTAAATTTTTAATCTGTTTCTCAGATATGGTATCAAAATCTTTCTTTCTGCAAGCTTGCTCCAGAGTGAAGATATCTAGCTCGCCAATGTCCACCCCTTCGGAACCTTCCTCCATGAGACAAATCTGGTTGATGGGCATTTCAGAGTTGTCTAACTCCATTTCAAGGGAGGGGGCTTCTCCCGAAATAGAGGCAGAGGGAGGCTTGGGGGGCAGGAGGAAATCCTCAGGAGATAGCGCTGGCCGGTCTGAAGAGGCCGGGAGATCAGAGGTTGATTTCGTGACTGTCATGGGAGTAGGAATATCCGCTAGACCAGGGTTTTCAGGGGCCGAATGGGGAAGATTGGCTAGGATTTCGAAGCTATTACTAGAGGAAGGGATATTCGAGGCTTGAGGGGTGGCTTTGGGAGCCCCAGTAGAGGATTTTTTGCTGTGACGTCTTCGGGACTGGACTTTGGTGAAGCCATCAGCGTCAGGCCCGGAGGAGGTCTCAGAGGGTTTGCTGGGGGGAGGATTGAGAGGGAAATCCCTAAAAAGATGGCCATGTGCATGGCATTTGCGGCATCTAAAAGGTACATGTTCATAGTCTATGGGCTGTACCCATTCAAAATCATCGTGGAAGAGACTTACCGAGTCAGGAAGGGCTTGCGCTAGGTGCATGAAGACGCAGAGTCGAGCATATGAGGTGTATCGCCTGAGCTTGGTCTCCTCCGCGATCTTAACAAATTCTCTGAGCCCATTACCAATGTCTCTCAGGGATTCTCATCCCAGTACTCCAGAGGTAGCGAATAGAGCCTGATCCATACATGCGCCCAGGTAAGATCCTCCTTGTCCGGGTTGAAACGCTCGACCCAGTCCCATAGGTAGAGCCCTGAGGAGTTGAAGAAGTATGGGCCTTCATCCATGACGCAATTTTTGTCTTCAAGACAGGTGAAGATGGCGTTGAAGAAGCCTTTGGGTCCAAGTTGCAGCATGATCTGGCCTTTTGGCTTCCATTTAGAGTTGATCCAGCCATGCAAGGCCTTTTCCGTTGTCTAGAAACCCACAAATTTGTCGATCAGCGCATGGTCTCTCATGTACTGGATCTGGGCATTGATTCGGTGACTTGGGAGTTTGATCTTGGGCCGATCTGTCGCTATCGTCTTGCAGGTTGTAGATGTCGTTTTTGGTAGGGCTGCGGTATCTGGCGAGTATGGATCCTTGTCTGATTGCTCTTTCTGCGATTCCCCTTGGGTTTGTTGGGAAGTATCCTGGGCCTTGGAGAGTACATTAAGTGTGGCGGGCTGTGGATGATGGGATGATGACGAACTATTGTTTTCGACGGAGGGTTTTGATTGGCCGTGATGATGGCGGTGGGGGAGGCTTTGTGGGCCTCCCACGAAGTGGATCCATTCATTTGTAGAGCGGTAGACGTCTTGGTGGTCGATGATGCTTGTGTGCATGGCGGCAGTGCGGAGAAATTTATCATGGGATGGTAGTGCCGTTGCGGGGGTGCGAGGAAAACCCCTAGCGGGGAGAGCTCCGAGATTTATTTTATTTTATTATTATTCTAAGTTAAATTATGTTTTGGATTAATGTTAAAGTTATTTCTAATTGATTATAATTAGTTTTAAATTAAAATTAATTATAATAAATTAAAATAAACTTTAACATTAATCCAAAACATAATTTAATTTAGAATAATAATAAAATAAAAAATTAGCGTTATATTTCAATTTCTTTGCATTTGCTGGTTAGCTCACGCTCACTCATGTGCTTCTTATGTTTATATTTATTGCATCTAACCTCCTCTCTTCTTGGTAGGATTTGTCCTAATGATCGGTATTATTTCAAATTTTTTTTAATCTAATGGAAATTATGTGCTTGGTATAGGAAGCACTGAAATTCCCGATTGGGTGATTGAAACCTACTGCAAGAACGAGTAGCGTCAGCAAAAGGAATTGAAACAGGCAAGAGATGTTGTTGGTAAATGACTTCAGTAGAAGGCCCATTGTGGGACACTGGAGCCCAATATTTTCCATTGATTTCAATGAGCATGATATGATTGGTATGATGGTTTTGAGATAGCTATATGCCTTATTTGTTTGAATTGCTGATGTGAGGAAGCCTTGCGAAGGAATGGAATGCCCAGGATGGGGGTACCAACGGAACATGGAATGTGAGTGACTGCACCGAAGGGATGATGAGATTGCCTGAGGGACTGTGTAGCAGAGATAGGAAGGTCAGAATGGATTGCTTTTGGTCATTAGCATTGCCAGATGGAATCAAATGCACATTGTGAGTGTGCCCTGGAATAATAAGTCGGTAACTTTTCACTGAGTGGACAAGTGGTGCAAGATTGTAGCATTGGACATTGGATGCAGATTTGATTTTGACAGTGGCTTATAGACTTCCTGGGAAGGAGGTGAATCCTTGTACTACTTTGAGGGTCGAGGTGCAAGACTCTGGATTCCATTATTGTTGATACATTCATTGTATCCTTCTATTCATTGGTTGAGAAAATGTGTATATGTATATTATTGTAAATACTGTATTGAATTGGTTTTTAAAGCTCCACAAACAATATGGTTATTTTATAGTTGAAGCAAATTTTCATAAGTATATGTGGTTGTGTAAATACTGTAATGAGTTGTGTTATAAAGCTCTAGTAAATGGTATTATTATCATGTTTTAGCAGGTTATTGATTGTAAAAACTACAATGAGTTGTGTTATAAAGCTCCATAGGAGGTATCTTTTGTTTTTAGAGGTTTACTGGTTTGTAGGTGTCATCGAACACCGAGGACGGTGTTTACCCGATCTGAAAGGACCTTCGCACATGAAAAGAGATTTGCTCCATGTTGATTTTAACTTGGTGACAAGTGCTTAAGTGGGTGAAATTATGCTCATGCATTCAATTATGCATTTTATGAGCCCTTATTAAACCCATGCATTATTGATATAAATGATTAATATTTGTGAGATAATTTGTCTCACATATTATTCATTTAATATAATTAGGGAAATTGGTTTTTATCTGAGAAACCACCTAACGCAAATTCTCTATTTTTCTCAATTGTAGGTTCAGAGAATCAAGGGCATGGTTGAAGATTATTTAGGTGGTTTTGAGACTTTTCCCAATTATGAGCCTGAGATTGTTGGAGATCCTACTTTCAAGGATATTGTTTCTCCTTCCTTGTAATTATGCCCTATATTTGTGGTTCTTGTAATTAATGTTTTTTGTTGGAGAGTGGGTGAGTTAAAACTATATATATTCCTTTTGTGAGCCATGAGAAAGAGGGAAGAAAGGAGAGAATACTTAGCCATTGAGAACCATAATGCTTGGCTAATTCTCAGCCATAGAGCTTGAATGTAAGAAAGATGACTTTCAAGAAGGAATATAGAAGATCTGCATTCCAATTGAAGCAGATTTGGAGATGTATACCTAGAGATATGCAGGGGTGAACTTCGTTACCAATTGGTTGTCTCTCCCTTACTTAGGTGTTTTTGCTTCTTGATATGTTAAGTTGATTTATTTATTTTTATGTATTTATGCACTATAATTGATGGAATAACATGCTCATTTAAACCTGTATAATCCATAGTCAATTAAAACATGTATAAACCTGGTCTTCATATCGTACACGATGGTTAGAGTAGTACTCAACCCGTGATCAGGTCAAGTTGTATCAGAGTAGGTGACTACTTTGCAGGATGAGCAAAGGAGTGAAGGACACTAAAATAATGCAAGAGTTGTAAGAGATAAATGAAAACATTCAAGCGGACAATGCATAATTGTGAAGACTATTACAGGTAGTTGAAAGGGATAAGTGGGAACTTCAAGAAATGTTACGAGCCAAAGAGGAGCTATTGGCTAAGTTGCAGAAAGTTGGGACGATGGATTCTGCATCTCAAACCAAGGTATATGATGTCACTTCATGTTATTTTCTCTCTCAATATTAAACTAATGCTGGCATCAATATCCTCACGAAGATGGGGTATATAGGAGGTGGACTTGGCATAAATGGCCAAGGAGTCACCCAGCAATTGGAGGTTGTACCAAGACAACCATATGCAGGTTTGGGTTATGGACAGGAAGAGAAAGGAGGAGGCTTGAAGGTAGCTGAAGAAAAAGCTATCTACAGTGATTCAAACTCATCATTTACATATAAGAGAAATGATTTCTTCCATAGATCTTCTAATCATGATGTAGTTAAGCATCACCTAAAGAAATTGTGGGTTAAGAAGACAGATATGTCCATGAGAACGGGGACCAAAAATAATGACAACCTTCTGAATCCTCCTATCATGAAGACACAGTTTAATGGGAAATGACATAATTTCTGTAGTTTCTTCAAGATCGATGCCCATTGGGAGGGGAAGTGCTGGAAGTCACACCTTGAAATTCACCACAAATCGAGCAGCAACTTGTAAATGAGTTTGTGAAGAAGGAGGCTCCATCCACCATTTGAACAACACACTTACAAGAATAAATTTCTTGATGCTAGTTTGGTAAGCAGTTCATGATGTTTCTGCAAGTTATTTCTCTTCTCTTTTGCAAAATTTCAGGTTTTATGGGTGTAGGAATCCTTCCTTAAACAAAAAATGTACAAAATTTTTTCGACCTAGAATCAAAAAATAATGAAACCATTGCGAAAAACTCGACAAGAGGAATTCATGTGCACTTGAATCACGTCAAACGACCTCCGAGTGGAAAATTTATTGCGACCTGAAGGATCACTACACCTTGTTGCGCATGTTGTTCCTAGTGTTAATGAAGCCGAGCAGGAGACATGAAGTTTTGGAGGTGCAGCAGTAGTGGTAGGTCACAGAGTAGATTAAATATCACTTCGAATCTGTGACTCCAAAGCACCATAGGAAGCCCAATCGAACCGAAGGCTCTGAAGATCATCAAGAAGTTGACTGAGATGAAGAGGATCCATGCATTTCTACAAGAAGGAGAATGCATTCTATGGAGGGCACGAAGTAGTAGGCAACCAGGTTCCCCTTCGGTGTGGCTTGGCCTTCGTGCATAAGTGGTTACCTTCACGCTCTATAGAGATGTAGCTACCAATCAAGGGCAGCTCTTCGAGGCTCTTAACATCTCTGCTCTTTGGAATTTTCCTGTTGCGCTCGTCTAAGAGAATAACCATTATGGAATGGGTATAGATGTTCTGTTTGAAATTATGAACAAAGCTCTCATGTTGCAGCTACAAGAGGGAATCAGAAGGGTCCACGCTGTTCACATTCTGAGGTGACGCCAATTGATGGAGAACTAGCAACATGCAGATATTTTATTTTGACAGGCATACTGACGGTATCAAAGATGGGAATTCAGAAATTCATGCCCACCGACGGTGATGGACAAATTTACTACTTGGATGGGGTTTTCACTTTTTGTTAAAGATTATCCATGGCAATGGACATCTGCCTGTCGTCAATTAATGTGTAATTGTGCTCGACCTACTTGTTGGCCTTCTAGATCAATCCATTCTTCGACCCTCTTTGTAGCAGAGATTTTCGGTTTGAATCCTACGAACTCTGATTCCTCAATTCAGCTCGATTCAGCCTAGAAGTCAAGTCAGAGAAGGTCCTGCAATCTAACTGATCCATCGTGTTCGAATACTTCAGATCAAGATTTGGAGCTCGAATCCTAATAAAATTGATCTACATCCCCCGTCATTTTAGAGCCCAAAGCAACCATTACATCAGGTCCTACTTTCGAATGCTCATAGGGTTTTCCAGAATTGACGAAGAAAGAAAGTTCTTCGAGTGTGAACTCGCTCAACAACGTTTCCGTTAGCAGTCTTGTAATGGAGGGTGTCCCGGATCAGTTCCCCACCGGTCTTCGAGTTTTGGTGGTGGACGATGATCTGACTTGCCTCAAAATTCTGGAGAGATGATGCAGACACCTGGTCTTCGGGATCTGACATTCCCATCGAGAATGGTACAGATGGAGAGTTGGTGTTTGCAACTTGGATCATCCGACGGTGGAGAGCCAATTTCGACATTTTGTGGATCACACCTAAATAGTTCATGCCAGATTCGATGCCACAAATCAACATTCGGGTGATAAAATCATGGAATAATTCCACCAAATCTATCGCACAATCTTCACCTATGAATTTCTTACTAAAACATAGGGATACAAAAATTAGACTTCATCTGTGAAATTTAGCAACCTGTCATACAAACACATCCACGGCATTTTAGTGAACCCAAAAGCTCTAAGGTTTTCTTGTAGCAAGAGTGTTCCATGTACGAATATTTTGTTGGAGGACATAGGCATTACAAGTTCAACAATGGATTCACTACAAGTTCTTTCGTGGATGGCGTCAAAGATATGGTAAGGCTTGGGCGTGTCATTCTGGCAGCCTAGTAAGCACGCTTTATTGTGGTGTTAGGGGAAAAGGAAACTCTAACAACAACAAGGCCTTCTTAGCAGATTGAGCTTGCAGAGCCACGTTGCCTTCTTTTTTTCTCATTCCAGAAGGAAATACATACCTTCTGAAACCTACCAACATGAAAGGTCCTTGCAATGCTCCTGGTTTGACTATTTAGATATTTGGCAAAATAATTGCCCCAAGCATTCCATGGAATCGTGGGAATGCAACCGCATGGCTTCAATTATCCAATCTGCAAGGATTAACCATCCAGGGTGGAGGCATTATCGATTGGTTAGGCCAGAAATGGTGGGAAAAATCTTGCTTTGACCACCCTATCGAGATTTTCATGAAAGCACCAGATTCGGTGTTCGTTCGCCTTTCCAAAAATGTAATGGTAAGGAATTTGATGTTCCATAACAGTCCAATGATGCATCTTAAATTCTATCTTACAAAACTAGTTGAAGTCAGCAACTTAAGTATCACTAACCCTGAGTATATTCCATATACCGACGCCATTAATGTCGCTCTTTCTCAACATGTAGTGATTAGAGATTCGCTAATAGCATCAGGAGATGGCCGTGTTACTGTAGTTACAGGATGCTCAGATGTTCAAGTCAACAACATAGTTTATAGGCAGCATGGAATAAGCATTGGAAGATTGGGCCCAAATAACTCGTTCGACACTGTTTCAAATGTGCTACATAGTATTATTTATCTGATTGATAAAGTCATTGGACTACGTATAAAATCATGGAAGGGCGATTCTGATCCCATTTCAAATGCAAAGAACAACTCGGATATATAAAATGGATCACGATGGGAGGTTGTTGATCATGTTAAATGTGAATTGCATCAGATGTTGAATGAGGATGAGTTGCGGGATGTTGTTCTCCTTGTATTTGCAAACAACCAGGATGTTCCCAATGCAATGAATGCTACTGAGATAACTCATAAGCTTGGCCTACATTCTTTGTGTTAGCGCCATTGGTATATCCAGAGTATGTGTGCTACTTCTGGTGAAGGACTATCTGAAGGTTTGGAGTGGGTTTTATTTTATTTTACTTTTTAACCCATAGACCTTTGATGCACTTTTATAATGGGGGATTTAACTTATTTCCACCTTCCATGTTCACATTTTATTTGGCACATAATATGCTAAAGGGTGGAATTTTTATTTTCCCACCGTTGGTGCTCTTTGTTTATGTACACATTATGTAAAAGGGGGTTTTAAAAATTTGTACTTTTTCCTTTGTGCACATGTTTTTCACATTAAATTTCTTGTAATTTCCATGCGAAGGGCCTTAGTTTCCATCATATTTTGACATAAAAAATAGGCATGTAAATTTTTGAATGCCATGTAAAAGGCCATAGTTCCATGAAATTCATGATGTCAAGTTGATTATGAAGCATCGTAAAAGGCTTGTTTTAGCCACTGTTATGTGAGGTAGAGTGAGAGGTGCATTTTTTTGCATTTATCCTTGTTGGATTATTTGTAATCAGGTTGAAGGAGGAAATTTTCCTAAGCCATTTTGGAATGTAAACTTGACCAATGAACTCTTGGCAAGTGTTGTAAATGGGTATGATCAGCTATAGGTTGCAGCTTTAGGTAGATGTGGGATTTTGCATTCCGATTCTGAAGGACCGAGGTGAAGGGATCTTGAAGGGATGTGCCTTTTCAAACATTTGTGTTGCATCTTTAGATAGATTTTGGTTTCAATCTTGATTCAGAAGTATGTCAAGTGAAGGAGTCTTGAAGGGATGTGCCTTTTCAAGTATTTGTGTTGTAACAGTTGCAGGTGTTGGCTTGCATCCTGATTCCAAATTTCATTGGGTGAAGGAGTCTTCAAGGGATGTGCCTTTTTAGGCATATGCATGCAAAAGTTGTAGGTGCTAACATTGTGTTCTGATTTCGAAGTACGTCAGGTGAAGGATTCATGTTGGAATGTGCCTTTTAGAGACATTTGCATATAGTTGATGATGGATTGAAGCTGATACTTTTCGAGACCAAAAGTTTCTTTGTGGGGAGGTGTGAGCCGAAAGGACCTTCGCACATGAAAAGAGCTTTGCATCATGTTGATTTGAAGTTGGTGACAAGTGCTTAAGTGGGTGAAATTATGCCCATGCATTCAATTATGCATTTTATGAGCCCTTATTAAACCCATGCATTATTAATATAAATGATTAATATTTGTGAGATAATTTGTCTCACATATTATTCATTTAATGTAATTAGGGAAATTGGTTCTTATGTGAGAAACCACCTCACACCAATTCTCTATTTTTCTCAATTATAGGTTGAGAGAAACAAGGGCATGGTTGAAGAATCTTTAGGTGGTTTTGGGACTTTTCCCAATTATGAGCGTGAGATTGTTGGAGATCCTACTTTCAAGGATCTTGTTTTTCCTTCCTTGTAATTAGGCCCTACATTTGTGGGTCTTGTAATTAATGCTCTTTGTTGGAGATTGGGTGAGGGAAAACTATATATATTACTTATGTGACCCATGAGAAAGAGGGAAGAAAGAAGAGAATACTTAGCCATTGAGAGGCATAGTGCTTGGCTAATGCTTAATCATAGAGATTGAATGTAAGAATGCTGGCTTTGAAGAAGGAATATAGAAGATCTACATTCCAATTGAAGCAAATCCAAAGTTGTAACCCCAAAGATATGGAGGGGTGAAGTCTGCTGCTAATTGGTTGTCTCTCTCTTACTTACATGTTTGTGATTCTTGATATGTTAAGTTCGTTTATTTATGTTTATGTGTTTATGCACTACAATCGATGGACAAACATGCTCATTTAAACCTGTATAATCCATAGTCAATTAAAAGATCGTCATACTATACACGATGATTAGAGTATTACTCAACGCGTGATCGGATCATCCCCTAAGGGAGAGGGCTCTATAATAGCCCTGGTAAAAATACAATTAAAAATATATATATAATACCACGGTGATGAGACATGTATTCCAAGCTGAATGGTGAGAAAAACATCCTAGTCGGTGCTCATTTTGGTTATTATGGCTAAGGAAATTGGCAAATGCAAAGGCAAAGGCTTTGGAAAGGCACAAGGGATTAATTGGCATTGTATTTATGAAAATAATGGAAATTAGGAGAAAAGGAAGCTAAAAGTTAACAGGTTGCATGTGAGGAGTAAATTGAAGGAAAATAATGGAAAATGAAGAAATTATAGGCCTCTTTAATAAAAATACTTCTGAGGATCAGTGGGTAAGGCTTGGTCAGATCAGTTTGGATTTCTCATTATTCTCTCTCCATCTCTCCTACTCTTGAGCACTTAGTTTATTCTTGGAGCACTATTGTAGGGTGTGGCACACTTGGAGATTTGGATCAAGAAAGAAAATGAAAAGAAGGAAAGCAGAAGAGAATATCAGGATCAACATCCACATCAGGTTCTGAGTTTAGGTAATGAGTTGCATGTATGTTGTCCACACTAGTTATGGCATGCATGGGTATGCATGTGGATTTTCCTAGCCTTTCCATTTCCTAGATAGCCATGGTGATCGTGGTTTTATTTCCATTGATTATTTTCTGGTTCGTTCTCATTATTTCTTTAGCTGTTGGGTTGAGTTATTATTTCCTGTAATCCTTGGTTGGAAAAACACTCTGGAAGCCTGGCATACAACTGTGATTTGAGTTACTAGTACTAGAAGCCTTCGTTGGAAAAATGCTCTGGAAGCTCTTGGTGGGTTGAGTTACCAGTCCTTGAAGCCCTGGTCGGACAAACGCTTTGGAAGCCCTGTAATAGTTGGGGTTGAGTTAATAGTCCTGGAAGCCCTAGTTGGAACAAACACTATGGATCCTTGGAACATCTTGGATAGATACCAAACCATGATGCTTAGTGATGTTCGAACATGAGGTGGAATCACTAGTTCAAGGTTGAGACGATGTGGTGCTTAGAGCCTTGGTTTTGTGTTGATTGAAATGTTTGATAAAGTCTCAAATTCAATCTTGAAAAATGACACGAGGTTGACTGGCTGAAGTGGGATTTGGCTCAACCATGTCTATGGTCGTGTGGAATGTGGAAGTCCCATTTCGGGTTGATTTTTACATTCATTAATGAAAGGTTCATTTCCTTGGTATTTGATGTGTATATTCACTAGTATATATATGGATTCTATTGTTGATGTATCCATGTTACTTCTGTTGGTATTATGTTGGTTATAATCATGTATTATGATAGTGATGAGGTATAGATCTCTCATGTTTTTAGATGTAAATGAATGCACAACATCTCTATGGTTAAATTTATTAAATTATAGCTTATAATCTAGGGGATAAATACTTCTTAGCCATTCTCAGATAAGAAAGAGACCCCTTTTTTTAAATTTGTTTATAGTTGCAGATGTTATTTTTGTTACATGCTTGACGAAATGTCTATCATGGCTGGGTGGGGTTGGATGAGTTCTTGATGATGTGATTTATTCCATATGTTTGTTTCAATGTTATTTACCCTCCTAAAGTTACAGGAAATTTTGGGCAGTGACCTAGGCTCAGGGGCTGAAAAAGTGGCACAAATCTTGGAGCTATAGGCGGAAAATTTGTTGCAGTGGGCCTGAGCTGCTAACTTTCCAATGCTAGCCTATGGCTCCAGGGTCTAGAGCTACTCCCTTTCCCTTACAAGCCTGCTGATCAACCTTAAAAGGGCTAATAATCAGTTTCCCCTTAAGGAACAACGCTGTGGGAGGTTGGGTTACCCCCTGGGGATGTCAATGATGCAGTGTATGGTTTGTTTTTAGCAGTTCCATTGGTTCCACTTCCTTAAGGTCATCTAGGAGGTTGAATATCATATTAGTAGCCTCTCGTCACATGTTTACCCTAGTTGGCTAGTCACTTTGGTAGATGTGGTAAGAGGGTGTTACACTAACTCAAGGAAAATATAACAAGCCTTTTGAAGTGACTGGAGATGATGATATGGACAAAATTAGTGTGCGTAGTGATTCGTGAAGGAAGTTGAGGATTCACAAACAACTTTGAATATTATAGGCACGAAAAGCTAACATTTAAAATTCTTGCCACTATTAATGAAAACTATGTTAGATATTAGGGAATCATAAACACTGACTGGAGGGGATTGAAAAAATTGTGTTGAAATTGACAAAGAATATTTTTTCTCAAAATTTAGGGAATTCCAAGTGATTAAATAAAAAGGAGCTAATGTTTCAAACAAAAAGAGATGAGTGTCTAATAAGCATGGATTTATGTATTCGATGAGTGTCTAATAGTCATGGAGTTGTATCTTCAAGCTCCCAAGAAATTTAAGACAAAACCATTTGCTATGATGCCACATGGTAAGAAACAACATACATCAAAATGGTATTCTCTATTAATGGAACACCACCATCGTTTGAGGCAGCTACAATCACGAAAGTAGTATTCACAACATCAAATTTATCAACATCACCTCGAACAACAACAAACACATTGCCCCACTCCTCCTATTGGTGTTCCTTTGCACCTCTCAGTGCACTTTCTAGTATTAGTTTATTGAGGAAAGTACATATGTGGCTACTAGGAAGTAAAAACATTTAAATGGTTTATTATATTGATGATTCAATTTTAGGTGACCGACATTTAGTTTCCATATTGTTCAAGTGCTAACTAGAACTAAATGTATGATTATGCTCCTTAAATATGGCCTACGATGGATTTAGATTAATCCATTAATCATTTACCATGAGAAATATAAGAATTTATGCATGTCCTTTAATTAAAATATGCATCACCAAGCCTATTTTTAATGACATTATCTACTGTTTGCACACGATTCTTTAAAGCATATATAAAGAAGAGTCTACATGATTAAATACTCTTTTGATATTAGTATGTCTAGTTTATAGGTGGCCGATTAACTATCAATTTCATTTCGACTAAACCATTACCATTTTGTATTAGATCGTACCAACTAGAACTTAGATACCATTTTCCAATTACATTTTAAAAATATTACAATTAAGTTTTAAACAACTAAGTTTTGCATAAAAACATTTCTAATTACTTTAAAAGGCATTACAATTAAGTTTTGCATAAAGAAATACTCCAAAAAGTGATTTGAATTTTAAAAAATTTGGAGTTATCTTCTTAAATACATAGGGAATGAGTATGAATTGTAAGCATAATGCCTACTCATTTCAAACAAACTTTTGGCTTTATTCAATTACTCATTCAAGCAAACTTTTGGCTCTATTCAATTGGCCATTTAATGGTCCATTAACTATCAAGGGACATTAATATTATTTATGAATGTTGAAAAATAGGTATGTTATGATAAATTGATGACAAAGCTCCTTCAATTCTCCCCTACAATAATCTATAAATAAACTTTCATCACTAAATAAAATGAACTAATATGATACTAAAATTTATAAAAAAAATATCCAAAAAAAATTATTATTATCATTGTCTAGCAAAAGATATTGCAATCATGAATTATCTTACTATTTTAATTATATTTTTTATTAATATAAAGTTATATTAATTTTATTTTATTTTTTATTTTAATTTAATTATATTATACAACTCATTAGTTTTTTCAAAATTTAATAATTAAAATAAAAGGAAAAAAAAAAAAACCTAACCATGCGAACTTCTTAATATCCAATCCTAAAAACAAATAAATGATCGTGATGTATTGACTTTAACTCTACTTTTAATTATATGAATGTAACCTTAAAACCCTCGACTTAGTTGTTATTGAATTGAAAGCAGGTGGTAGTGGAAAGTAATATAACTATAATAATAATCATAACCATGTTGACGGATCCCTCCACGTAGTTGCTATTCAATTCAAAGCACATGGTAGTATAAATCCGAAGGATCTTTCAAGGGGAAAGTCTGAAGAGATGTTCATAAAGTATGACATGCTAGCCAGCTCTGTACTTGAAATGTATTGGGTATCAAATAAATTTATTATAACCTTATATATTATGAATTCCAAATCTAATATAATGAGGGTGAGGAATCATCCACTTGGCAGCATCCAATTATATATTATGAATTCCAAATCTAATATAATGAGGGTGAGGAATCATCCACTTGCTTGGCATCCAATTGAAAACACAGGTAGCAGCTCAAGGAAACTGTAGTGGGAAGTCTCAAGGAATGTTCGTTAGCTATCACATCACTTTCCAGCTACTTTGTAGTGTACGGTAAGAGAAGGTACCGGTACGGTAACGAACTTCGATAAACTATGTAATCAGGAGGGCGGGCCCACTTAGATATCATTATGGATGTAAGCCACGAGGCGCAGTGATGGATATGGCAACGAAGTCAGAACAAAAAAGATACAGAATAGTGGTTTGGACGTGGGGTGGAGTATTGTAGGAGCAATGAAGTTCCATGCATGGGCTCTAATATGATGTCATCATTGAACAAAGTTTAGTCAGTAAGTAAGCTGATAAGTTTGCACTGAAACAATGCCCAGTACTGCTAATTGCAATGACAATGTGGGTGCAGTGAGGAGAATCCATGGTTAGAATAGTTGTTAGAGTCTCCCACCAGTGTTGATAATTATGGGTATGATGATGGTGAGATGATCTGCTGTGCATGGCTATCATCTGATTTGACTCCGCTGTCCAACTGGGTGGATGAAAGTTATGGTGAAGATCATTATCAGGATTTTTGCAGCCTCTGGAGCTTCTTCCGACCTGTGATTTCTCCTCTGATTTGTATTAACTATGGTGCAGAATGTGCCTATTTTATTTATTTGTGGGTCTAATTTCATTGATGATATTGTAATGTCTTGTGCACACTGCAAATGCATTGTCACAGTTATGTTCCGTAATTAATTAGAGGGTATATAATTATATAGCGAATTCGTTCCAAGGATTATTATTTCTTGTTGGATAAGGATTTATATCTGATATTGTGTGTATGATAGTATTTATATGTAAAATTTTGTTGTACAACTGCAATCTAGGCATTATCTGCTATGGGATTCTATTGAATTACTTTCCGTAGCTACCATTTCGCTTGTTGGACATTTTCACTGACACACGGGGTGTGCAAGTCATTCCTATTCAGAGTGAGCATGTTAACTCTCTGCATTGTTCGAAGTCCTAAAAAAGAGTACGTCTTGCAACTTCGACTTTGTGTGGGTGCTCACTGATCAGGAGTGTAGCTTTGTGTGGGTACCCGGAGTATACGTGTGTTTTTTTATTCGACGCTCTAAATGTTTTGCTCCGCTATATTTTATATTTTATGGAAATGGAAATGATCTATTTCGTGTATTTTAATTTTTTAATCAATTATTTATATAGAATTGTGATGGTTGGATGACGTTCATTTTAATTTCGTAGAGGGCATGGCATCACTAGGAATTGTTAGTGTAAGTTGTTTTTGTTTGTTTTTTATTAAACATTACAATTAATAACGAGTAAATATTTATAAATTATATATATATTTTTAATATTATAATATTTTTAAAAATAATATATCAATAATAAAAATATAATACTAATTATTATTATGTTTTATTGAGAGATCCAAGTTAATTTTTTTTGGTTGTTTAAGGAGAAGAAAACAAAATTTATTGAAAAAAAAATCATATATATTTTAAAAACAATATATTATTAATTTTAAATAAAATATTATTACTTAAGAAATTATGATTATAATGTAACTTTTCATTTCTAAAAAGAAGAAGAAAAAGGCAATATTAATATTTCAAAAAATATATATTAATTTTTTATTTATAATTATGATATTTTAAGTAATTGTGTTATATATAAAATTAATCTTAATTATTGAGTAAACAAAGTTTTTATATTAAAAAAATTTAAATTTGTAGAGATGAAAATATTTTTGAGGTATAAAAAAAAGTTTTGTATTAAATATAATCAATGTTCATATATATATATATATATAATGTAGTTATATTTTTATTTAATTTTTTTGTGAAACATGATTGTCTCGTACTTAGATGGCATACGAATAATAGGTGAATTTTATCATTAATACCATCACTCTTTCATTGTGGAGTTTATTCGGGATTGTACAGTGGTATCAAAGCCCTCTTGAGTTGTTTACAAACTCCATGCCTACTTGGTTTGTTTTTAAGGAGACGTTGTTTGAAGTCTCCATGCCTACTGAGTTTGTTTTTAAGGAGGCATTGTTTGAAGTTTATGGAGGGAAGAATGTACAAGTTAAAATGCATGCTTGCAAAGGAGACCACGGGAGTGTTCGAAACGACGTTAAACAGTGAAGAAATAACATTGATAATGGCCTTGAAGAAAAAGGGACCAATGATGCTTGAACCTAAATCTCTACTAGGTTACTTTTGGAGATCAGCAACAAACCATTAAGCCAAATCTTTGTTTAAATTAAAATGAGAAAGAGATTGTTGTTTTTCATTTTTGAATAATATTGCATATAAATCATATTTGCAAAAGGATTTGTTAGGTTACTTGTAATCATGACCTCATAGATATCAATAGTTTGAATCATGCTTAGTAGAAAGGAGAATGATCAAGAATGCATTAGAAATCTAAAAGGTGCACTTATTTTTAATGATTTGTGGGAAGGAGATTGTGACAGAAAGAAAGAACGATATGACAAACAAATTGCACCTGAGCCACCTGATGACAAAAACTGGTGTGTAATTTGGGAGACAAAAGGCAAGAGAACATATGCATTAATAACTACATCAGTGAAAGAGGAGGTATGAAGATATGTTTTTTCTTGTGACACTGCATTTGAAGCATTACAAAAGTTAAAAGAACTTTATGATTCACATTTAGAACTTGAAAGTATTAAGTGGTTGTTAAGATTGTTTAATTTGGAGATGAAATACAATGATCCTTTGAAGATGGCCTCTAAAATAAAATCTATTTTTGTGCCAGAAAAACCACTGGTGTTGAAGTAGACTTGCAACTTAATGCTTTTATTAAAGTTCTCCACGTTGTCTATTCACACTACTTGGAATGTCTCTAATCTCGTCGACAATTGAAAGATATTACATTTGATAAACTAATGAACAAAATTGATGAGAGAGAAAATATCATTGGGAAAAAAGAGCCACCAAAAAATTGTAACGTAGAAATTTTGTGCCTTGCACAAAAAGATTAAAAGTTTCATGGTTAAACTTATAGAGGTGATAAAAGTACTAGACGTCATGGTAAAAGAAATTATAGAGGTAGGGAAGAAAAAATGATTAGGGAGACAAACAACAAAATAATAGACAACAAATAAATTTTAATTATAAACCACCTATCAAATGTTTTTGATGTTGAAAATCTGGTCACACTACATCTAATTGTAGAATTCCTTGGAAAAAAGTCTATGAAAGGAGAGAACGGTTGAATGAAAATAAAGATCAACCACCACCAAACAAGGGAAAATTGTCAAAGTTTGCACATTACATTGTTGCACATTGAAATTTTAATATTAATGATGCTTCTAGTACTATATTTTCTCCATCGCAAGACAATTGGATTATGGATTTAGGTGCCATATGTCATATGACTTTTAGGGGAGATGTTTTTGAAACTTTCAGTGACCAAGTTGATCGAGTAGTATATTTTTCCGGTAAATCTCAAATTAAGTCTTAAGGAATTGGATCCATTTGTTTGAAGATACAAAAGCTTGCATATTATGTTCTACAGGATGTCCTTTACATTCCAAAATTTCAAGGAAATATAATGTCTCCTATACATACTCGATAGCAAGTGCATTCCATACATATATTCGTTGGCATCATTGAGATATGTAGAGAATCTGATCATGAAGACATTATGATCGATGTTTAAGAAGGTTCCGATGAAAAAGGAATATGATGCACTTATTAAGAATGATGCAAGGCTATGCTCAGATGGAAGGTGTTGACTACAAAGAGACATTTTATCCTACAAAAAAAGGGGCACAATTGGAACTTTGTTTTCTTGTAGCTCAAAATAGCTAGAAGATACACCAATGGATGTAAAAATAACATTTTTGAAATGTGATTTGAAGGACGATATTTATATGTTTTAGCCTGAAGGTTTTGTTGCTAATCGTAAAGATCAAAAGGTATGTAAGTTGACAAAGGATTTGTAGATCCTTCCATTCATCACAATTAGCAACTTCTTCGAAACAATTGGGGTCACTAATTGTAGAATGATTGAATCCAAAATCATGAGAAACATTACCTGAACTCGAAGTAAGATCACCTTTAGAAGAACTTCCTATTTCATCATCATACTTTCTTGGAAACATCTGAACATGTGTGGATCTTCATGAATGCTATTGAAGTGGTTATGACGGTTGCTCATCTTGAAAATCGAGCTCAAGAACAGGCTCTTGCAGAATTTTTTTATTATTATACAGAAACATTACTATCATCCAAAATTTTATTCAGCATTATCATTCTCATGATTCAAAGATGGAAGAACCACAGACTAATCCAGAATGACAACCCCCCTTCAACATGTGGAACATCATTATCAAATTCAAAGAGAACTTTTGGATGCAAATTTATCCAAATGAGTTAGTTGTTTATCAATAGTAAAATTATCTTTATCACATTCAAGAAAAATATTATCTTTGGAAATAATAAATTTCTTGTTCTCCTCATTATACAACTCGTAAGCTTTGGAAGTAGTAGAATACCCCAAGAAAATACATTTGTAACTACTAACACCCAACTTGTGGTGCTGATGTTTAGGAATTAATGTGTAGCATAGAGAACCAAAGACTCTAAAATTTTGAACAACGGAAAGAGAATTATACCACATTTATAAGGAGATTTATTATCAATGATAGAAGAAGGAAAACGATTATGAAAACAAGCTTCAAAAAGCATTGTTTCTCTCGAAAACATCAACTTAAAATTCTTAACAAACATCATGGATCTAACCATCTTAAGCAATAGCCTATTCGTTCACTCTACAACACCATTCTGTTGCATATTTTAAGGTATTGTAGTATGATCTTTGGTTCCATTATCTTTCAAATATTTTCAAAAAAATTAGAAGTATATTCACCACCATTATCACTTATGAGAATTCCAATGTTTAGTTGAGTTTCATTTTTTATCATTGAATGAAAAGTTTTAAAATTTTCAAAAACTTGTGAATTATGTTTCAACAAATATACATGGATTGAAACAAACATCTCATGCATGGTATGAAAAATTAACTGAACACCTTCTCAATCTGAATTATAAGTTATTTTATTTGGATGATGCAACTCTTTTTGTTGAGAAAGTTGGAAAGTCAGTTGTATATTTGGTTGCCTATGTATATGATTTGATGATCACATGAAATAATGATGACTATATAACGTTCTTAAAAAAAAAATTATTGAAAGTTTTCGACATGAAAGATTTGGGTTTATTGCATTATTATTTAGGGATTGGAGTTGATTAGAAACCCATATATATTTGTATTTCTCAGAAGAAATATATTGGATATTTATTGAAAAAATTTGTGATGCAAGATTATAACCCTATTTCTACTCCTATGGAGTGAAATTTGAAAATTACTTCCACTGAAGGAAGTACGTTTGAAGATCCATCAAAGTATAGGAAGCTTGTTGGAAATTTGAATTTTCTAAATAGTACTTGACATAATATAGCTTTTTTGTAGGGATACTTTCCACGTTCATGCATCAACCATGTGAAGGTCATTAAAATGCAGTGAATTAAGTACTTAACTATTTCAAAGGAGCTCGAACATATGACATCAAATATTCCAAATTTGTAGATTTCCATCTCACTAGCTATTCAGATTATGATTTTGATGGAGATAAGGAAAATGGGATCTCTAATTCTGGCTATTTGATGAATCTTGAATCACCATTCATGAGTTGGATATTATGCAAGAAATATGTTCCTGTTGATTCTATCACCGAAGTCAAAAATGTTGTAGTAGATCAAGCTACGAAGAAATCATTTTACTTCAAAAAATACTTGAAAACTTGCATGAGAAACACATATGGATGATGAAAATATATCCACTTGAAGCTAAATGATGATGAAAATATATGGTTCACTAACATGTATTTTCAATATGTATTGAAACACAAGAAGATGGTAGAAAAAAGTTAAACCATTCACCTATCTTCATATGGATGATGCAAATATATAGTGTATGGATGTACCCACCTTAAAAGATAAATTTTTTTCACAAATGTATCATAAAGAAACAAGTATTGTAGGGAATCTTAGTCCCTCACACTCAAGTTAGATATTATTCTTTGGAAAAAATTGCACAAAAATTATTACTTACATTGGTCGATGCTAAATTAATAGTGAAATAGAAAAAATTAATCTTATAGTCTTTCTTTGGCAAGAACTAATAAATTGAGATGTGAAGTGGATAAATTAATTAAATGTGAAGTAGATAAATTAATTACTTGATTAGGCACAGGGACTTGCATAAGTTTTGGCGGGTAGTAACCACTAATAAGTCTACTCATTTACAATTTGACTCCTACACAAATAATGGTGGAAATAACCCTTCTCAAGTATATTTATTTACATCTCATTCCTATCCATTCTTTATACAAAGACTTTCTTAAATTATGGTGAGAGGTAATTAAGGGTAAATATGTTATTTACCTGAGTATGAGCTATTTTCAATGATTTTGTTATGGTTCTCTTGCTTAAGAATAAAAAATCACTATCTAGATAACTAAAATCATGCAAGAATATTGCAACCATATTCATAAATTATGTCATAAAAGATTATATTTGGAAAAGGATGTACTAAGGCCTTCAAGTTATGGTCCAATATAATTAAAAAAAAATAGTTTCTTTGATAATATTGAAAAAAAAGTATTTAGCTTTCAAAATTAAACATTGTAAGTTGTATTGGCCAATGCTAAACTGATAGTGGTCAATAAGAAAATAGATTACTAAAGTCCTCCCTTGGTTAGAGAGTTAAAATATGACACAAAATTTATGATTGTATAGAAAAAATAAGATCAAACATATAAATCTTTAATATTATTTTCACAAATTATATTATGTGTTACATTGTTACCCGGAGCTGCACTATGTGTAGATGAAATGTAAGAAATTTTGTAAACATTTTTGTATGTAGGCTTAATATGTTTAATTTATATTAATATGCCCAATTTATAATACCTAAATTGGTAAACATTAGGAATAACTTTTGATATTAAAAAAATCATAATATACATATTACATTAAAATATATAAGTAGCAACAATAAATCAAGATACATTTTACCTTATAAAATATAATAATTATTATGTAACCATATTTAAGTTTAATTAATAAGAACATAAACTTACAATATAACAATATGTTTAACCATGGATATTCACATCCACTTTGTCATTGATATTGTTAACTTGTAAATATATTTGTTACAATACCATGGGCCAATAGCATGGCTCATCAATACAACATTACCAAAAACCACCTCTCATTTTTCACTCAAAATATTTTATATAAATATTTTATTTTACACCTCTATCACATGAAAATATATAAGATATAAATAGCAACTATAAATTAAGATATATTTCACCATATAGATTAAAATAATAATTTTGTAACCATATTTAAATTTCATTAATAAACACAAAAAAAAAACATAATACTTACAATATAACAAGATTTTTAACATGGATATTCACCATCACTTTACCATGGATATTATTAACGATACCGTACCACATGCCAATACAATGGCTTATCAATACCACATGCCCATAAATTATCTCTCATTTCACAAACAAAATAATACTTACAATTAACAAAACTTTTAACCATGGATACTCACCCCACTTAATATGGATATTATTAACAATACCATACCATGGGCCATTGCCTCATCAATACCACATGCCAAAAATTCATCTCTCATTTTACTATATATATATATATATATATATATATATATATATATATATATATATATATAGATATACATATATATATACATATATATATAAATATATATATATACATATATATATACATATATATATACATATATATATATATATATATATATATATATATATATATATATATATATATATATACTATCTCATCTCTCATTTCACAATATATATACTCTCCATCTGTATGGAAGAGTTGTTGTAATATCTAGTTATATTATGTTATCTAAACATTTTCACTATGTCAAATTACATAAAAAAATGAAAAAAAAAAATATTAATTAAAACATTTTGATTGAGTAAAATTATATTAAAAAAAAAAAAATTAATAATTAAACTAGCCCTCTGAGAGGAATCAAATTTCTAGAGGTGTAGGATCTATGAGAGATATCAAATCATTCTTAACTCGGGATCTATCAAGCTCTAAAAGGAATCAAATTTCTAGAGGTGTGAGATCTATGAAAGATATCAAATTTCTAGAGATGCAAACCTTTATTCAAGTTTTGCACTTAGAAAAGAAGTTTTCATTTTGAGAGATTTGATCTTTCTAGTGCATGATAAATCTAAAATTAAAATAGATCTAAAATAAATTAATAGTAGTCAATAAAAAAATATACTATTAAAATCCTACCTTATTAAAATACTTAAAAAAATGATAAAAAATTATGATTATATAAAAAATAATAATATCACACATATAAATTTTAAATATTATTTTTACAAAGTAACACAAAATATATATTATGCGATCCTTATACATTTAAGATTAATCATGTGCAAATAATGCTTGGTGTAAATGATATTTGTCCCTTTTTTTTCATAGTTAAGATAAATATTTTAAATGTTTTTTGCATGTGAAAATTTACCCAAAACTAATATCAATTAGTGAAAATGGGCAGTCTCTTTTCGACCCTTTAAATAAAAATGTTCCTTAATTAAGAAAAAAAACAAAAAAAAATTATAAACACTTTAAAAAACATTGTTGACCAAAATTATAAAGACTTGCATATATATTAGGGAATCATATCTTAATGAGACTCATTATTTTACCAACCCATTTTTCTAACCAACTAAACCCATTAAAAATAATGACAAATAAATATTAGTCTCTTTCTTCACTCGTGTCAAAATAAATGTTAGTATCTTTCTTCACTCATGTCAAAGGGCACTATTATGGTATACCCACAAAGGGACTCAAGCTCGGCTTAACCTTCAACTAAACCCATAAAGAATAATTTATGTCAAATGAATGTTTGTCTTTTTTTTTTTCACTCATGTTAAAGGAACTATAATGGTATACTCACAAAGAGATTCAAGCTCAGCTTAACTTTCTATTATAATTGTAGCATATTTAAGCCAATTGAATTATAATTTCAATTTCAATTTCAAAAACAATTTGTATAAAAAGTGGTCAGTGCGTAATATTGATCTATGTAATCTACGGTCATGTTAAAATAACCTCGATATAAGAATTTTCAGGTCACTTCTTATTTTTGCATTTTTTTGAGTTTCTCTTTATATTTTTGGGTTATTTAGGTTTTTGGGCTTGAGTTTTTTTTTTTCCCAAAAGTTTTAAAGAATATACAAATAATAATATTAAATAAAAAAAAATCATATCAATAAGAAGGATTTATTTTTCTTAGTAAAATCAAGTTCTTCTATCTCATTATTCTTGTTGAACCCTAATCATATGAAGGTTAGATTTCATATATTTTAAGATTTTTCTTCTTAAATAGGTTTGACAATTTTTTTAAATGAATTTCAGCGGTCCATTCAGCGGTCCATTATGAGTTGTTGGTGAATAAATATCATCATATATTTTATTATAAATACATTATTGGTTTTTGGTGAATAAATGTCATCATATATTTTATTATAAATAAATTATTAGCCATTTTATATTGCTATTTAGTTTGTAATTTTTCACTACAAATTAATTCATGTAAATAAAAGAAGTACAATAAATAAGGGGAATATAAGGAGAATGTTAGGGAAACCTAATTTATTTCAATGTATAAATTTTAATATCATAAATTGTTAATTTGGTTAAAGTTTTTGGTATTCTCTGCTCAATTTAAGTATAAAATCATTATCTAATTTTTACTATTATTATAATAATAATGATAATAATAATAATTAAATACAAAAAATAAATATGTTAATAATAATTGGTATATTTTCCTCAACTCAAGTATAAAATCATTATCTACGTCTTATTACTATAATAATAATAGTTAAATACAAAAAATAAATATGTTAATAATAAAGTAGTGGTATATTAATAGATATTTTACAAACAATCTCTTTGATATGAAAGGTAAAATTACAATCAAAGTTGGTATCTAGGTTTACATATGCATTTAAAGATAGATGCTACTCCTAAGCATATAACTCCTCCACTTTATTAGTTTAGATAATGGTTTATAAGGAATGTTGATTTACTCAAAGATATGATCTAGATCAATTTTATTATTTTTGTGATTATATATATAAAAGATGTCATTTATCTCGAAAATGATATGCCATATGTTGAATTACTAAATTTCTTGAAAAATAATATTTAATAATCAATCAATATCAAATTAAATCTAATGTATATAACTTGATTATTAACAAATATAATAAGCAAATGTATATTTAAAAAAAAAATTACTAATATAAATAAAAGTAATATCTCTCTATACATATAAAGTTGTTTAATAAAAAAAAACTAAATTTTTTTAAAAATTACAAATCAATAATATTGTATTTGAAATTTATTTTTAAAATAAATTTTTTTTTTTTTGAAAATTTCAAACAAACAATGTTATATTGTAGGTGAAGTATTGCAGATAAGGAAAGGTTTCCATGTAAGTAATGTTACATTGAAAATTTAATTCTACCAATATGTTTCTTTCAAAATATTTATGTAATATTAAAAAAAAATATAATATTTAAATATTAAATTAAAAACATATTAGATAATATTTGTATTTTTTATATAAAAAATAAAAATAAATAAATGAAAGAAACTAGGCATGCAATGCTCTGTTTCCATATTCAATGAAAATACAGAATGAGTGAGAAAACAATAATAAACATATTTCACACTTAATTATTAATAATAATTAAGGTTTTAATCTTTAATTACTACAAATAAAAGCTTAAATATTTTATTTTAATTACTTAAAATTTTATTCTTTACTAATATTATCTTTAATTATTAAAATAAATTACTATAGTTAAGTATTATATTTTAATTACTTAAAATCTGATTCTTTCTTAATATAAATGATTATCAATTGGTTAAGTATTATATTTTAATTACTTAAAACCTTATTATATTAATATAAAGGATTATAAATCACTTGATTTACTAATATAAAATTTAAAATCTTATTCTTTATTAATATAAATTATTATCAATTGATTAAGTATTATATTTTAATTACTTAAAATCTTATTATATTAATATAAAAGATTATAAATCACTTGATTTATTAATATAAAATTTTGTAATAATTCAAATATTAATTATTTATTGTTTATTATAAGATATTTTGAAGAAAGTTTTGTATAACGTTTATGAAGTATCATAAGCATATTTATCTTAATTTTGGATGTATTAAATTATAAGAGAGATTAAATTTATTCTAATTGTAAATAAATAAAAAATGCACCTAAAAAAATTTGATCATCTTCTAAATAAATTTAAATTAATTAAATTATTAATTATGTTTATAAATATGTCCATGGGATTTTGGATAGATGATGATTGAGTACTCTATTAAGACACTTCTTAATGTAAAGTCATATTGAACATGATGAAGATGAAGATGTAGTCCAATTAAACTTAAAAAAATCATACTTATAAATTTAAATATTAAATTTTTTATTCTATTTCATTTTTTTATAAAGATTCACTAAGTTACAATATTTAACCAATAAAATAAAAAATAAAAAACATCTATACCAAAAACACTTAACATAAAATAAAAATAAAAAAATTACAACATCTCTTATATATATATATATATATATATAACACCTAACCTAAACAAGAAAATTAGAACATATCCCAAACAAGTTGTGTGATCTGAGGGTGTGTGCTCTATTCCACCCTATCAGGGGAAAGAAACTAGAGTCAATACATATGTGAAATCAAAAGGGAAAGGGAAAGGGAAAGGGCCCATTTAGATTTCATTGTGTGTATAAGCTAGTGCGCAAAGGGATGGGGTGACGAGGAAGTCAATGACGATTCTGACATGTGAGGTATGAGCGTCTGTTGTAGCTGCTACAACTCCCTCCAAAAAAATTTCTCTCCTTCAATTTTTGAGCCCCTAATAATTGTGAAAAGAGAAATTAGATCTAAATTCACCTTTTCTAAACCTTAGGTCGCTAAGTTGCAAATATGGTTAACTTTTCTATGTTTCGATCCCCCGACCTTGCGACCCCCCAGGGTCGCTAAGTCACTTAGTCGCACATCATTCCGAAATCAAACATCAGTGATCTCATGACCCTCCGACCCTGTGACCCCTTAGGTTGCAAGGTTGCATATATCATTAACGTGGTTCATTCACAACCTTGCGACTCTCATTTATTGCCCACACGTCCGACCCCTTTATATATAGAAGGGTCACATAGGTCGCATTTGACCTGCATGACAGAGAGAAAAAATGCCTCTGACAAGCCAACTGGAGCGCGATTTTCCTGCGTAAGTGCATGCTCCTCCTGCTATTTCTTCTCTAGGGTACCTGTTACTATTTTTCCCTTACCCTAGCCTATTTAACCCTATACAACCTTGACTAAACCCTTTATAAATCCCTCTGCAAACCTCCCCTCTGGTTTCTCTTCAGATCTTGCGTTAAGCTTACCTACCCCTCCCCCCTTCCTAGGACCTTGCCTAACTCACCTCTAAAGGCTCCTACAACCTTGTACGGAAATTTTGTGGACACCATGTGTTTTTCCTAAGCCTTTTTTAAGTTGTGCATCTGGAAAGCCCTAGAGTGACCTCGCGACCTTGCGACCTGGTCGCTAAGTCGCAGAAACGCTAGGTTGCATATCATGGAAAATGTAGAGTGATGTGACCTGGCAACTCAGCGACCTTGCAACCTAGTCGCGATCACTAAGTTGCTAGGTCGCACTTCTGCAAAGTTTCCAACCAACGTGACCCCGTGACCTAGTCGCAGGTCGCCCGGTCACTAAGTCGCCCTTCTGTCGAGTTTTATGCCAACGC